>CM035280.1:67910872-67976915 GCA_020226075.1 Hydropotes inermis
TTTGGTTAGTGCGAGGCGTTCTTTTCCATTAGGGAGAAGCTGCTGCCCATTAGGGGTGACAACTATGAATGCAAACTGATGCACACATGGGTCCCCGCAGGTGGCATTCTTTATGCAGCAGTGCTTCCCGAGCCTGCGCTCTCGGCAGCCCCGGGAGGCACCACATTAGTAGCTTTTTGTGGAATGTCCTACATGTTTGGGGAAATCGCACCTCGAAATTAAGAAAACAGAGTGGAAAGTCTCTAAGTGAAACTTAAGGTGTGGCCATGTTTTCCTGAATATTCTTTGTGATTGAGTGGGATAAATGTGCAAGGAATCCTCTCCCTTTCATTGATTCTGGAAAACTGCAACATCAGAGATACTGTTTAGTCCATGAGACAGCCCTGCTGTCAAGGGCTGGGGTGGGGGGGTGGCACAGAAAAGGCCCCCAGGAGGGTACTCATGACTCTGGCCTCTGCTCATGTCACTGTGACTATTTATAACCATGACCTGAGGCATTAAGACAGTTCAGGTGTCTAATAGATAAATATGGGGCTAGTGTTAAAGAGCCCACGTGTCAGTGCAGGAAACATAAGAGATGCTAGTTGGATCCCTGGGTCGGGAAGATCCCCTGGAGAAGGAAATGGCAACCCACTCCACGATTCTTGCCTGGAGAGTCCCACGGACAGAGGAGCCTGGCGGGCTGCAGTCCATGGGGTCACAAAGAGTTAGACATGACTGAAGCAGCTTCGCGTGCATCAATATGAGTGTCATGGGTGTGTTACTTCATTCAAATTCTCTGAAAGCCGTTCATTCACAAACCTTGAGACGTTTTAGAAGCTGAGCTATTGGACCACCCGGTACATCCCATTCCAAAACCCCCTTAGGTGGCAGGAGCTTGTGGCTGTGTGACACATTAATAGTCTTAAGAGGTGTGTGAAAGTATCCTTTGCAGGCTGACAAATGCTGGCTGAATGTTAGCCATTCCCTCGTTCTCTGGGTCTGTCCTTAGAGGTCGTGGAAAAGCTGTTTAGTCTTTCTGAGTCTAAGTCTCATAACCCGTAACACTTTCTCAAGAGAGAATCCTCGGAAAGTCGGTGGTCTCCAGACTCCCAGCCCCGGCCCTTCTCGTCTCACTCCACACGCTCCCCCTGACTCCGGGGGTTTTATCCTCAGCTGACCACCGACGGCTCCTACATCTGGACACCAGTCCTGCTTCCCCACTGAGTCTGGGCCCCTGTCTCCCGTTTGCCCTGCATCCCAGGGGACGCCCCACATGCCCTTGAACCCAGCGTGGTGGCACCTGAACTCACCACGTCCTACACCTCCACGTCTCCTCCTGCCGGGGGACGGGGGTGGAGACGCCCTCCACTCTCTCCCTTGACAGACACCCAGACCACCAGCCAGGCCTCTGCTCTCTCCCGCTCTCGGTCACCCCGGGGCCGGCAAGCCCTGTGGCGTGCAGTGCCTGGACGACCTTCACGTCCATCCCCCCCCCCCGTGGCCGCCGAGTCTGTCACCTGTGGTCCCGCACACACCTGCCGCTTCCCACTCGGAGACCTGACCGTGGCCTGCCTCCCCCGCATCTTGCAATGCTTCTGTGTAGCTTCCAGAACAAAGGACGACTCCTTTGTCCAGCGCCCCCCACCCCACACCTTACAGTCCACCCTTCTCTCTGCGCCCTCCCACCCGCCCCTGTGTCCACCCCCGCCCCCCTCAGCCCTTCACAGACGCTGAGCTGCTCCGAGGACCCACCCCGTCTCCGGGGCTCTGTGTGCGGGCCGCTGTCTCCTCCCACCTCCCCGTGTCGCTCGGCTCCCTCTGCCTCATCACCTCCCCCGAGGACTCGTCTGGCCCCCAGGCCCCGTGTGTGCTCAGGGCACCCACGGCTTGTCTCTAGCCCGTGACCCAGCGTCTGTCTTTTATTCCTGTATCTTCATTGTCTCACACGGGGCTGAGTGAACGCATGAATTCCTAGACTGTGCACACAAGGTGTGAAGGAGTGAAGCGCGGTAGTGTGCCTTGTCGTTTATAAAGCACCAGCTGGTTGCAGGGAGAGCCAGCCAGTCCCTCCTGAAGGACAGCAGCCCTGAATGTTCACTGGAAGGACTGATGCTGAAGCACCAATACTTTGGCCATCAGATGCAAAGACCTGATTCATTGGAAAAGACCCTGATGCTGGGAAAGATTGAAGGTGGGAGGAGAAGGGGACAGAGGATGAGATGGTTGGATGGCGTCACCCACTCAATGGACATCAGTTTGGGTGGACTCCGGGAGTTGGTGATGGACAGGGAGGCCTGGCGTGCTGCAGTCCATGGGGTCACAGAATCGGACACGACTGAGCGACTGAACTGAACTGAACTAGTTGTAAGGGCTCGTTTCTGTGTACAAAAATAATACATATCCTATATGCCCACATTTTTACACATAGTTCCCGCCAAAGACTTGGATTTTCTTGTTCTGTGGAGATGCTGGGTTGTGTGCTCTGGTCGCGACAGATAGCCCGTGGCTAATAATCATACACATGTGTACACATGCACAGATTTATATAGAGGACTTAGCAGTTAATTTAAAATCTTGGGTTTACGTTTTTCTGGAAACAGAGCGTAGCCTCCAACTGCAGGCGTCGGCACTGAAGAGCGCCCTGTCTGCCCGTCTCCAACCCCAGACAACCCTCACTCTTTATTCAGGCAGCTTGGTTCACACAAAAAGAGCTAGCATGTTGCTCTCCAGAAGCTCCTACAAAATTATTTCTACAAATTGTTTAAGGTTAGCCCTTTAAAAAATTTTTTAAATGAATTCCCAATAGAAAATTTGTGTTTTCTCCTCTGCTGGCGTTATCAGAGCAAGGGGTCTTCGCGGGACAAGTCTCGAGCCAGTTTAGAGGTGGCCCCTCCGAAAGCCTCAAGGGGGAGCAGTATTCTCCGGGCGCGGAGTGGTACCTCTTTCCCCCACTTTTGTATCTCTGAAAGGACTGGGTGAGATTTCTTTTCTTCCCCCCACGTGCAGAAAGTTAACAGAGATAATTATATTCTCCGGCCATTTGAGCCCCCAGCCCCCAGCCCCCTTGCTCTGCCGAGAGCCGGTCTCCAAAAAGAGCGTGCGGTACGGGAGCCGCGCCACGTGGCAGGGGCCAGGGCGGCAGAAACCGGCGTCTTCAGCTTCAGAAGGAGGCCGAAAGCTGCGTGTGACCGGAAAGCCAGCTGTAATGTATTCGAGAAGACCTAAGGCTTTACTTTCCAATAAGGATGGAAGAGACTCTGGGCCCCCACTGTGAGCTGATCGCCAGGCTGCTCCATGTAACAAGTTGGTAATTAGTCCCTGAGTGAGTAAAGTAGAAGAGAGGATAGGAGGTTGATACTTAGAGAAGAAGCTCAAAATGCTTTTTTGCCAGTCATCAGAATTTAAAGGCGCTGGAGAAAGTGTTGGGGGTGCCTCTGTCTGTTTACGTACTGTTTCCAGCTCAGAATTTGTAATGATGGGGTTCATTAACTTGAGTTTCTAAATTGTATTAAGATGAAGCTTACATTGGTTTCAAAGACAGAGGAGGCTCGGGGACCCGGCATGATGCACCCCAGAAGAGCTGGGCGGGGGGCGGTTTCCGTCTCCTGTCGATCTCCCCCCCCCCAGCTGGGTCTCCTTCTCAAACCCATGTGTGGGGCAAGGCTGTTTCATCTGGGAACTGAAGAGCAAATCCCGAAAGCAGATTTCCAAGGACCCCAGAACATGGAATAATTTGTCCAGATTTTGCTTTGTCATATAATTAGCTATCAGTTCATTCACGAACTTCCGGCTGCTAGAGGCAAGACCCCGAAACATGCCAGCACCCATTCGTTACTTGTAGAGTGGGGCTTGATTTCTAAGACAGCATCACAAAGAAAATGCTTAGCATTTTAAAGGTATTTCATGTTTAGTTTTTTAGGACAGGGCATGAATTAGCCTAAAAATGAGTTCAATGAGCACACTTAATCCTGGTCTCTTCCTAAAAAGTACACACAAGTGACTTAGGTGGAAGAGAAAATTCCAAGTCTTCCAAGAGGTGGCACCGTTTTGGCACTTTTCATGCCTATTTGCTTTCTTTTTTGAATTCACAATTTTTGAAGATTACGTTCCATTCATAGTTATTATTAATATAGCATACTGACTGTACTCCCTGTGTTGGAGGATATATCTTGCCCCTCCCCTTTTCCCTCTCCCCACTGGTAAGCGCCAGGTTGTTCTTTGTATCTGCAAGTCTGTTTCTTTTTGTTCTTGTTGTTATATTCATTAGTTTGTTGTATTTTAGGTTCCACAGATAAGTGATATCATACAGTATGTGTCTTTTTCCATCTGACTTACTTCACTAAGACTAATGCCCTCCAAGTCTATCTGTGTTATTGCAAATGACAAAATCTCATTCTTTTTTATAGCTGGGTAGTGTTCCGTTATTCAGTTCAGTTCAGTTTGGACTACAGTCATGTCCGACTCTTCGCGACCCCATGGACTGCAGCATGCCAGGCCTCCCTGTCCATCACGAACTCCCAGAGCTTGTTCAAACTCATGTCCGTCGAGTCGGTGATGCCATCCAACCATCTCATCCTCTGTCATCCCCTTCTCCTCCTGCCCTCAATCTTTCCAGCATCAGCATGTTTTCCAGTGAGTCAGCTCTTCGCATCAGGTGGCCAAAGTATTGGAGTTTCAGCTTCAGCATCAGTCCTTCCAATGAATATTCAGGACTGATTTCCTTTAGGATGGACTGGTTGGATCTCCTAGCAGTCCAAGAGACTCTCAAGAGTCTTCTCCAACACCACAGTTCAAAAGCATCAATTCTTTGGCGCTCAGCTTTCTTTATGGTCCAACTCTCACATCCATACATGACTACTGGAAAAACCACAGCTTTGACTAGGTGGACAATTGTCGGCAAAATGTTCTATTATACATATATATATGCTGCTGCTGCTAAGTCGCTTCAGTCGTGTCCCACCCTGTGCGACCCCATAGACGGCAGCCCACCAGGCTCCCCCGTCCCTGGGTTTCTCCAGGCAAGAACACTGGAGTGGGTTGCCATTTCCTTCTCCAATGCGTGAAAGTGAAAGTGAAGTCTCCCAGTCCTGTCTGACTCTTCCAGACCATGGACTGCAACCTACCAGGCTCCTCTGTCCATGGAATTTCCCAGACAAGAGCACTGGAGTGGGGCGCCATTGCCTTCTCCTGCATATTTATATATATTTGTTGTTCAGTCACTCAGACTCTTTGCAACCCCATGGACTACAGCATACCAGGCTTCCCTGTCCTTCACCATCTCCCAGAGTTTGCTCGAACCCATTACACTTTCTTTATCATCTGTTGATGGCCCCCTGGGCTGCTTCCACGTCTTGGCTACTGTAAATAGCGCTGCTGTGAACTTTGGGGTGCGTGTGTCTCTTCCAGTTACTTTTTTCATTTTCTTCAGATACATGCCCAGGAGTGGAATTTCTGGGTCATTATGGGAGCTGCATTTCTAGTTTTTTTGAGAAACCTCCATGCTCTCTTCCACAATGGCTGCACCAGTTTACATTCTCCATGTGGAAAAACCAAGTTCTGCCTGTCAGACGGGAAATAACAAGGGGCCATATTCCACGCCCAGAGGAGTGTATGGTCACGCTCTCCCTAAAGCAAAACTGACCCCCGTTGTCAAAACACGTGAACTGAGACTTGGTTATTCAGATCATAGAAAGGCTCACCACAGGATTCTTGAGTAGAATACACTATTACATTTAAAATAGTTTACTTCGGGGAGAAATTTATTGTATAAGTCAATTTTTGAAAGCCAGTGTCAAACTGGAAAAAGAAAGGAAACCGACTATGCAGCAATTCCAGGGTCTCCCAGGCGGCTCAGGTAAAGAATCCGCCTGCGTTTGAAGGAGAAGCGGGCCGGGAAGAGCCTCTACAGGAGGAAGTGTCAACCCACTCCAGCATTCCTGCCAGGATAATCCCGCGGACAGAGGATCCTACGGGCTGCAGTCCATGGGGTCGCAAGGAGTCAGGCGGGACTGAGCGCATACACACGCAAGCATAAAAAGTACATAGCAGCTAACGTAATAGGTCATTTTATAATTAAGCCTTGTTTGGACAAATACCCCTAAATGTAAAGCAAACAATTGGAGAACTCTTTGGGGAGGCCTTGACTGAAATATATAACACACTTCTCGTCCCGAGATGCTGGCCGTTTCCATGGGAAAATAGGTGGTTAATAAGAGGACAAGATGCTGTGAGAGCTGAAACAGATCAGCCAGAGCTGTGATGTGGGAACTTCCTGGTCAGTGATGAGAGGAACTCAATCAACATGTTTTTCTTTATTTCCTTCCTTCCTTTCTTTCTCTCTCTCTTTTTCTTTCACTTTATAGCTTTAACATCAGAATCATTGCTACTGAATTAAAACTGCCTGTATAGACATAGAAACAAAGCAGACATTCAGTAAGTAGGTACCTTTGGGACAATTAGCAGTGTAACTTCTGTTTACAGTTAATGATAGACGCATTGAACAGCATTTTCCTTCAGAAGGACAGTTGCATGTGTTTTTAAACTTTGGGGAGTTTGGACCAGTATCCATAGAAATTATCCAGCAAATGCTGACCTGAAGATTTTAAGCAGTTATCTGTAACAAGAGTAAGTGGTTTAACCAGAACTTATGATCCGTCCTTCGTTTTCTGTTTCTTAGCAGTTAATTGTGTTTTGATTTGTTTTTATTAAGAGAGTGGCATAATTTATCACAGAAGGTTGAACCTTGTTCTCAAAAACTACATTTATCAAAAAAAGGTTTCAGAAACAACTCTCTGAAACGACTGTTGTTCATTTATCTTGCATTTTATACTGCGCAAATTCCTGCATCCTCCCTATGAATCTCGGTGACTTTCGTTAGCTTCTCTTGCTGTGACAATATCTGTCATTGTAGCATAAAATAATATGTCATTTTGATTTTTTTTCCCTATGATTGTGTTAAAATCACTATAACACTGGAATTTGCTTGTCTTTTTTTTTCTTTCAACTTCATAGTAGTATATAAAAGAGAAAACTTAATTATTCCTTCGGTTTTAGGTTTAAATGTTTTCTTTAGGTTGAGCGGGAGGGTAAGGAGAACCAGCACTAAGAAGCTGGTCAGAATTCAGATGAACTATTTTTGAATTACTGGTTCTCTGCCATGAAGCTTTAGGAAGGACCAATGTCTGTAACCAGGGTGTGTGCCTCTGAAATTCAAACAGTGTGGCAGAGAACCAGGCTGACATGAATGTAGATTTTTCTGTCATCTGTCTTGGTACAGCATATTCAAGGGATTTCCAGTTGTTTACATTTTATAATTTTGAACCAAATGTAACTAATGAGTATTTTAATTGAATTCTAAGACAGTTTAGATGAGATAGATGGAAAATGCATCATTAACTGTCGTGCCACCTGTGTACAGTGTCCAGTGGATAACACCTTGGAAGGCGCATGCGCCTACACATGTCGGGTAGCATGTGTCTGTTTGTGCATCTCAGTTAATAAGGAATCGAATATTTTTGACTCTCCTATTGCACTTTGAAGTAGATGTGATCATGCCAGTGCCTGCGCTATTTCAGTACTAATTCCCCACTGTTTTTAATTTGGGGCAGAGATTTGGGGACGGAATTGGGGAAGCATACTTCCTGCAAAGCTGTGGCTCAAAATGTAAACACCGAAATCATCCTGGACACGTTTCAACAGCAAATGTGAGGCAGCCTGTTGTCACAGCACATAGAGACACCGAAATGGCCATGCGCGTGTGTGCAGGCTAAGTGTCACAACGTCCAGTGGCAAAAACATGGGGCGCGAGTTATCCTGGTGACTCGATGGAGTTTGGTACATTTAACCTTTTAGCCATAGTATTATTTGGTTTTCTGTGGAATCGTTCTTATTTATTTTTGTCCAATTAGAGGATAAAGCAAGGAGAGAGGTGCCTGCATCTGTTTGCTTTCTTAGCACGGATGATGCATGTAAACACATACACGCATCTTTAGATTTCTCCCAGAGGCATCTGTCTACACATGGTAAACAAGTTGTATGGTTCACATAAACAAACTCCAGAAGAGAATTCCACCAGAGCCATTTTCCCTTGCTCGCTGTCTGTGTCTGCCTTTTGACTCTGTTTCCCTCTCACTCCACGTGATGAGGACCTGCAGGGCAAGGATCCTCAGGAGTCAGGCCGGGTGGCTTGTCTGAATCCATCTCCTCTGTGTGAGTGGCTCCTGTCTAGAAGGGAAAGGGGAAAAAAAGCAAAGTATCAACTTCAGAAACCACATTCAGGTTAAAGGGCACCAGCCATCCTGGCCTGAACTCTGCCTAAAGGACGGACCTTTCATCTGATAAAGATCATTAGTCACCAAGACACATATTTCAGAGAGTTCCCAGCAGCGACACTCCACTGGCAGTCACTGGAGTGTACCAGATGGTTCATTAGCATAGGCTAGACAAGTCAGAGGCTTTCAGAATCATTTAGAAAATGTCACCCAGAAACAAGAACCCTGTCACTTTTTATTAGAATTAACTACATCATAGCCTGGACACAGATTTCACCTTGGGTCAGAAAAATTAATACAGAGTTCCATGCATTGTGTCATATACTGGGTTAAGATCAGTCTTCCTCAAGGGACTCATTTGCTGGCAATATATTATGATCCTTCTACTTTCGGAGTCCTCAAACCTTTTCTTTTGTGAGATATGAAAAGAACTGACCTTGCTCAAAAGCCACTGGTGTCTAATTGATTGGAGGTATAGGCAGGATTTCAACAGGACGTTCTTCTAAAGCACATTTGTGACTGTTTTCTCAGGTCCTTCCAAGAGTGGGGTTGACCGACCATCCAGCCGTGCATCAAGTGGGCTTTATGTCAGGAGAAAAACCCTAATTGAACACACTGCTAAAAACAGAAATTAAAACACCATTGAAATATTGTGGGTTTTTTTTTTTTTTAATCCAGATGTCAAAAACCTGGAGAACTTCCAGCTGGTTGAAGGCGTCCAGGAACAAGTCAACGCGGCCCTGCTGGACTATACGGTGTGTAACTACCCGCAGCAGACAGAGAAGTTCGGGCAGCTGCTGCTCCGACTTCCGGAGATCCGGGCCATCAGCATGCAGGCTGAGGAGTACCTCTACTACAAGCACCTGAACGGGGACGTGCCCTACAACAACCTGCTGATCGAGATGCTGCATGCAAAACGAGCTTAGTCACCGCCCCCAGGAGCTCGGCTTCCCAGGAACACAGAGCTGGGTGGGGTGGGGGAGGAGAAGAACAGGAAAAAGGGGGGACAATACTCTGAATGGCTCCAAGCAACACGAGTTAAACACTTGGTTTAAAGACACTGAATTTGATAAGGCATAGTAATCAGATACTGAATAGCCACTAAATGATGCATCAGGGTATTTGTATCGCAAACTGTGAATCAGAGGGGTCACATCCCCGAAGCGTTCCGTACAAAAGACACGGGAACGGAGTGGACTGAACCCGCAGGCGGATCCCAGCACCGTGCCAGGCTGGAGACAGACAGCAGCTTTCTTGTGTATTGAAACTGATCTCCAATGTGAAGAATTCTGAGCGCTGATCCGTGTTATTAGTGAGGCTTACGTGGCAGGGAATTTGAGCTTACAGAATTCCTCCGTGGTAAAGCTGAACTGAAACCATCCTCAAGAATCCATCAGCTGCACAAGTAACAACCCTCTCCTCTTCCTTCCAAGGACCCAGCACCTTCTGTCCTCTGATCCCAGTGTCTGTACCAGGGACCTGTGCTCAGCCGCACCCCCCAGAAGCTCCACCAAACCTCCAAAAGCCTAATCTTGACTGTCTGTATCTTAGACCTGCCAACAGCTAATAAGAACAGTCCATTAATACGTGAGCTTGCCATTTTGACTACGTTCTGGTTTGTTTTGTCACGTGTTCATGATGTTTGGGGGGAAAAAAAGCAGGCAGTATCCCTCTTCTGATCCTATTACAAGCATTCATTAATACTAAGGGCAGCGACTACAAACTTTTAAAGCTTTAGCTTTAGCATTACTGGATTTCATAAAAAGTCCCAGCGGAAAGGCTCGTTAGGATGCATCAGCCTTTTTAACCATCAAGGTTTGTAGCTCATTAAAAAAATACAATAGGAAACATATTTTGCTGGAATGTCAAATAGTCACCGTTCTGAACAGGAAAACTACACGGAAGCATGTTAAGCTATGCAAAAAAGGTGGGGGTGAGCAGATACATTGATTGACACGTTGCAGTTGATCATCCCCTGAACGTAGAGAGGAAACGGTGATCTTTACGTAGCCTGGAAAGATAGTAATGTGCTTCAAATCTTCCCCCATAGGGAAGGGAAGAGAGTGATAGTGACCTTTCTAAGTCACTATATAGACCAAAGTCTGCTATAGAACAATTACTGGAGGACAGAGAACTGTGAAACAGTCTCCAGACCACGCTGTCAGTATTATCAACAGGCGATGCCAGAGATACAGAAGTCTTGCCTTACTTCAGAATTCTCAAAGGTAGCAGATGTGCATCAACACTTGTTTAAAATAAAGTATTAATACTTTAAAGTCAAATGAAATAGAGTGTTTACATTCCTTAGGTCCTCTGGGGGGAGGGGGGAACTGTGATATGACAAAAGAGCTGAAGTCGCAATTTCCTTAATGTTATTTTTCTGATCAGTAATTATTTTTAACAGGACTTAGTTATTGTATGTCGTGAGACACTAAAATCAGAAACGGGGATCTCATTTAGATTTTAATTTTTTTTTTTTTTTTTGAGATTATTGGCGGCACAATCACTTGTAGAAACTGTAAAAAAAAAAAAATGAAAGTATCTCCTAGTCCCTTAATTTTTTCATAAATGTTTCTGGCTTTTGAATAGTTTATTTATATTGTATATCATAGTTTCAACTGTAGACAATTATGATGCTAATTTATTGTTCCTTGGTTTCACCTTTGTCTAAAATATAGCCAAGACTGAAGAAACCAAATCTATGTGTTTATTGTAGCATGTCAAGTTAGTGGGACATAGTTCGGAGACAGAGAGGGGTCTTAATGAATTTAAATCATTCACTTGATTAAATGTCTGTAAATCTTCATGGTTCTTACTGTAGTTTATTTAATGTCTATTGTAAATTATGTGACTTGTAGCTTCCTCTGTTTTCTAGTAAATTTAACAAGGGTGGAGTCTTACCTGGTTTTCTTTCCAAGCGTTGTAAGTTGTATACCAAAGATATTAGTTATTACTTCTGTGAGTACAGAGAAGATTATTTTATTATTTTTATTAATCACCTCTAACACACGTCCAAGTGTGTTACCCACAGCTAAGTACCCACAGCTAAGCCGGGCGTCCATAGCTCATCACTCAGAGGTCACCTATGTTGTCTCCATGGCTTAAAGGACAACGGAAGATAGTTGAGCAGAGTCCGTACCCAAAATAGTAAATAGAGCAGCATCTTTACTCTCCCCAGTTAAAAACTAAGTTGGGGGGGGAAAGTGCCAACAGTTTATGAGATGGTTCCATCCGTGTATATGGAACACTGGTTGAGACAATTTCTAGATCTGGGAGATAGTTATGTAGAGGGTCCTTAACATTGCAAAAAAAAAAAATTTCAAAAACAAATACATTGATCCCAAAAGTCCAAGTTTTATTTTAAATGTACAGTATTTCCCATTGACTGTTTTATCTGAACAAGGCCACATGTTATTGTGTTGTCAACCTAATAAATTACACCGGGAGAACAATTAGAAAGATGGAGAGCGTGGAGACTGAAGCCACGCTAATGGTGACGTTAAAGACAGAAGCTGATGAACAAGAATGCCGCTTGGCATCCTTGGTGCATGCAGACTTTCTCTAGTGTTTGTCACTAACTGGGTTGCAACCAGACGTTGACTTAGCCACTGCCTTATCACCTATAGGATTTACTAGTAAAGGCAGACTCAGACATGAAGGTTTGGGGCTTGGCCGGGCTCACTGGCATTGGTCTCTGTTTATAAGCAGACAATCTGTCACATCTGGATATTTACCTTACGGATCTTCTGCTGCCCCCTGGATCTGAATCCACGCGATGTGGAGAGTGTGAAGTCAGTTCCTTGTTGACGTTACTTAACTGTATCCGTGAAATCGAATTGTCATGTTGGTTCTTGCCAGGAATTTCTCAACAAAATGGAATTTTTTTTTCAGTATTTCAATAAATATTGATATTCCCAGCCTGATCATTTTTGAAGGTTTTTATGGTGTCCCTATTCTGCTGGGTTCTAAAGCGTCTAAAGTGACTGAGATCCTTGACCAGGAGTGGAGTCAGAAGAACTCCACACGCGAAGACGCTTCTCGGCTGGTCCCCTGTCCTTGGTGGGAAACTTGAAGCGTTGAACTCAACCTGTGCGTCGCTGCTCCAAACATAAAATGAAGCGTTTTGTATCACTTCCTGTGACCACTGATGGAAGTATCTTTCAGTATCTGTCTTTGTAGCGCTCACTGTGCCCTAGTCATGATCCCAGGTGTCCGGTCAGTTCGGTTGATCCTCGGATCAGCTCCAAAGTCTGACTCAGTGGACCTGAGTGTGCGCAAACTCTAGGACATGGTGAAGAACAGGGAGGCCTGGCATGTGGCAGTCCACGGGGTCGCAAAGAGTCAGACACGAATGACCGGCTCAGCAGCAACAGATCAGCTTCACGAGGTAGCATCCTCTTCCTCTGACAGTTTCCTGCTCCAAGTGATCCGTTAGTCCCTGGGAAGTGTGGCTCCAAGACTCAGAAGCCCTTAAACACAACACTGTGTTTGTCTCTAGGCCAGGATGACACTTAGGATTTGCTTCAAAAGGAAAAAATACGTTAGACAAAGTCAGGCCTCTGGTACTTCGTTATTGGTATCTGATATAAATTTTATCAGTGATGTTATCCAGATGACGCAGTGGTAAAGAACCCACCTGCCAGGGAAGGAGATGCAAGCAATGAGGGTTTGATCCCTGGGTGGGGAAGACCTCCTAGAGAAGAAAATGACGACTCACACCAGTATTCTTGCTGGGAAAATTCCATGGGCAGAGGAGCCAGGCAGGCTACAGTCCATGGGGTCACAAAGAATTGGATGCAGTTGAGCAACTACCCACACAAAGGATACCAAACAATCAGAACGCCATACCTAAGGTCTAGCAGATTATGGAGCTGAGATTTTTAATCAACTAAACAGTGACCCACAAAAGACATCTCCCTTGTCAACCTCTTACTAGGGAGAAATTACAAAATTCTTGCCGATATTCCATGGAATATGAAAAAGATAAGTATATGTTCATACATTATATTCATACATTATCTACATTCATACATATAAATATGTATATAGTTCATTCATGACCTATAACAACACATAGAAAAGTGCATAGTTTGATAAACTTTTACATGTGTATACACCCAGGTAATCATCACACAGGTCAAGGAAGTCATAGAACATTTTTTTTTTTATGTTTTTACAAGTGGCTATATACATTTTTTAAAAAATTGGTGGAGGGGCCGTTTTTTCCAAAAGCCGAGCCCTGTGGCCAGTGGAGGTGATTCTGATAAGCTGAGACCTCACTCCCAGCACTTAGAATAACTCTCACAAACTTGCTGAGTCTGTCAGCATGAACTGGGGGTGGGGTGGGGGGGATGGCGGGAAATGGTTCTCACTGATGTGCATTTGATTGTTATATTCGATATTCACAGTAACTTTGAAGGGGTTTGTACCTTTAACTAAGTTTGACGTTCGGTTTGAAGCCACCTCTGATGTATATTTTTATGAGAACCATGTGGAGGGTTTGTTCTCCGCAACGTGGGTCAGAATGCTCCGACACTCAGTGATCTTGACATTTCCCTGGAATAATAAAGACCAATTTTCCTGAACGCCGAACAGGAAGTGTATAGTTTAGTCACTCAAAATAAATATTCCTGCAGGACTTTGCTGCACACAGGCATTTGTTTTATGTTAAGTGAGGAATTAATAATTCAGTGACTCGGATCAGGCTGTGGTGGTGGTGGTTTTGTCTGCAGGAAAGCGCAGAGCCAGTCTGCGAAACGTCACATGTCTAATTGTGGCTTGAAAGGAGGGGGTGTCATCAGGCTAATCGCTGAGCATCCCTGACGAGAGTTCGGCACTAAACGAGCGGGGAGCCAGCAGGCTGGAGACTGCAGGCCCTCCACGCTCCCCTCCGAGCTGCGGCCGGTGTGGGCCGGACCCTCGACTCCCCGGGAGGTCTGGTGGTCCCCAGACCAGCCTCCCTGGGCTGCTGTGTCTCAGACTGTTTTCAGGACCAAGTCAGTGAGAAAGAGCTGAGAGGGATGGGAGGTATCCTTCCAAGGACAACTTGTTGAAAAAATTCTATAAATTCATTCAAAACGGCTTCTTCAAGGGACCCCTCCTGCACTGTGGGTGGGGATGTAAACTGGTGCAGCCACCATGGGGAGCAGCATGGAGTTTCCTTTAAAGAATAACAGGAGCCGCCCTAGGGCCTTACACGCCCACTCCTGGGCACATACCTGGAGAAAAACGTGGTCCAAAAGGACATGCGCACCCTAACTGTTCACGGAAGCACTGTTCACAGTGGCCAAGTCATGGAAGCGACCTAAATGTCCACTGACAGGGGAATGGATGATGAGGATGTGGTACATGCATACGGAATATTTCTCAGCCCTTAAAAAGAATGAAATAATGCCATTTGCAGCAAAATGGACGGACCTAGAGAGCGTCATACTGAGCGAAGTAAATCAGGGAAGAAGAAATACCATGTGACATCCCTTGTACGTGGAATCTAAAAAGAAATGATGCAAATGAACTTACTTACAAAGTAGAAAGAGACCCACAGACTTTGAGAATGAACTTACGGTTGCCATGAGGAAGGGTGGGGGGGACAGGATAGTTAGGGAGTTTGGGATGGATATGTACATATTGCTATATTTTAAATGGATAACCAGCAAGGTCCTTAGAGCACAGGGAACTCTGCTCTGTTACGCGGGAGCCTGGATGGGAGGGGATTAGGAAGAACGGATACATGTATATGCATGGCTGAGTCCCTTTGCTGTCCCCCTGAAATTATCACAGCATGATTAATCAGCTATACCCCAAGGAGAAGAGGGTGTCAGAGGATGAGATGGCTGGATGGCATCACCGATGCAATGGGCACGAACTTGGGCAGACCTTAGGAGATGGTGAGGAACAGGGAGGTCTGGCATGCTGCAGACCATGCGGTCACAAAGAGTCGGACACGACTGGATGATTGAACAACAACATACGCCGATATAATATAAAAAATTAAAAAAAACAACCTGCTTCTCCAGCATCTGCCACTGAGTGGAGGTAACTTGTGGTAGTGGGGGTGTTGGCTCCCCAACCTACCTTCTCTGGGGGCACGAGGGTCCCGGAATGACCTGGTGAGGCCTGTCCACTGACCAGGCTCAGATGAGAGAGAGAGGAACTGCTCTTATTGAAGCCACTGTATGACGGGGTCTCTTTGTTTCAAAAGCTTGGTATTTCCCCAGATACACAAAAATGATACTGCTGAATCCTCAAGGCAACCCCATCTTCAGAGCAGGGAAACCGACGTTTACAGGAGTTAAGTAGTTTGCCTGAGCGCCAGCCAGGAGGTGGTAGGGCAGGGCGCACACAGTTCTGATTCCAAACCCCATGCTTTGAACCCCCTGGAAGCACAAACCAAGGCACCCCAGGACTCGTGTTCATTACTGACCCTTTTCTCTGGGACTCAAAAGACGCGATGGTGACAGACGCGTTTTTTTTAAATAGTGGCACCCAAAACCCAAAAACGTACTTTGTCTCAACAAGAGCAGGAGTGATCAGTAAGAACCACTGACATCTGAAACAGGTGCTGACTGACTCATAGAATGAACTTACGGTTGCGGGCGGGAAGGGTGGGGGCTTGAAGGGAGAGTTAGGAAGCTTGAGATGGACATGGATGGACATGCTGCTATATTTAAAATGGATAACCAACTGAGTCCTGTCAGGGACTCTGCTCAGCGTCTCGTGGCTCCTGGGTGGGAGGGGAGTCTGGGGAGAATGGATACATGTATTCATACATGTATGGCTGAGTCCCTTTGGCACCCACCGGAAACTGTGACAGCAGTGTTCATCAGCTTTCTCCAATACAAAATAAAAGGTTTAAAATGAATACATAGGTAGAACAGCTGTTGACTGCCAGGAGCCTCAGGGACCCCCAAAACCTGCAAATTCTTTAAGCCTTCCCCCCAGGAGAACCAGGGGTGGAAACCTTTATTTGTACAACTTCTCGACAGGAAACATCGCCGTCAGCACCATCCACCCTTAGTCCTGCCCACATTACAACTTTAAGAGCCCCCCTAATTTTCCCACACTGTGGTCTGACGAGTAGTTTCCCTATTCAGTGTCACCACAAAACCATTCGAGAAGCATCCTATTTGCATCCACTGTTCATAACATCCTGTCTGAGGGACTTCCCTGCCGGTCCCGTTGCTGAGGCTCTGCACTCCCAGTGTCTGTGGCCAGGTTCAGTCCCCGGTCCGGGAGCTACACGGCACATGCCGTGACTGCAGAAGAAGAGGTTCCACGTGCTGCAACTGAGGGTCCTGCATGCCCCCGACACACCCGAATAAATCCATATTTAAAAAAATATTCATAGACATCCTATCTGGGAATGCAGGGCAATAATGTTTATGAAGAATAAACATTTGGTGCATGTCAATTCAGCTCACTTCCTTTGCCATTAGCCCACTTACTAACATATCCACTATTTAAAAAAAAAAAAAAAATCTTATCCCAAGGATTTTCCCCAGAAATAAATCAGGACTGTCAAAATCTCTCTGCCCCCGCGGAGGAGCGGCTTCTATAAATAAGTGTGGAAACACGTGTCGCGCTGCCCCCGGTGTGGCCGTAACAGGTTTCATTTCCCCTCTGCTCCTCCGAGGCCTTGTGTTATTCCAGTGTCAGATGTTCCTACAACTATTGTGTGGCCTGGATTGCGGCCAAGTTCCCCTGGCAATGCCCGGCCAGTGCTCACCCAGCCTCCCACCTCCCTTAAAGGAGCAGAAAGTGTACGAGTGCCCATCCCCTGGGAGAAGAGGTCTTCCCCCTCCACGGCCTACTCCCAGTGTTGTTGATGAGAAGAGGAGACGATGGGGAACCACGACTGTGCCCTGGACCAGGCTGAGCGTCCCTCAGTCCAGGCGCCTCTGAGTCTCACAACAAGCCTGGGAGGCGGGCCCTGTTTGTCACCATCGCATCGCAGACGAGGAAACCACGGCTGAATCACGGTAGTTTCCTAAGGTCACCCAGCTGGCGGGGCCGCGCCAGGATGCAAAGCCAGCTGCATTCTCCGCGCAGCCCAGCAGCTCACCCGGCTCAACGCAGACCCCGCGAGGGCACATGGAACACGGGCGCTCGACTCCTCACTTGCTTTTCCATCTCCTCGTCACGCGGCCCGACTCTCGGGGCAAACGTCCCTCTGCCCAAGTTCACGTGAGATCTCGGCCCATATCGAGAAACAGCAAGACAACACACTCTGGTCACACGGTAATTTCATGTCAGTGAAAACAACCACCTTGACATAACTCAACACAGGCGTAATTAAGTCTGGGTGCCAGGAAGCCTGGGCTCTTGTGCTGCTTTTTTTCTCTTCGTTTGCTTTGGCTTTATTTCATTTTAATGTGTTCTTCTTCTTGTGCAGTTGCTCAGTCGTGTCCAACTCTTTGCGACCCCATGGACTGCAGCACGCCAGGCCTCCCTGTCCATCGCCAACTCCTGGAGTTCACTCAAACTCATGTCCGTTGAGTCGGCGATGCCATCCAACCATCTCATCCTCTGTCGTCCTCTTCTCCTCTCGCCCTCAATCTTTCCCGTCTTCAGAGGCTTTTCTAATGAGTCCACTCAGCATCAGGTGGTGAAAGTATTGGAGTTTCAGCTTCAGCATCAGTCCTTCCAATGAACACCCAGGGCTGATCTCCTTTAGGATGGACTGGTTGGATCTCCTTGCAGTTCAAGGGGTTCTTAAGACTCTTCTTCAGCACCAGTTTAAAGCATCGATTCTTGGGTGCTTTATGCAAAGGGACTATAATGAGGACCTGGGTTATTTCCAACACTAAAATGCAGGTACTTTCTGCAGCCACATTGCTGCCTAGAATTACTGGAACCGGCTGGAGTGAGGGGTCACGGCAAGGAACCTGAGAGCCCAGCCGTGATGGGAGGGTGGGCCCAGGGTCGGGGGGCACCCCACCCTGCAGAAGGAAAAGTGTGTAATCTGGGATCCGCTGGGTAGCAATGAGAAGGGTCATTGTTCTCCTAACACTAAACGGTCCCCGCATTACCTATTCTGTGGACAACCACGGCCAAATAAGGAGCTGGGTGTTGGGAGGTGACAAGAACGGTCTCACCGGTGTGCGGTTTTCAGCTCCGCTGAAGCACCCTCAAAACTTCCTGCGTTTATTTTCCAGTGCGGCAGTGAGCGATTCCCTGGCGCAGAGAGTCAGGAGAAGGGGGTTTCCACCCAGCTCTGATTTACGACCCTCGGAGGTGCCAAGTTCCTGTTTTTCCAGCCCTGCGGGGAACTTTCCCAGATCCGATCTGCGGGGCAACAGAGCCCCCAGCAGGCGTGGGCGGGAGGGGGCGGCTGGGGGAGCGGGGCTGTGGGTGTGTATGTCGTGAACACAGTGCGGATCGTCCCGGGGGCACACGGAAAGCCAAGCCCGCTTATTTTGTAATCTGCTCACGAACCACTTACTCTTTTATGGTTAATCATCTCTGCCTGCTTCTAAGCCCTCCATGCAGAATAAAGGCCTGGCACCCCCCTGTCTCTCACCAGGAATTTCTCAGGGGGTCAGGAGTGGAAAGGGGCTACCATCGTCCCCTAGATGCCTCCCCGGGGGTCCTGGCTGCCTTCAGGCCCTGGTCAGAAGTGTGGACTTGTGGCGGGGCGGGGGAAGTGCAATGGCTTTGCAAACACGGGGGCTACACACCTGCCCTCTCTATTCCTGGGGACGTGGCAGCGACAGCGTCGCGCTCCCGGAGGTGGAGGGGGGGGACCGCGGCAGGCAGGGCGTCCGTGCTCCCCCGCCCTGCCTCACCTTCCCGCTTGTCATCAGCTCCCTGTAAATCAGGTCACTGTGCTCCCCACCCTGCCTCGGACTCTGCCCCCATCTCACCCCTATCTTTCTCTGCATCTTGGGGGCGCAGTCTCAGAGCTGCACTTTCCTTGGGCAGAGGAAGGTGAGCAGGCGGACCGCCCACCTGTGGTCAGGGCTCAGGGTCCTGGCCCAGAGGCCCTTCCCATCCTCCCCCCCCCCGACCCTAGGCCTGCAGGGCAGCAGCCACAAGTCTCCAGCAGGGAGCCATGCCCGCACCTGGGCCTGAGAATTCAAAAGGGAAGTCTAGCAACACCCCTGACTTTCTCCCACGGGGAAGCTTTCGGGGGGGCCAGGCTCTCCACCAGGGACCTCCAAGCCTGTCCACAGCCTTGGGGTCTTGTAACTCCATAAGTGAAAGTGAAGTCGCTCAGTCGTGTCCTACTCTTTGCGACCCCGTGGACTGTAACCCACCAGGCCCCTCCGTCCCTGGGATTCTCCAGGCGAGAATGCTGGAGTGGGGTGCTACTTCCTTCTCCTGAGGATCTTCCCAGCCCAGGGATCGAACCTGAGTCTCCCACATTGCAGGCAGACGCTTTACCCTCTGAGCCACAGAGAAGCCCTTGTAACTCCATACCTACTCACACGAGGGGCTTAATAAACGTTTCTTGGATTGAATCAAATATTTAATGGCTTTCCTCATAATTTAACATACGTTTGAAAACAAATAGTTTAAAAAGCAGGGTTAATGGTCATTCACCGTGAAAAAGACAGACACATCCTGAAATATAAGAAAACCTTCTCACCTGTCTCATAACTGCTTTCAAACAGAACCTAACACGGTGCCTTCACAGTTCCTACTTTCTATGTCAGTAGATTCTTGATTATCTAGGATAAAGTAAATAAGACTTGGAAAATAGTTCTTTTTTTGATTTTTAAAAATTATTTACTTCTAATTGGAGGATAATTACTCTACGGCATTGTGTTGGTTTTGGCCGAACCGCAACACGAATCAGCCACAGGTACACATGCGACCCCTCTCTCTTGAACCTCCCTCACCTCCCACCCACCCCACCCCTCAAGGTCATCGAAGAGCACTGGGTTTGAGCTCTCCGTATACAGCAACTTTCCATTAGCCATTTATTTGACATGTGGTCATGCAACAGATTTCCTTTTCTTGGGCTCCAAAATCACTGCAGATGATAACCACAGCCACGAAATTAAAAGGCACTTGGTCCTTGGAAGAAAAGCTATGACCAACCTAGACAGCATATTAAAAAGCAGAGACGTCACTTTGCCAACAAAGGTCCATCTAGTCAAAGCTATGGTTTTTCAGTAGTCATGTACGGATGTGAGAGCTGGACCATAAAGAAGGCTGAGCGCTGAAGAACTGATGCTTTCGAACTATGGTGCTGGAGAAGCAAGTCCCTTGGAAGCAAGAAAATCAAATCACTCAATCCTAAAGGAAATCAACCCTAAATATTCATTGGAGGGACTGATGCTGAAGCTCCAATACTTTAGTCACCTGATATGAACAGATGACTCAGTGGAAGAGACCCTGATGCTGGGAAGGACTGAGGGCAAGAGGAGAAGGGGTCGGTAGGAGATGAGATGGCTGGATGGCATCACTGACTCAGTGGTCATGAGTTTGAGAAAACTCAGGGAGACAGTGAAGGACAGGGAAGCCTGGCATGCTGCAGTCCTTGGGGTTGCAAAGAGTTGGACACGACTTGACAACTGAACAACGAATGTATATAAGGGGCTTCCCAGATGGCACTGCTGGTAAAGAATCTGCCTGCCAATGCAGGGGAAATAAAAGACATGGGTTTGATCCCTGGGTCAGGAAGATCCCCTGGAGGAGAGCATGGCAACCCACTCCAGTATTCTTGCCTGGAGAATCCCACGGAGAGAGGAGCCTAGCGGGCTACAGTCCATGGGGTCGCACAGTCAGACACGACTGAAGCGGCTAAACAACAACAAAGTACTTTCTTAGGTGGAAGTGTCTTTCATCGCCTGCTGTTCCCAGGTCAGCTCGAAGCCTCTGTGCTGTGTCCGGAAAGAATCCCCCAAGGGTAAGGCTGTCCCCTGGCCTCATCCAACCCGGTCTCTGCCTTTTCATTAGAAATCTGTTCCCTTGAATATGTATTACAAATACTTGACATTTGCCATGACTGTCACAGTCAGCTTCTGAAAACAAGAACATTTTTATTGGTATGATTACTAGTTCCCAGCTGCATTTAGCTGAAACCGAAGGTACAATTCCATTGATTTGAACACAGTTTCTTATGAATGTACTCAGAGAGAAGGTCAGTAAAACAGGACTGGGAGAATTTCCCCAGTACCCATTATACTTAGAAGTCAAGAACTTTCGAGTATCAGGACAGAATGTTCAGCATTTTCATAATTAGCTCACCATAACCTGGAAATGAAGATGGGGGGAAAAAAATAAAACAACCTGCTCAGAAAACAGAAACAGTGTGCTTAGGCTCCCGAACTACAGCTGAGCTGCACACATTTGGCTGAAAAAAAAATTTTTGAGGCCTCGTATTAAGCATTTTCTATCAATTACAGTATTTAAAATTCAAATATACTTTTTTTCTATATTTGAACTCACTTTTTCGCTTTCTAATGTAGATTACTTTGTAACATGCAGTTTAAGCATTACATGGCCAATTATTCCTATTTTTTTCATTCTTTTCCTCAAAATCAAGTTTTTTTATTCTAGCAAATGGAAGATTATATCAGTCCCTTTATAACCTAAAGTTACAAGTTCTTTACTTTTAAAAATATAGTCTTAAAAAAGAAGACCTAGATGTATCTAAATTATTAAAATAATAAAAAGTCTTGCTCCTTTGGAAGGGGAAAAACTCAAGGAGACATAGTGGAGACAAGTGCAGCCTGAGGTCTGTGTACTTAGGGTGCTTGGATTAAAGTCTACGACAGATGAATTCTCGTTTTTAAGTCCCCCAATGATAAGCTCAGATTTAGTAATTATTTAGGGGTCCTTTAAGGAATGTATCAAAGATAAAATTCCAATTTCAAGGCTGAAATTAAATGAGGATAATTTTATGATGAATTTGGGATAGCTCTACAAAAATGAGAATATAGTAGGATGTTTCAGACTTTTGTCCTGTAGCTATTTTATTATATTAAACAATCCATGAAAACTGTAAAGACAAGGGTGAGACTGTTGATGCCTCTCACTTGATTCGTCCTGCGTTGGCGTTGAGTGAGCACCGGGAGCTGTGTCCCTGAGCCACGGCCCCTGACACGCGGGAGCCTCACTGCTGTTCTCAGAGACATCCAGCCTGCGGGGCCACGGACTGTGATCAGATACGCCAGAACCCAAAACGCGGATGACAAGCTGGCTCACTGAGTCGAGGTTATAGTCAAAAGAAACCCTTTGGGATGTTCATAGATTAAAATGGGAGCTTTCAAAGTCCAAGAGAGACGGCTCGTTGTTATCAGCAGCAGAATAAAAGACCCAGGGTCTGGCCTGGACAGCACGGGTTCTGGTTCTGACCCAGTCTCCGATCTCGGACAATTGAGTTCGCTTCCCTGGACCTCAGTTTGTTTACCTGGAAGGGAAAATGCATCCTGGCATCATCTCAAGAGCTTCTCTAGCTCTAACATCCTGGGATGTGATGGATGATAAATCTACACGCACCGTATGACGTGACCAGGATTAAATGAACTCTCAAGGGGAACAGAGTAGGAAATAATCCAACCATTAGTATCTTGATGAAAGTATAAAGAACAGACTCTAAATTCACAGATGTTAAATAAAGAATGGCTAAACATATGTTAAAAAGATGCTCAACTTCATTTCTAATTTTAAGATACAAATAAAAACAAGGATACACCCTTTGACTGGTCAAATTAGCTAAGATGAAGCATTTAGATTCCCAGGGGTGACTGGGTGTCAAGAAACTGACACTCCAGTTGCCCTGGGTAAGAATGGAAATTGGTGCAGACCTCTCAGAGGTCAATTTATTGACATCTACACAAAGTTAAAATGCATAGACTCCTTGAATAAGTCTATTTCTAGGAAATTAGCTTACAGATATACTAGCAAAAGTACACTATGTGTACAGGAAAGTTCATGAAAACGGTCATTACTTCTCTCTCGAGGAGAATTTCTCACTGGTGTAAACACAGCCATATAGCCACCCCAGAAACATGACTGCAGGGAAACTTCACAGTTCAATTCAGTTCAGTTCAGTCGCTCAGTCGTGTCTGACTCTGCGACCCCATGGACTGCAGCACGCCAGGCCTCCCTGTCCATCACCCACTCCTGGAGTTTACTCAAACTCATGACCATCGAGTCGGTGATGCCATCCAAACATCTCATCCTGTCGTCCCCTTCTCCTCCTGCCTTCCATCTTTACCAGTATCAGGGTCTTTTCCAATGAGTCAGTTCTTCACATCAGGTGGCCAGAGTATTGGAGTTTCAGCTTCAGCATCAGTCCTTCCAGTGAACACCCAGGACTGATCTCCTTTAGGATGGACTGGTTGGATCTCCTTGCAGTCCAAGGGACTCTCAAGAGTCTTCTTCAACACGGCAGTTCAAGAGCATCAATTCTTCGGTGCTCAGCTTTCTTTATAGTCCAACTGTCACATCCTTACATGACTACTGGAAAAACCATAGCCTTGAACTAGATAGACCTTTGTTGGCAGAGTTGTATCTTTGCTTTTTAATATGCTGTCTAGGTTTGTCATAACTTTTCTTCCAAGGAGCAAGCATCTTTTAATTTCATGACTGCAGTCACCATCTGCAGTGATTTTGAAGCCCCCCAAAATAAAGTCTGTCACTGTTTCCATTTGTTTCCCCATCTCTATTTGCCATGAAGTGATGGGACCAGATGGCATGATCTTAGTTTTCTGAATATTGAGCTTTCAGCCAGCTTTTTCACTCTCCTCTTTCACTTTCATCAAGAGGCTCGTTAGTTCTTCTTCACTTTCTGCCATAAGGGTGGTGTCATCTGCATGTCTGAGGTTATCGATATTTCTCCTGGCAATCTTGATTCCAGCTTGAGCTTCATCCAGCCCAGCATTTCTCCTGATGTAGTCTGCATATGAGGAAAGTAAGCAGGGTGACTTCACAGACCCCTGGAAAACGCCCCCAGTTCTCTCCTTCTGTGTTCAGGACACCCTCGTGGCCAGGAGCTCGGGACACACCGCTCACCACGCTGATCCACCGCGATCAGGGCCAGCACACTTTCCACTCACCCCGCACCTTCACTGCCACCAGCTCCTCCAGCCAGCCGTGAATCTGGGGGCATCTGGGCCCTGCCAGGGCCCGATCCAGCAGGCGGAGACACCATGTCCCCTGCCGCACCTATCACGGACTCAGCCCCCGACACGGCCTGCACCGGAGGGTGACGATATACGAGAGGCCCGCTGCAGCGCGGATCAAAGCGAACAGACAGAAGGCGTCTGTCAGTCCTGAGCCCGACAGGCGGGCTGTGACCCCGTGGCGGCCGGGGTCTGTGGCAGCGCCCTGACCGTGTCCAGCTGCCAAGGCACAGGGCTCCTGGGGTCCCCAGAGCCTGCAGGCCTCATGTTTCACTGTTAGACTTTTTGGTCTCCACAAACTCAAAGGCAGGTGCACAAATAAGCGTACAGAAGAGACCTAGAAGAAACATGTCACTGTCGTGTTCCACGCAGCCGCTCCTATGACTGAACGACACTGAACCAAGTCCCCTCCGGTCCTGGTGGCAGCCCCGTGGGTTCTGGTCGTATGTGACTAACAATAGCTGGAAAAAGCATAGCAGCCCATGAGGAGTGATGACATGCTGGCCCAAAAGGAAGAGCTGTCACAGTGCATGTTTTCTTTTATCTGGTAATTCCAAGCGTATCCCTCCTCCCTTCTCCCTTGGGAACAGTAAGTTTGCTTTCTATGTCTGTTGAGAGTCTGCTGCTGTTTTGTAAAGATGTTCACTTGTATCACGTTTTTGGCTTCCACATGAAGTGATGTCACACGGTGTTGGTCTTTCTCTGTTTGACTTGCTTCACTTAGTATGATCATCTCTAGGTCTGTCCGCGTTGCTGCAGATGGCGTTATTTCATTCTTTCTTACGACTGAGGAACATGCCATCGTATACGGGTCTTCTTAATCCACGGAATGCATCCTGCTCCTGTTTCAGGTGATTAAAACGCTCTGCGAGTCCTGATTCGCCCCCTGCACTGTCTCGACTCCCCCTCCCAGTCCCTCTGTTGTCCGTTCTGCCTCCATCCTCCCTATCCTGTCTCCATCACTCCTGCACCATCACTCACCTGAAAACATGGGACCAGGCAGCCCTGGATTCAATAGCGTTATTTTCCTCAAAAGATAATGGATGTGCTTATCATGATGGGTAGATGTGGGGAGAGCACAGAAGAACATGTGTGCTCATGGTATTTAAATGATTCCGTATTGGCTGCATTGAAGGCAAGAGGAGAAGAGGCGGGCAGAGGATGAGATGGTTGGATGGCATCACTGACTCAATGGACGTGAGTTTGAGCGAGCTCCCAGAGATGATGAAGGACAGGGAAGCCTGGCGTGCTGCCGTCCAGGGGATCGCAAAGAGCTGGACACGACTGAGTGACTGAACGACAACAACGCTGGCTGCAGGAAAAAAGCCTAGAAGCCCCTCAGCCATCCACACCTGGGTTTCTCCTGGCACTCAGGAGGTTGCCCTTCCAGGCACACCAGCTCCACAACGGCCCCCTGATCCTGCAGCTCACGTGATCCCATCCCGTGGGAAGCCTCCATCTTTTTTAATTACTATCCTTATTAGACTGAAAGTATCTTGAAGGCAGAAGCCATTTCATATTCAGCTAGCCTGATGAGAGAGAAGATACAAGCATATAAAATAATAACAGATTAACTAATAACCTCTTGAGTGGGCTGATGATGCCTCTTCAGCCTCAGAAGACAGAGCTCAGACTCCATCACCTCCATAAAGCCTCCCGGCCCTTCTGTCCTTCAGGGTGCCTTCATCCCTTACTCCTCAGCTGAACGAAAGAATGAAATGATGCCATCTGCAGCTACGTGGGTGAACCCAGAGATGATCCTACCAGTAAGTCAGAAGAAGGAAGACAAATGCCAGATGCTACCGCTTGTATATGGAATCTAAAACGGTGATATAGTAATGAACCTATTTACAAAATGGAAACAGACTCACAGACATAGAAAAGAAACTTACGGTTACCGAAGGGGAAAGGTGCCGGGGAGGGATGAATTAGGGGCTTGGGAGTAGCATACACACACTATATATAGAACAGATCCCCCCAGGGGCCTACTGCACAGCATCGGGGCTCTGCTCAGTATTCTGTAATAAATAACCTATTTGGGAAGAGAATCTGAAAAAGAGCAGATATATGTAAAGACATAACATAGCTATACACTTGAAACTAACACCACATTGGAAATTGACTATACACCAAAATAAAATTAAAATTAAATAAAAACTACCTTGGCATTTTCATCTGTACAGTTAATTTAGCAACTGACCATGAAATACAATTCTTTTGCTATTTTTTGTGCTGTTATTTCTATTTTTGACGAGTTAAGGCTTTATCTCCTCAGGCACCAGGAAATGTCTTCCCTACCCCAATCTCCCAAGTCCTAAATAGGTCTCTCAACAAACACAAATAATACTTATCAATTTAATTTGCTCATGTGAATTCTAATTGTGTATATTAATATAGTAAGCTCCAGGAGTTGGTGATGGACAGGGAAGTCTGGCATGCTGCAGTCCATGGGGTCGCAGAGTCAGACACGACTGAGCAATGGGAATGAACTACAGATCCAACCAGTCCATCCTGAAGGAGACCAGTCCTGGGTGTTCACTGGAAGGACTGATGCTGAAGCCGAAACTCCAATACTTTGGCCACCTGATTCGAAGAGCTGGCTCATTGGAAAAGACCCTGATGCTGGAAGGGACTGGGGGCAGGAGGAGAAGGGGATGAGAGAGGATGAGATGGCTGGATGGCATCATTGACTTGATGGGCATGAGTTTGAGTAATCCAGGAGTTGGTGATGGACAGGGAGGCCTGGCGTGCTGCGATTCATGGGGTCGCAAAGAGTTAGACACGACTGAGCGACTGAACTGAACTGAATATTCAGTTAGTTAAAGCCAGGTTAAGTTTTTTAAAGCATACTAAAATTTTGTAACCCCGCACTGTTTGATATTAAAGTCAAACGCTCTACATTTTCTAACACTAGTGAACAATACGTTAAACATGACCATTTAGGACTAAATTTGGAAACTGAAGTATAATTCCTACAAACGTAATTTAAGGGACACGGTCTCTGATTTGAGTCACTGTCAAACTCTCAGCAGTTACCACTCGGAAGACACCAAACAAATTGGCTTAATTATTTAAGCTATTAATGAAGGGGCAGTCAGAACCTCCCTTGAGTTGAAGGCCCCCTAAATGCTTCCTGGTGGTGCGGCGGTTAAGACTCCACACTTCGAAGGCGGGGGCGCAGGTTCAATCCCTGGGCTGGAAGCTAAGATCCCACGTGCTGAGGGGCAACTGCGTCCGGGAGCCATAACTACAAAGGACAGCTGCCCCGCAATGAAGAGCCCACAGGATGGGATGAAAGAGCCCGCAGGCCGCAGTTAACACCCAGCGCAGCCAAGGAAATAAGAAAGAGTGCCCAGGAGGTGTGGGATGGCCCCTCTGAGGCACTGCGTCTGCGGGGAGACCTTAGAAGCAGCCCTCCGCGCTGGTCCAGGTCGTCCGTGTGTGTGAAAACCTCGGGCAGCATGAAGAAGCCCACACGGGTCAGGGCTCCAGGGATGGGGTAAGGAGTTCGATTTTCCTCTGAGTGCGGCAGGAGCCTCGCAGGGACCGAAGTCAAATGGCTCCGTGATGGGACTTGCATGTTTCAGTGATGACGCTGGCTACCGTGTGTGGGACGCATTTGTCCCGCGAGCCAGTGTGGACCCCAGGAGGAGGCCGGTCAGCAGGACGAAGGAGCCAAGCGGGGCTTCGGGCCCCCAGCTGAGCCGGCCCCCGGGGGCCACCCGCCCTCAGCCGGGCGGCAGGCACTTGGCAGGACCCTGAGGAGATGCGCCAGGAGCCCAGCACGCTGCCTGAGCCTCGCCAGGTCTGTGCCTTCAAACCCCTCCTCCTGACACCGTACATCCACTAGGGGGAGGCGAGGAAGGTGGAGGGGAAGGTGCCAAGACACCTCACTCTCCACTGCCCTTCTTCAGGGAGGAAAACATCCTTCCTCCAAACGGGGGGGGCACGAAATCGGAAGGAACCCCGCCCCCATCAGGCTCAAGAGCCGGGCAGACAGCGCTCCCACCTCAGCTCCATCACTCGGGCAGTCACCTCACTCACCTCTCAACCCCGACCTCTAGCCCCAGGTGAGTGGCATCCGCTGTCGTCTCAGCGGGGATGACACGCGGTCACGGCTGGGGCGGGCACAGCGGAGGCCTGTGCCCCCCACCTCCTGCCGACTCGGCCTGGACACAAGCTCCATCGCGGTCAGCGCGGCCGCACGCCCACCCTTCACCCACAGCGCAGACCACCGAGACAGCCCTGAGCAGTTCACCTGTGTTTTGGTCCAGAACCATTTGCCGTTCTCCTGTCCCGAACACACAGGTCCCTGTGTGGTGATCTAACCAATTGGTAGTGTTTTGAGTCATACATCATGGGGCCAATGGCGCCTTAACCACGAATTACATTAATATATCATCAAAGCTACGGCACTGGTATGATGTACGGCTCCCATACATCATTGGGGTGCCAGGCTGCTAATGATGTATTACTCAAAACCATAGCAACAGCTAGAAAGATCAAGATAAGTTTTGTATTTTTCAAACTTATTCTCAGTAAATGCGATTTTTTTTCTCAGTTTCCACAATAAAATACGTGTTCCAAGGGTATATGGGGACACAAGATCTCCTGATAAGTATCAAGACGTTTCCTGGGTTGTTTACTCTGTATTTAGTCACTCAGCCGTGCCTGACTCTTTGTGAGCCTGTGGACTGTAGCCCGCCAGGCTCCTCTGTCTGTGGGATTCTCCAGGCAAGAATACTGGAGTGGGTTGCCATTTCCTCTTCCATAGGATCTTCCAGACCCAGGAACTGAACCTGCATCTCCTGTGTCTCCTGCATTGCAGGTGGATTCCCGTTGAGCCATCAGGGAAGGCCCCGTTTACTCTATACCTTGCTCCTAAGTTCACTCTGAAATACTGAAACCAAGTCTCAGAAAGATCGTTATCACCGATGAATGTACAGTCCTCTGCATTTTCCAAGGGTCTCCAGTCCAGAGTCACAATTGCAAGTCTGTAGAGCAACCGTTTTGCTGATGAAGTTCAAGCATTTTCTCCCCAAACTTTCCAAAGGACCTAGACTATGTCAGGGCAGAAACGTCCTTCAGTCAACTCACAGGCAAGCTAGCTTCATACAGCCTGACACGGCAAATGCCTGCATCTCTTCTTTCTCCTCCTTGCCTGCAGAGGATGCAGGCTGTGTCCCTGTGAGATTTCCATCATGTCAGAGGGATTTAAATCTAAACCACAAACCTCCCACCTGGCAGCCCTGGGCCATCGCTATTTTTAGCACAACGCGAATTGGCAAAGAAAGGGGAATCGTATAATTGCACCCGCTGCAACAGTAACTCCATCGCTAACGGGGAAATCTTTTGATCCAGATTCTCACGGCAAATCTCAGCTGTCTGACACCAGTTCCATTCACTCGAGGATGGTCTGAAGAGCAAAGAGGCACTCGGCGTGTGCACACACACTCACGGAAGCACACACATGCACACCACACGCCCACAAAGCAGGAGAACAAGGCATTAGAGCCAGAGAGCTAAGCCCCACGCAGGCCTTCTGCTGGAGATGCTGGTGGCCTACTAACCACGGGCCCTCGGATCAACTTTTCATGCTAATTCCTAAGAAACTCCAGGAGCTTCCCTGGTGGTCCAGTGGCTGAGATCCCGTGATCCCAAGGCAGGGGGCCCGGGTTGGATCCCTGGTCAGGGAACTAGATCCCACAGCCTCAACTAAGAATTTGCATGCTACAGCTAAACATCCCGTGTGCCAAGACTGAGGCCCCGCAAAGCCAAATAAATAAGTGTTAAAAAAAAAAAAAAAAACTTTCAGAATCAATGTCAGTTAGAGAAGAGAACTGTGGTGCTGGAGAAGACTCTTGAGAGTTCCTTGGACTGCAAGGAGATCCAACCAATCCGTGCTAAAGGAAATCAGTCCTGAATATTCATTGGAAGGACTGATGCTGAAGCTCCAATACTTTGGCCACCAGATGTAAAGAGCCAACTCATTAAAAAAGACCCTCATGCTGGGCAAGTTTGAAGGCGAGAGGAGAAGGGGACGACAGAGGATGAGATGGCTGGATGGCATCACCAACTCAATGGACATGAGCTTGAGTAAACTCCAGGAAATGGTGATGGACAGGGAGGCCTGGCGTGCTGCAGTCCATGGGGTCGCAAAGAGCTGGACCGACTGAGCAACTGAACGACAGCTCCCAGGTCTACGCAGCCTCTGAGACAGGCGTCTGTGCCCTCGGCGCTCAGCACGTCCTGAGACTCAGTGCGGCATCCTGATCCCTAAGTGGGGTGCCTCTCGCCATTTTCCCAGGCAGGCGGGAGTCCATCACCCCAGATCCCTCTGAGCCCCTCGAGGCAGGAAAGCCAGTCCTCATTCCGATGTCTGACATGGGAAGTGAATCCTCTTCCCCTTCCTCTCTTCATCTGGGCTGAAGGCTGCAGGGGAGCCGGCCGTGTGAGGATGGATCAGGGAGAATTGATGATTCAGCACCTGCGCTTCTCGCCTGGAGCTCAGTGATCACTTTAGTCTCAATCAGCAGATAGAGAATGAAAGCCCTGGAGAAGAGACAGGAAGATTCACACCAGAAAAGGCAAGAGTGACAAAGATCCTCGACTCAGAAGCGGGCTGTGTGTGATGGGCTTGGGCTGAAAACACTCTACCAGATGGGTTTATAGTTCGTTCTTGAAGGCAACCAAAGAAAGGGAGCCTGGTTACCTCTGAACTGGCTAACCACAGAGCCATGGGGGACCTCATAGACTGGAGTCCAGACCCTGGTTTTACAAATGAGGCTCATGAAATGCCGAGGGGATCTGTGATTCCTGGACCATTCTGGAAGCATTTGTTCATTATTACACTCCGTGGGGCTCAGATAGGAGTGGGAGCTTTTCTCTGTCCAGAATGACCATTTTCCTCGTCTTCTGCACTTGGTCTGCGTCCAGCTCCTACTTTAAAAGCCAAGCCCAAGTCTTACCTCCTCCAGGAAGCCTTCCTGATTCCCCCCAGCCTGTGTGCTTCCCCTGGAGGCTGACCATCTCAGAGCTTTGACAGAGTGCTGCTTTGTATAACTACTCACACTTTCTAAGAGACACCCAGTAAGCTCAACCTCAGCAACTTCAGAAAAAATGCCCTTTGAGGATCACGGACCTGCTTCGGGAGGAGGGTTGGGGGGGCGGGTGTGTGGGAGGAGGGTGGGGGCAGAGGAGCAGGCACTTCTTAAAGCAGCTGTCTAACTCAGAGTTGATAAAGGCGGGAAACAGACGGTGTGATACAATCTTTTGTAAAGACTGAAGACAGTCCTAATGTCATTCTGTATATTTGCCTGCTTCCTGCCTTATGGACAACCTGGCTATGTGCCTTATTTGCAAAGAGGAAGGAAGTTCTGTAGCAAGTCCCTTAATCAGGGTGCAAAGTAAAACTTCTGTGCCCCTTTCACCAGTATGCAATAATCACTTCTTTCTAAGCTTTTAAGCTGAATTGGCACTGTATCATTTTTATGCATAGGTAAATAAACAAATGGAAAAAGACCCTGATGCTGGGAAAGACTGAAGGCAGGAGGAGAAGGGGGCGACCGAGGATGAGATGGCTGGATGGCATCACCAGCTCCAATGGACATGAGTTTTAGCAAACTCCAGGAGATGGTGAAGGACAGGAAACCCTGGTGTGCTATAGTCCATAGGGTCACAAAGAGTGGACACCCCTTAGGGACTGAACAACAACACAATATATAATGATATACAGGTAGAGAGATGTATATGCAATCTGTAGTTTCCTACACACACAAAGAAACATAACAAGGTCTTTGGTCATTTTTTCCTAGATCCTTTAAAGAAAATTAGAAATTGATGGCTATACCAGAATTCTTAAGAAACATATTATTATATGGTTTCTTGAGGAGAGTTGTCTTTTTTTTTTTTTGGTCAGTGCCACACCGCCTGTGGGATCTTAGTTCCCCAACCAGGGATTGAACCCACACCCTCTGCGGTGAAAGCCTGCAGTCCTAACCACTGAACCGCCAGGGAATTTCTAGCAGTCTTGTCTTTAACTGCTTCAAGTAAACAAGGGTTTCTCACACTCATCCAAATAAAATACTTCCTAATTCTTCTGAGTTTTCCCACAAATCATCCAGAGAGAGCCTGGGGCTCCACTGAGTTTTCAAGATATGAGAAAAGGCGTGTTCATTGCAAAGTAGCCATCTTTCAAACCTGTGAAGCGTGGCCTTAGGACATGCACCTTGGAAAAGGATCTGCCAGCTAGTCCATTAACAGTCCGTATATTAACGGAAGAGTAACTAGGGAGGTTGATCACGAACTCCGGGCACCGTAAGGCCTCCAGCGGGGTGGGGCCGGGGAGGCGGCCGGAGGGGTCCGCGCAGATGGACGGACGCTCAGCCTCCGGCGGCGAGCGTGTCGTCGGGTCAACAGCGATGGAAGGACACCGCCGCGCACAGGGAACATGCGACGCTACACAAACGTTCGCTAAAAATAAACGGGAATAAATGAGTGCGTGTCTCGGGCTCCCCGGCGCAGCAAGGCAGCACAGTGAGTCGCTCCCACTGAAATCGAACTCCGTGAGCCCGCCGGGCTTCGCCGCCTCCTCCCCGCAGTCTGCCCGGGGGGCCTCCCGTCGGGCCGGGCCGCCTGGCGGACGCTGCCCGGGCCTCCCTCCTCCCGGCCCGCGAAGCGAGGCGCGCGGCGCTGCCGGCCGCCCCGTCGGCCCGGGACGCCCTGCGAGGCCAGGCGCGCCTCCCCAGGAAAGGACGGCCAGGCGAGATGCGCTTCCCCGGCGCTGCGGGCGCTCCCTGACCTTCCTTCCTGCCCGCGCCGCGTCCTTTGTTACCGAGGTAGCTTGTTTATAAAAGGGCTGGGGGTCGCTTACGGAAAACAAGGGGCACGCGCGCGGCCTGGGCGTGCCGGGAAGCGGCTGCCAGGGCCGGCCAGGCCTCAGCCCAGGCTTCCAGGAGCGTCGTGTGGACACGAGAACTCCCCCAGGGTCAGTTTCCCCCTGCAAACTGCAGACAGCTCCCTTCTCTCTCCCCGTTGTGATTTGCGCCTTTCACGGCAGTGTGTGCTCTTGTTTCTGAAGGGTAAAAAGGCGTTTGTACGCATGCCTGGCAGCTCATCCTAAGTGCCAAGCCTTGACTAGCAAGAGAAAGAGAAATGAGAAAAACGCAGCACACAGCTGGGTACATAGTTACATGTGAGCAGGGTTTCCTAACAGAGTTATCTCTGAAAATTGTTTCTAACATCTCTACTTTGTCCATCCTAATGGAAATCAGTCCTGAAGAGTCGTTGGAAGGACTGATGCTGAAGCTGAAACTCCAATACTCTGGCCACCTGATGCGAAGAACTGACTCATTGGAAAAGACCCTGACGCTGGGAAAGATGGAAGGTGGGAGGAGAAGGGGTCAACAGAGGACGAGATGGCTGGATGGACATGAGTTTGAGCAAGCTCCAGGAGTTGGTGATGGACAGGGAGGCCTGGCGTGCTGCAGTCCGTGGGGTGACAAAGAGTTGGCCACAGCTAAGCGATTGAACTGGTACTGATATTGAAATTGAATAAAGATCCCATTTTAACCAAAAAATGAAATAAAGATGCATTTGTGTGTTTGGGTATAATGCACATTGTGCAACAGATATTAACTAGACTTTCTGTGGTGATCATTTCAAAACAAATGGTGAATCATCATGTCCACCTGAAACTGATATGTCGATGATACCTCAATTTTTATTTTCTTGATTTTTAAAAAATTTAAATTTTTTGGGCATGTAGTTGATTCACAATGTTGTGTGAGCTTGAGGTGTACAGCAAAGTGATTCAGTTACATACAGACATATATTCATTCTTTAGATTCTTTATCACAAGATGTTGATTCCTCATTTTTAAAAATGCATTCGTGCACGGCTCTGCCACGTCCGTCCACTTTGCAAGTCTTGCGAATCTGCCCCCTCACTGTCTGCTGTTTCTACACTGCAATGCTGCCCCCTCCTCCTGCGACCCCTGACCCCACGTGGGTGGTCCCTGCACCTGGAACCTGCTTCCCATCCTTTGCCCGGCCAATCACTGCTTGTACCCCACGTCTCACCTCAGTCTCCCCTTCCCCGGGAAGTCTCCATGACCCCAGGCATGACACCCGGAAAGGGGTGAAGGGGTGACGCTCGGTGCCTGGTTGAGGAGCTGACCTGGGGGGAGGGGAGCCCTCCTCACCGCGAGGCTCCCTGTGTACCGGAGCACGCGCAGACCTGGGAGTCCACCCAGGCTGCTGTGCAGAAGCCCAAGCTCCCGAGGAGGCCCGGTGTCTAGAACAGGCGAGGTTCCTGGCAAGAAGAGCAACTGGCAAGAAGTTGAGTTCTTCAAAGACCCAAAAGGATTTGAATCTTACCAGTATGTCTCATGCTGAAGCTGAAGGTCCAGTACTTTGGCCACCTGATGTGAAGAGTCGACAACTCATTGGAAAAGACCCTGATGCTGGGAAAGATTAAAGGCAGGAGGAGAAGGGGATGACAGAGGATGAGATGGTTGGATGGCATCACCGACTCAATGGACATGAGTTTGAGTAAACTCCGGGAGTCAGTGATGGACAGGGAAGCCTGGCGTGCTACCATCCATGGGGTCGCAAAGAGTCGGGCATGACTTAGAGACTGAACAAGTAGATCTCAAATAAACAAACGAGTTCACATATGTACATGCCTAGGCGTTTCCTGGGTCTTGCAAGGCATAAACTCGTCATGTGGATAAATATGCTTCCCACTGAGGAGATGTAAGAGGACCCCAGGAGCCTCTGAGGGTTCCAAGACCTGGTGCGGCTCTCAGAGACCCACTGGCATGAAACCCAGCTCTCAGGACAATCTGTAGTCAAATTACAGAACTCAGTCCTTTTGGAGCTCAAGGGCCAACCTGCCTCTTTCCTGCAAGAGCATCCAATACACTTGAAAGCTTCAAGGGACAGGAAAATTCACTCACACTGAGCCCCAGAACTAGGAGTGGCCCAATTAGCCATCTCTGAATAGGATGAATGATATTGCACAGACTGACTCGGGTTTGAATCCAGGCTCCCCGACTTATTAACTGTGTGACCTCGGGCAAGTTCCTTAACCTCTCTGAGCTACTGTTTTCCATCTGTTATAAAATAATGGAATGACACTCTCTCAGGGTAATTGGCAGGTTATATAAACCCCTAAGCAAAGAGTGAAGGTTCAGTAATCACTGGCTATGATCATTAATAAATACAAGTGGTTGTTATGGAGACACGAGTATTGCAAAGTAGAGGACTGTGACCCAGAATTTTGAGTTACGTACATCCATTTACAAAAGAGCCACCAAAACTCAGATTGTTACCTGCTGGTTCTTTGTCATATGTCCCTTTTTTAGACAGCCCTTTGAAACTGGGGGGATATACACTAATATGGCCTGGTATTAACAACATGTCATTGCTTCTCTAAAAGGAATTATACTGCATATCCGCAGGATGAGACTCACCACTCGGGGCTATAATTAGTCCGTGTCTATTAAATAGCAGTTGCACAACTTCCTAGTAATTTACAGGAATCCTAAATTATAAGGCTGCTTCTTGAAAATGTTTTTGCCTCCATCATCTCACCCTCCCAGTCTCTTTAGGCTCGGGGCTTTTAAACCAGAAAGAGAACTAGCTGATTTTTGCATAGCAGAGAACAGATTCTAAAAGCATCCCTCTAACTCTATCCTAAATTTCACCAACAAAGGGGAGAAAAGGTTTACGTGGCAACTGAGAAAGTAATACAGCAAAGGAACCCACATGAAATTAAGTCTAACAAGCTTATCTTCCCCCGTATCTCTACAGGAACATAGCTGGAAGAAATATCATTCATGTGTGTGTGTGATATTCCATGATGTTAAATTGATTACAAACAGATTGACTGGGTAGAGTGTGCTGTGTTGAATAAGAAAATTTAGTATATGTGCTGCTGAAATGAGCACAGAGCAAGAAAATTTAAATCAATGGCAGACACTATCGAAAGGTCTTTAAAGAGATCTTCACTTTGTAATAATAAGAAAACAGGAATGCACGGATTGCCCACATTTCCAGTGCTAATGCAAGAAAACAGACTTTTAAAAATCTTAAAGTAAGATGTATTGTGGATGTGAAACCAGAGTCATATTTAGGAAGAGAGAGTATCTTACATGAAAGTGATATAAATTTGCATTCATCTAGAAAATTCAAAGTAAATCAATATGACATAAATTATAGGTGCTGGAAATTGTGAGGCTGGTTTTAAAGGAAGATAATGTATGCTGATCTTTACAATGGTGTGTTAAACAAACATGAGCAGAAAGTACAACCTGGAAGTCAAGTCCGTTGCAGAGCACACTGGTGGTCCTAGGGCGTGGGCACCCCTAGAATGAACCTGATCAATGTCAGTGACATGCAGGTAACTGGTGGGTAACAGGTGCACTCGGTCGTCAGTGGTCAGGCCTGAGCCTTGTTCCTGAAGGGGTCAGTGGGAGAGTGGGAGGACCCTTCTCTCTGTCCCCCATCCACGCTGCTGCCCTGATCCAAGTTTCATTTCCATTTTCTCATCCAATTACACCTTGCTCAGTTCCTCACTAAAATTTATAGCAAACTTTGCAAAGCTTTTGACCTGTAGCATCTTATTAAACTTTTATGAAAAATCAATGCCGCTCCATCCTATGGAGGGGCTGTTCCTCACGCCATTGTCAGGGGTGAGTGAAGCCTATTTACCCCCGGATCTGACGAGAGAGATTGAAACTGCAAGAAGTCTTCATCTCATAGGCCAGGGGGCAATAAATAGGAAATTCTCATATTTTTCTAAAATATGGCATTTCAAGAAATGCCACCTTGGGAAAATGAGTCTGAAAAGAAAGCAAAAGCGTAAGTTTTTAATCATTTGTCTTTTTTTATTGTTGTTTTGATTGCATCGTTCTCCCTCAGAATAGCGTCTCTGGGCCACAGGGGACCCCCGGGGCGGGGGGAAGCTGAGCTTGGCTGAGAGGGAAAGAACTGTGCTGGCTGGGGTGGCAGGCTCGGTAGTGAGAAGCCCAGACCCCCAGGGCCTAACCTCGAGGGGCCTCTCCTAATGGCCCACGTTCTTAAAGCGATGTCAGATCTCTGACCAACAACGCAGCTTCTCCTCTTCCTCTGCTGACTCCCCAGACAAGTTCCAGAAACTGTTAAAGGGAAAACTCAGGCCCATTCAAGACCTGGGTAAGGAACGCAGGTCAGAGGGCAGGCTTCCCGCGCCTCCCTGTTTCACTGCGCAGAAAGCATCAACCGCCCTGTCCTCTGAGCACTGGACCCGAGGTCCGGGCCCCGCCAGGACCTGGCTGCCCTCTGAGCTCCTCGTGTGGGATGCACCGGACCCTCCTGGACAAGGACCCGACCCCACCCCCCCTGCTCTACAGCTATTCCAGTGATGTGCACCACCGGTCAGCTGGTTAGACACCCAAGAACCAGCCCAGAACCCTCTTAACTCGTAAACGGTTCTCGATTCTGTACCCTGGCTCCGACCCTCTCCCCAGCCTCTGCTCTGTCCTTACGTCCAACACGGCAGCCCTCAGCGCTCTGTCCTAGACCCTCGCCAATGGCTTCCTAAGTCTGGTCTCGCCCGCCCATCTTTATTTTAAATATGAAGCAGTAAGTACTTTTTAAAAGTGCAATTGATTTTTTAAATTTATTTTTATTTATTTATTTTTGGCCACACCATACTGCATATGGAATCTTATTTCCTCAGCCAGGTATCAAACTCGTGCCCTCTGCATACAGTATTAACCACAGAACCACCAGGGAAGTCCCTCCGCCTCCCATCTTGGCCACATACATCCATAATAAGCTCTGACTCCATAGTGATCTACTCTTCCCCACATCCTGACCACATGCTCCCCGCCACTGAAGCCCTTTGGAGTCCCTATCAGTCGTCTTCACGAGGCCCAGCTACTTGGAGCCGGGAGCCAGGCCCCTCGCCCTCCTGAATCTGGAACTCGGGGACTTGAGCTTGGTTTCTGTTGAGATTGAACATGTAACAAATGACAAAAGTCGTGTCCGACTCTTTACGACCCCATGGTGTAGACAGTCCGTGGAATTCTCCAGGCCAGAATGCTGGGGTGGGTAGCCTTTCCCTTCTCCAAGGGATCTTCCCAACCCAGGGATCAAAACCAGGTCTCCCGCACTGCAGACGGATTCTTTGCCAGCTGAGCCACCAGGGGAGGCTTAACAAATGACGAGAGGCTGAAACGCACGTTCCCTCTTTCTTTGAGCAATGGTTTCCCTCAACCTTTCTGAGGGAGAAACAGCTGCAGTGAGATGAATAGCTCAAAGCCCACCATCAGCTAAATACTCCAGAGGTGACTGAAGGCAAAGGCTTGAAAGCAACCGGAGACTTAATTAGAGGCAGCGGGTTCTCAGTGAGGGGCTGGCTGCCACCCACGGGACAGAGGAGAGCCGTGCTGGGAACAGGGACGGTGCAGTCAGACCCCAGCGCAAGCCTCTGCCGCTGCCTTAGTGTGCGGCCTCGCCACCTGCTCGCCTGAGGAGCCTCAGCCTCCTCTCCTGTGAATGGCGATGCTCACAGGCTAAGTCACAGGGTCACCGGGAAGGCCTAAGGGGAACCTGACCTAGGACCCAGCGGAGAGTGAGAACTCAAGCAAGGCCAGGTATTGTTAACATACCACCTCACAAGACGTGCTGCCAGCTCCCAAGATTCTCCGTACACGATAAAATTCCTTTCTTCCCCATGACCTAGTTCCTTGTTAGTTTTCTCCATCAGCTCTGTCACATGCAAGACAACCTGCTCAAATTGAACCAGAGACAGACAAAAGTTAAGCTGTGTTTCAGGGAATTCCCTGGCCGTCCTGTTGCTAAGACTGAGCCTCCACGGCAGTAGGCACAGGTTCAACCCCAGGTCGGGGAACTAAGATCCCACATGCCTCGAGGCACGGCCAAAAAATATGTTATGTGTGTGTGTGGAGGTGGGGGTTTCCCAGGGAGGCAATGGTAAAGAATTCAGCTGCCAATGCAGAAGCCACAAGGGATGCAGGTTCGATCTTCGGGTCAGGAAGATCCCCTGGAGGAGGAAACGGCAACCCACTCCGGGATTCTTGCCTGCGAAATCCCACGGACAGAGGAGCCTGGCGGGCTACAGTCCGTGGGCTGCAGAGTCAGACACAATTGAGCAACGGCACGCATGTGTGTGTGTGTGTTTCTGTGATTGTTAGAATACATACACACATATATGTACAATTGAATCACTTTGCTGTACCCGTGAAACACTGTAAATCTACTATCTTTCAAACAAAATAAAGTAACAGGGACAGGATTTGACCCACCTAGTACAGCGCTTAGCCATCACACTCTGCCTTCTCATATCACTTGATCACCCAAAATCTCCAGGGCCCCGCCTTTTGCCCAAAGAGCCGTCACAGTCAAGCCCCACCGCCCAGAGGGGGCCTCCTCCCTCCTCGCCCGCGTGCCCCATGGTTAGTTTTGTGGGATTTTGTCACTGTTGTTTTTCACATGGACCACTTTTAGCCTTTTATTCAATTTCTCACAATACCGCTTCTGTTCTGTGTTTTGGTTTCTTGGCCACGAGGCACGTGGGGTCTTAGTTCCCGACCAGGGGTCAAACCTGCACCCCCTGCATCAGAAGGTGACGCCCCGACCCCTGGCCCCCCAGGAAGTCCCCCGGGGTTCGTTCTGGACGTGGCCCTCTTCCCTCACACTTTGCACAGGCTGTTCCCTCCGCCGGGAGCCTTTACTCCATGCTGAGTACGGTCGGGGGACCCACTCCTATTCCAGCTCAGCCCAGGCGGGCTCTCTCCCCCTCTCTCCCAGGTGTTAAAGCCAGCCCCTATGTCCTGGTTTTCACACTGTAAGATGAATGTTGGTTGCCTCCCTTATTAAACACTAGGCTCCCTGGATGGTGACTTACTCCACCGCGACCCTGGCGAACAGCATACAGGAGATCTAGGTAAATACTTGCGGACTGGATGAATTCATTATACTTGCAGCTGTCGTGTAGGAAGCAAGATTAGGAGGCCTGACCATTCTTAAGAACTGACCTATGAATGCGTACCTGAGTATGCGCTCAGTCACTTCAGTCCAGTCCAGCTCTTTGCGACCCCATGGACTGTAATCTAGCAGGCTCCTCTGTCCATGGGATTCTCCAGGCAAGAATCCTGGAGTGGGCTACTATGCCATCTTCCAGGGGATCTTCCCAACCCAGGGATCAAACTCATGTCTCCTGTAGCTCCTGCATGGCAGGCGGATCCTTTACGGCTGAGCTACCAGGGAAGCCCGACAGGAACATTAGAATACTAAAAGTATTTTACAGCTTCAAACACATTATCATGTGACCAAAACTCTGTTGCAACTGTGAGCACTGAACCAAACAAATCTTATAACAATCTTTACAACAAGCAATTGAAGAAAGATAAAGTATAGTAATAAAAAAAAATAGTATACTCTGGCCTCCAGGCAAAAGGCATTAGAAATTGGTATTTTTTTCAAGAAAAAAGTCAACAAACATTTTGGCAGTGAAACGGGAAAGTCAGATTTAGTCAAGATGATATTATCATGGAAAGAAATTGATCCAGTAGGCTCATCTTCTAAAACTATTCAGCTCATCTTGATGTTGTCTCTGAAGGGAATATAATTTTTCTCTGGCTTGAACCTTGATTACCATGGGGGAAAGCTTTAACTGGGATGCTCTTTTGGTGATAGATAAAATGTGTGTGGATGGGTCACAGAACATGAGCAGAATTCTCGAAGGAGTTAAGGGTTTAGTCATTCTACGGCCAACATAATGTTTTTATGAAGCTGTGTTTATAAATATGGCTGATTGTGGAGTACTTGCTGAGATGCTGAATTTTTACTCTTTTAATCAATTAGCCATATAACACAGAACTATGACAGTTCATGAAAATGTTCTTTAAGAAAAAAAGAAAAGGAGTGTAGGTTAGCAATATTGTCCAGGAATCTAAAAATAAATCATTCCAAGCTGTGGATAATAGGAAATGGTGGACAAAAGGACATTTGGGAAAGGACTGTGGCTATTAAAAGATGATGGTAAGCAATTTGGGAAAGTAACCAAATCATACAACGTTGGAACAAGAAAACCCCTTACAGATCACAAGACCTTGATTACTAACCTCATTCCCAAGACCTGGTAAAATCAACTACCAAGTGCAGTAATATTCCAGCTACTAGCGTTTCAATCCTGTAGAATCTTATACCCAGACCTGGATATATTTCAACCCTAGTCAGATAAATAATTGCTGTATTTTTAATTCTTTGCAAATCCACTAAGTGTCTGGTATTTTTTTTAATTATATTGGGATAAACTCCTTTGACTGTTTATTACATGTTTACTGGTATCGTACCATATATCAACTATGTTATAGGAAAACCTAGTGTCAGATTAATCCAGTCTTCCCAGCTTTAATCTTGTGCTCTTTTATAAATCAGAGAGCAGTGTGTTGAAAGATTTCTCCATCAATTACTACAAGAAAAAAATATTTCTCTTAGTGTAATAATTAAGGAAGAAGATACAAATATGGCAAATGTTATAGAATCAGAGCATTAATAAGCAACAATCTTCAATTAGAATGTTTATTTTTTTCAGCTTTTCAAGAAAAATCTATTACCATTTATTTTACATGTTTTATACTCTTATCCCCCAAATATCTGAGTGAAATTTGATGCCAGGACAGCTTATGGAAGTAGGTGAACAGAGGAAAACTGGAAACTGGAATGGCATTTAAGTTCTCTGTTTAAAAATAAGTATTTAAAAAAAATAAGTATTTTTGTAAAGCAACTACACTCCAATAAAAATTAATTTAAAAGATAATAAATTAATTATTAAAAGTAAAGAATAAGCAATAAAAAAGAAAATAGGCACTTTTTAAAGAGTCAATAAATTTTTAAAAATAATATAACATTCATAAATGATTTTTGAAATTAAAAAATGTTTGAAAGGATGGTCTTTTTTAGGAGAAATAAGAAAACAAAAATAAGGGTTCCTTTCTGTTGAGAGAGAATTAAGAAATAAGGTCATCAGAAGATTTGGGGCGGGAAAAAATAGACATCTCAGATGTGTAATTTCTCACTATGAAAGACTAAACTTGGACTGCATCTAAATTTGAATTTTTTAAAAAGCATTCTATACCATCTAACAAATACAAGAGAAAACAGTGTGGAACTGACTTTGAAGAAATACATTTTCATTGATTTGATTACAGGGCCACCGAGAAGTCTCTTCACACTTGAAAAATACTCTTTCTATTAAGTTCATTGAAACCTGAAATTCCAAAATCTTATTTTCCCAGCTTAGAATTTTATCTTATATTAAAGCACAATACTCCTAGGAAAGGTGGACTATTCAACTATTCAGCAAACTGCCATTTATACTTGAGTGTAAGCTAGGTTATCATAATCTCCCTGAGTGTTGCTAAGAGACCAGCAGAAATGATGGAGAATCTGGATGCAGAGGAGGAAGACAGAGGCAGTAAAGAGGAGGCCCACACAGGCTGAAGTGCAGCTCACTCGATATTTAGCTGAAGCTAAAGAGATCTCTAAATTTTGACCACATTAGTCAAGGCAAACGCTAGAACGTCTTCAAATAACTAGACAGTCTTTAACCGCCGTGCATTGTTGGTTATAGACCCAAAGGCCTGGAAGGGAATCAGCTCGGCCTCCATCTTGGCGGTTTCCTTGGCTGACTCCCTGATCAGGTTTGTTTTGCAAAGGTCACTTAATTAGTACTCTGGGTAACAGTTATAAGTTAACATTATCTTCCCCCAGATAATGATAGCATTTTGCATGTGCTAAGTCAAACAGGAATTAACAAAATTCCGATGGCTTACTTAAATGATAAATAATGAGCCATTTTAAGGAAGCCATCTCCTGGGGTGTGCGGAAAAGCCTGCCACTCCAGTGGGCTCCCGGGCCGGAAAACAGGAAAGGGAGCGGCCCACACTGGTTCAGGAGGAGAGGCAGCGGGAGCGGGTCACCCAGGGCGGGCACAAGCCCACACTCCGGCTCTGTTACATTTTTTTTTTTCCTTTTCTGTGCTATCCTTTTTTTTTTTTTTAAGCCAATCACTCTTGAGACATCTATGAAAATACCACGCATACCAACAGCCAATAAAATGATCTCCCTAATCCAAATTATAGAGGTGTGAATCATGTCTTCACCGCTCCCAGGCTGCCTTCCTGAAATAGTGTTTGACCAAACTGTTATCAGCGCAAAGCTTCAAACTCTTGAAAGCTCTGTAAGGAGCACCTCCTCCTTGTCCTAGTGGCTTCACGATCACGAAATACGCCGGTCCAGATGGCCTGTTTAAACATGTGATTGTATTTAGCTTTGGTTGCGCTGGGTCTTCACTGCGGTGAGGGCCTTCCTCTGACTGTGGCAAACGGGGGCGACTCTCTAGTTGTGATGTGCGGGCTTCTCGTTGCAGCGTCTTCTCTTGGAGCACGGGCTTCAGTCCTTGCAGCCTGTGGGCCCAAGAGCTGCTTTCCCCAGGTGCCAGGGCACACGCTCAGTACTTGCGGCTCCACAGTGTGTGGGATCCTCCCTGACCAGGAGTCAAACCTGTGTCTCCTGCGTTGGCAGGCACATTCGTTACCACTGAGCCACCAGGGAAGTCCTAGATTAACTTTTTATGGACAACATCTTTTTCTTGCTCAAACTGGGAGCTTAAAGCTTTGAATTTCAAGTGATAATATAAAGAAGGCCTATAACCCTATAAAAATATAGGAGATCGAAACCTGTTTCTTATCCAATTTATTGAAATGATCTGCTCCAGCAGGACAGTTGCGAAGATGAGCCTGGTCCCCACCGATAGAGGACAGCCTGTCTTTACTGTGCTCCTAACAGCCCACATCAATCTTGCCTTGAGGACCTTACACCAGTAACATTCAGTCCTGTGTCACGTCGTGCGACCTCGTTCCCTACCCATCTTGATCTTAAAGGTTATTTCTGGAGAGAATAGGCCAACAAATCATTTTTTCTTAAACATTTTACTTTAGTCATTTATGAGCTCACCCATCTTGAAAAATACATCAGAAAACTTGAAGCTTGGTAATTCATGCTTCTGGTAACTCAGAAATGACACAACAAATAATGCACGAAATTTAACCCAAATATGACATAAAGTTAAGATTATCTGTTTATGTAGAAAATAATTATTTGAATTATTCTGTTGAGGCTCTTTTCTGTTCTTGTACTTGTTTGAATTTTAGGGCAAATTAATATGCAATATGCTTTTTCTATTTATTCATTTTCCAGGTATGTTACAATGAGAGAAATTGGCAATGGTGAACATACCCTGTTAAAAACAAGGATAGCTTCTCAGGTTCTTCTTTAACAAGAAACAAGCTGGACATCCTTCCCGTGGACAGTGCTGTGAATGGCAATACACATCAGCACACAATGGCAATACACAATGGAGGCTACGCCTCCAACACCATCAGCGATGCACCTGGAATTTTAAGGGAGACGCCATAAAGACAAGGAAGGAAGACAGAAGAATGCAGGTCGGCCACTCATGTGTATTAATCCCCAGTAGGACAGGGCCTGATATCGGAGCACCTGGGAGGAAGAAAACAGAAGCAGTCACGGCCTAAACATCCCCAGCGGGGAGCAAGGAGGCCCAGAGGTCCTGACGGCAGGGCAGGTAGGGACCCACCCGTCCACCCAGCCCTACCACCACCACCGGCGGGAGGGTCCGCTGGTGCTCATTGGGTCTGGGGCGCGGCTGCGATGGACCATCAATAAAACAGAATTGGGGGCAAGTCACTGAGAGAGCCTGCGGTGACAGCTCTAGTTGACACCATCCTGCCTCCTAAGTTACTGTCTCATTTCGTCTCCACTGGGTGTGGGAACGTCAGCCATAGGACTCTGTAAGAGGCAGTCCTGACCACCGACCTAAGCACCTCGAAACCCTGGAAGCTGATGTAAACAGCTTTTAATAGCAGTGAACATTTGTTGGCTTTGTTTAGACCATCTGGATATTCCATTGTGTTCGGCTGAACGCCGACTGCCGCTGGGTGACAGTTGATGTATGTTAAGTACAAGCAAACTGCGTCGCCCGCGCTGGGCCCCCAGAGGGAGCTTGCAGTGTTTTGTGGAATATTCCCTCAGATCGCCTGCATCCTTCGTGGCTCCGGGCCAGAGTCCTCCGGCTTTTTTTTTTTTTTTTTTTTAATCAAAGGAGAGTTTTGCTTTTACTGTTTGAAAGGTTAGGAAAACCATGCCAAAGTTCTTGCAGGCAGCTTGGAGAGCTTGGGCACATAGGAACAACTCTCAGTGTGGAGGAAAAAGGAAAGGTATCCTGGGAGCAGGCAGGCTCTGCTGGTTTCACGTGCATGTGCCTGGCAGACCGGCCGGTACAGCGCGGATAACACGGGGCCGCTGGCGGTCTGGAAAGGAGCGAGCACCCCGTAACAGCGCATTCTCCCCCCCGCACCAGCCGGCTCGAGGTGCGCATCTGCCGGGGAGGCGCCCCTGCTCTTGGCCCCGACGCTGCCGGAGTGGCGAGGACCGGAGGACTCCGCGCGGCGCCCGCCCCGAACAAAACCAGCACAAGCGCCGGGGGGACCCGCGGAGCGCCGGGAGGGCGCGGAAGTCTCCCCGGCGCCCAGCCCGTCGCGCTCACCGCGGGTGCCCGCCGCGTGAGCCGGGGACGCCGGCCCTGGAGCTCCGAGCGCGAGAGAGGAAAACGCTGCTCCGCGGTGTTTGTTTTCTTTACTGTGTCAGTTAAAAAATGGCTTAATGCATGGAATTCCACGTCACTGCACAAGATGGAGAAACTGGACAATGGGTATGCGAGACTTGATCCCAGGTTGTTCAGGTGGGAAACACACCGGTACCATCCTGTGTTCGGAGCACCGCCAGATCGCGATGGACCGGAGACATGAGGGGCAGAAATTCTACCCACGAGTGAAATCTATGATTTGTGTGACCCCGGATGCAAGATTCAGATAACGCGTGGTTCTGACAAGGACCAAAATTGTGGCACTGTCCTTCTTTATACTGGAAGGCAAGATACAGGCCTCGAAAATATATAGGCCTGCAGGAAAAGAAGAAATGGTGAAGACCAGATATACTCATCTGTGAAATGGGCATACTACACTGCCACAGAGTCCTTCTGAGGATTAAACAGAAAGTCATGCAAAGATGTCATGCATGATACAATAGGGGAGACAAATATATATATATGTATATATATATATATATACACATAAATACAAATATATATATGTATGTATATATGTATATATACATATATATGTTTATATATGTATATGTATATGTATATATGTATATATGTGTATATATAAATAAATATATATATTTATGTATATACATATATATATGTATGTATATACATAAAATTGAGTGGCTTCCCTGGCGCTAGTGGTAAAAAACCTGCCTGCTAATGCAGGAGACATAAGAGACGCGGGTTTGATCCCTGGGTCGGGAAGATCCCCTGGAGATGGAAATGGCAACCCACTCCAGTATTCCTGCCTGGAGAATCCCACGGACAGAGGAGCCTGGCAGGCTACAATCCATAGGGTTGCAAAAGGTGGTACATGACTGAAATGACTGAGCATGTATATATATGTAATTATGACTGATTCAAGTTGTATGGCAGAAACCAACACAAAATTGTAAAGCAATTACGCACCAATAAAAAATTAATAAAAATTTTTAAAAAGATGTCACATATAATACAATGTAATGTATTTCAACAAACTTTGGCTGAAAATTATTATTAGAAAATCTATACTGAAAATTTGATTATGCAAACATGTTACATGTACTCTGGGGGGGCCCAGGTTCAACCCCTGGTTAAGGAACTAGATCCCACATGTTGCAAGTAAGACCCAGTGCAACCAAATAAAGAAATAAAAATAAATAAATATTTTTAAAATACACTGATAGATAGCTTTGTGAGGCTGCGCTCTGTGTTCTTTAAAACAATTTACACCAAACATTCTAAGTTCCACTTGTGGATTAATTGTGTGTCAAGAGCAAATTACACCTTCTGATGGCTTCTAAAAACTGCCTTTATCTCTCAGTTCTTTTCCTTATTACAAATTAAACAGGACTTCCCCAGTGGCTCAGTGGATAGGAATCTGCCTGGCTCAGGGTTTGATCCCTGACCCAGGAAGTTTCCACATGCTGTGGAGCATCTAAGCCCATGCACCACGCGTGCTGAGCCTGTGCTCAGAGCAGACGAGCTGCAGCTACCGAGCCCGCGTGCTACAGCTACTGAGCTTGTGTGCGGCAACTACTGAAGCCCACGTGGCCTGAGCCCGTGGTCCCTGACAGCAGAAGCCCATGATAAACCCCTGCACCAGCATGAAGGGCAGCCCCGGCTCACCACAACCAGAGAAATCCTACGCAAAGCGACAAAGACCCAGTGCAGCCAAAGTAAATCAACAGATAATATTTTAAAAACCAAGTTAAACAAAGAAACTCTACTCCATAGTTCAAAAGAAACGAGCACAGAGAAACGTATTACATCTGTTAAATAAAATATATACATACATCACTGTGTACATTGAAAGTTACACTCTGAGAATAATTTCCAAAGTGCCTAGAACACTGGCTGGTTCAGGACAGAAGCTCAGCAAATATTCACTGACTAAAGGAGAGAACTCTTAAAGATCCTAGATACATAATGCTACAACGCAGCCATCTCATCTCGACTGTCAGCAAACATCAAACACGATTATCACAGCAAGTGAGCTTCTAAAGTAACAACATACAACAACAAAACTGAAAACAGTCAGAATTTTTGGAAAGAGCATGGCTTCTTTTCATCAGAACCTAACTGATTTCCAAAGGATGATGAAGTAGATATTGACTAAACAATGGTTATATTTTTTAACTAATAGTTTTTATTTTCCATAGAATCTTACATTATAGATGATAGATTTCAAAGTACTTTCACACTCATTATCTCATTAGAAATGACCTGTCTTAAAATTAGCACATTATAAATCAACTGTACTTCAATAAAATAAAAATATTTGAAAGAAAGACCTGCCTTTATGCCCTTTTTCTGAAAAAAAAAAAAAAAACACAATTTGAAGTATGCTGTTTAAAGAATAACTACAGTAGAATCATTAGAATCTTGTTTGATTTTTCTATTCACTTTTGCCTCTCTCAAATTAAATCACACCCAAAATAATAAATGTTATGCAACAGGATGGAGTACATGGTTTCTGTGACAAGTTGTATCATGCAAACTTGACTTCAGCATGTCTCATTCCACAGGCTCTTCTGAAATCTAACTTTGATGCTCCCCCTTCAAGGGCGAGGGTCTCTGTCCCCTCTCCGTGAACTTGAGAGGACTTTTATGCCTAAATCAGCCAAGAGTTCAGCACAAACAATGCTGGGACTTCTGAGGCTAGAGGTGATAAATACCACAGTGTTTTTCTCATTCAGGCACTCAGTCGTGTCCAACTCTTTGCAACCCGTGGACTGTATCCCGCCAGGCTCCTCTGTCCACAGGCTTCTCCAGGCAAGAATACAGGAGTGGGTCACCATTCCCTTCTCCAGGGGATCCTCTCCACTCAGGAACTGAACCCTGGTCTCTTGCATTGCAGGCAGATTCTTTACCATCTGAACCACATGGAAGCCCAAATGCTGTGTACTTCCACCTTATTCTTTTGGGACGCTCACTCTTGGAACTCAGCCAGGCAGCCTAGAAGAGGCCCATGATGGGACGCCACAGCCCTGGCTGAGCTCACAGCACACAGCCAGCGCCAGCTTGCCTGCCGACCATCTGAAGGAGCCGCCTTGAAGAGGGATCTTTAGCCCCTGGTTCAGTGGATGAACTCAGCCCCAAAGTGAAAACACATGAGCATTTCGAATAAATGATAATAAAATAAATGATTTCTCTGTTTCTGATGACTACGTTTGTATGCAGGAATATACAAGTACACATTCTAACACTAGAATTCTAAGACCCTGCAAAAGCTATTCTATGTCTATTATTTATAATATTTTGCTTAAGTGGTTGATTGAGTACAGTGACTATTTATAGAGCTCAGAAATAGTGGGTTACTTCCAGATGGTCCAGTGGCTAAGACTCTGCGCTCCCAGTGCAGGGGGCTGGGTTCACTTCCTGGTCAGGGAACTAGATTATTCCACATGCCACAATTAAAGGGTTCCCACGATGCAGCTAAAGATCCCACGTGCCGAAACTGAGACTCGTCACAGCCGAATAAATAAATAAACTTATTCTTAAAAACAGTAGGCTAAATTTTAGTACTAAACAAACTACACTGACGTTTTTAATCCAAATTTGCTCTCACCTACAAACCTCAAGTGACCGTGCAAGCTTCACTTATACTCTCCAGAAACAGTGAAACAACATAGCTTCAAATAATTAGAGCTTACAAATGTTATTATTAAGTCAGCTGAACAACCTATCCAGAAGTGTGTTTCAAAAATTATAAAACCTTTTTGTACAATATAAAGTTTGGTTGTTGATCCGATGAAGGAATATAAATGGAAAGACACTTTGTGAACTGTAAAACATTTTCCTAAGAGAAGTTGAGATTTTAAAAAAGCTTATCATTTCAAAGTCTAACAGTTAGCTACAGTTAGATATACATGATCAGAACATTGTAAATAATACATTTATAAATTCATTAATCCTTTTTAAAATTCCAGATGAATGAAAAGTTGTGCATTTTTAAACAGCTTCTTTGCCAAGAGGGGATTGGACTAGATGACCTCCCGAAGTCCTTTTCAGGGCCCATGAATCTGAGAGACACAAGCTGCCTTGCTGTTCACAGACACCAGATCACAGAGGATTTTGAATTTAATTTCAATTACTTAAGTTCTGTGTGTTCTGCAAAAATGAAGAAGCTTACCTCAATGCCTTTATCAGTGAAGAAGCAATAATTGAATCGTTTTTCATAAAAAATAGCACAAATGTAAAGATCATTCATGTCTCAAAAACATGAATATTATTTGAATATTTGCCTCTGATTTTATAAACATATTTGCCTCTGATTTTAGTATTTTTAATTTCTAAAATGCAACACTCTTACAATAGCTAGGAGAAAGTGAGACTATAAATTAATAAAGTCTTCAAAAGAGCATTGTCTAAATAAGCATATTTCACGAAGGTCCCCAAAACAAGAGGTTAAACGTTTCTCAGAATCACAGCGAAGATATTTACGGAGGGATTTTGACCCTGTTCAGTGGAATCGTTAATATTCATAACTTCATCTGCATAAGCACTGGAAGGGTCTTATTTGATTCCTCAGTTTTCTGTATAAATATGTGTTTAAATATTTGCTACCTCGGAAACAAAACCAGCAACTCATTAGACACTGGAAAAATTAAAGCAAAACATAAAAAGCAAATTTTGATCAAACATAGTGGTAGGAGCGCGCCAGCGATCCCAGAGCATCTGCACGGTGAAATGGAATGCCACCTAGTTCTTTAAAAAGTGAAGATGCTAATTCTGCTGATGAAGACGTTGTCTTCCCCTCTCTGTGCCCTATTCATTATGCAAGGCTGCAGAATATGAAGTGCGGCCTGTGATCCGGCCGATCTAATGATCTCCCCCACCTGCTCATCTGGTACGATTTTAATTAACACTCCAAGGAGGTTTGTCAAGAGTAATCAAAAACATTGTCGCTTATAAAGCTGTGGCAAGAAATCAATAGTTTTCATCAGAAAAGGTAAGGTCTGGCATAACTGAACCATTTAATTGCTTCATTCCAATAAACAAAAACTGCACATTTTAATGACTTGATTCGGGAGATCAATATGGAGCCGCAGCTCGCATTCGACAGCAACACGTGGTGGGGCGCCCGCAGCCCTTCGCCTCCCGAAAGCTGCATTTCTCTTTTTTATTTCATCCCAGAGCGGCGATGGGTGGCTGCGCCCACGCGGGGCCGTGATTTATATGCGCTGGGCGACCTCCAGGGCCGTAAGACGGGACGGGTGACTGGTTCTCAATGGTAAGCTACTGGCACTTGACAAAGTGCCTGAAGCAGAATGAATTTACTTCTCTTTTCCTCCGTCATCAACAGGCCCTGCCCTGACCCCCGCGCTGACTCCTATAACAAGATCTCCTGTCGCCGCCGGAGAAATTTACTGTCTCCTCTCCTTCTCATTGAGCCCAAGTGAGGGCTGCCGTCAGTGAGCTGAGTCCACGGGAGATTTAACTAAACACCAGCCCCAGTTTAAAACGAAGGCAGTGCATTTCCTGTAAAGCAGGAGGTGTTCAAAGGCATCTGTTTGCCCAGGGCATGGTTTTCTAACGAGCGAAGTCTTTCTCTGGGCTTCGTTTAAGGCAGAGCCACGCCTGGGCCCCCAACCCCACTATTTTCAATGTGGCGCCCTGAACGTGCAGCTCTCGTTAAAACGACTCACCTTAAGAACTCTCTGTTCATCACCGTTGCTGGAAGAAGACGGATGTCCCCACGGCACTGAAGTCATTTTGAAGGTTACTCGAAAACAGAGATTTTTAACCATGCAAAAATATCGTATGTGATATGCATAAACGGAACCCCATCCAATTCTGCTGTGATAACTATGCAGAGATGCAAGAGGAAATAAAGACATCAGATTAAACATTCTGAGCAGAAGATGTGCTCTGGCAACTTTCTTCACGGCGATATTCTTAAATACCTTGTCAAAAAGGACTTTTCAGCAGCGACTTCAAAAATACCCAGATAGTAAGTCTCAGCCTATTTGAACATTCACGACTTAAATACAAGCATGACGCATAAACCCACATTTATGAAATGTACCCGATCTTAATAATCAGCTTAAAATACTTAAGCAATCAAAACGAGTATTTGCAAACGCTCGTGTCAACAACACAGCAATTAAAAGACTGACGGGTGATAGTTTATTCCATCTCACTGAAGCCTTAACACCAAATTTCCACTCCCTCTTTAATTTTCAATTCTTCCACCCTCCCTGCTTCACAGCTCCTGGCTATTGGCTTTTACAATCTGTCCCCAGAGAGTGAGGAGTTATTACCCCTGTCGATGGAAGAGAAAGGGATGTTATTCCCTTGTCACCCTCTGCGGCTCCAGCAGATTCTGAGCGCTGATGGATAGCCTTCATTGGAGAGAGGCTGCTGAGACGCTGTGAGTCCTCGGGACTGTCAGACCCATCCACCTGTGCCCCTGGCATTACTTACTGGAGTCGGAGTGACACTCGGTGTCCCCGGAGACGACCGAAAACCTGCAGGAGCAAACCCTGCATGGACCGCTCTGCTGCCCAGGGCGCCCGGCAGAAAGGATGGTACACCTTGGTGTCTTTGGCATCACGGTGAGTGCAAGAGTGGACTGGCCAAGTCCCTCAGAATGGCACCAAGTTTATCTTTTAAGGCACCGGGTATGTATCAGCTTACAAGAAAGCTGAGGGAAGCTCAGGGGACGCTGCACCCTTGTAAGACTGCTCTCCAACGTTTGATTCTTCTTGTCACTGTGACTTCATCATTCCATCGTGACAGTCAGGAGACTGGAACTCTCCACTTAATTCATAACTTTCAGGACCGTATTTCTTTCTCTCAGATTCAAAATGGGAATAACTGCTTCCACTGATTGTCAAAAAGTCATTATTTACAGAATGATTTTTTAAATTTTATTATGAAAAATATAGTAGATTATATGGCCAGAAAATATCAGCCAGGGGTACCCCATCCCAAGAAATGTCTAGTCAGCCTCTAAACTGCGAGAAGTTTCTTGTTTCGCTTTGTTTTTTAATCAAGAGAACAAATCCACACTCTTACATATTTACTTCGCAGTAAGTTTAAATCCTCGAAGGGGACAGCATCCCATGGATTCTGTGTCTCACGGCCTCAGCAAGAAGGTGCTGTGCTGTGCTTAGCCACTCAGTCGTGTCTGACTCTTTGTGGCCCCCTGGACCATAGCCCGCCAGGCGCCTCTGCCCGTGGGGACTCTCCAGGCAAGAATACTGGAGTGAGTGGCCATGCCCTCCTCCAGGGGATCCTCCTAACCCAGGGATCGAACCCAGGTTGTCCACATTGCGGGCAGATGCTTTACTGTCTGAGCCACCAGGGGACCCCAAAGACACTGGAGTGGGCAGCCTGTCCCTTCTCCAGGGGATCTCCCCGATCTAGGAATCAAACCTGGGTCTCCTGCCTGGCAGGCGGATTCTTTACCGGCTGAGCCACCAGGGAAGCCCAGCAGGAAGGCAGCTTCGGGATTTGGCAGAAGCCATGCCGCCGCCTCATGCGCACAAGTTCGCTCTCCCCAGATGACTCTGGCTTTGTGAGGGCCTCCCCCCAGAGGTGCTGTTGTTCTTTGCATTGTACACATCAGCCAGCACACCTCTTGCCTAGACAGAATCCGTTTCCTCTCCAGCATGTGCTAAGGCACTTCAGTCGTGGCTGACTCTCTGTGACCCCTTGGCCTATAACCCGCCAGGCTCCTCTGCTCACGGGGTTGATTCTCCAGGCAGGAATACTGCAGCAGGCTGTCCCTTCCTTCTCCAGGACCTCTCTAGCCTGCACGCCCTCAAGTTTCAAGAGAGCTGCATGTTCCCTCTGGTTCCGTGGACCCGGCTTATAACGGGCACACTGGGCCCACAGCTTCCAGACACGTTCGCCAAGGTAGGGTCCCATTCCCAGCAGGCGGCGGCGCTCATTCTCAGGGGTCAGGGGACCAGCATCCCAGCCCCAGGCCTCCCCCGTTCTGTGCTGCATGGAGCCGGCATCCGCAGACACCAGCGGCTGGGACAGCTTTGCGCCACACTGCCCCCTTGCCGAGGCGCACAGCTGAGCCCGTGGCACTTACTAGCGTCCAGAGCTCAGCTGCTCTATACTGTGAGAAATTTCTTTTTTAAAAGGAATATTGTTTCATTTATTTGAGTGTGTTGGGTCTCAGCTGTGGCGCACGGCCTCAGTTGATCCGAGGAGCGTGTGCGATCTCAGTTTCCCAACCAGGGAGCGAACCCAAGTCCCCTGCACTGGATGGCATATTCTTAACCACTGGACCACCAGGGAAGTCCCAGGAATGTCCTAACCAAGGTGCGTAGCACTTTTATGCGTTGTCCCTGGTTTGCCCCCCACATCTATCCTCCCTGCTGCCTTTACCCCGAGGTGGGGGGTCAATGGGGGCTCTGCAGCCACCACTCGGGGGGCCTGAAGACCTGCCCCATGAACCAGGAGGTCCCCGTCCACAAAAGGTCAAGGCCAGAGGCCCCGGCCTGTGTGTGGACTCCCAGATCCTTTGGTCACAAGACTTACCAGGACCTGATTCCTCCACCTGTACATTTATTCATTTATAAATTAGACACAACCAGCGGTCCCAAGGATCCTCAGAACCAAATGTGCTTCGGAATTTTCCGATTCCAGCAAGGTCACAGGGCACCGGTCATCACACAACATTCTTAGGACTCGAGGGCACCCTCCTTTTTCCGCCCCACATGAGGAAGCGTCAGGACTTCTGCAGACACATGTGCTTATGCTGATGAGTCAGACAACTACGCTCAGTAAAAGTTATGAATAGCCACACATCCATTCCGGTCAGCTCAGGCTGAATCTACAAATGAATTATGAAATAACTTGTGCATTTCAGAGCTTTTGGACATCAGGACAAAGGACTGTCAACCTCTACTGCTACACAGTTACGGGGTAAAACTGAAGGAGTCTTTTGGGCCTAGAAAAGAGAACAACAGTCTCAAAGGCCCCTTGCTGAATCATCTAACTTCGGAGAAAACAAAGCATGACTTTAGTTCCACCCTGATGCTCCAGGCCAGTTGCATCTATCTGGGACTTATCACCCCCTGTCCGGAAACCTACCACCCCCTCCACCCGCCCAAAAGACTTATCACCCCCTGCCCAACTGCAAGTGTCATCTCAACAAAAGAATACTGAAAATATCCCACTTTATTGACGTTTCCCTTGTCGCTTCCACAAACCTCCCTGTAAGTATGAGGCCTCCCTGATCCCTTTCGGCGCTCAGCCTGGTCGTTAGGCCGACTGTCGCCCTCCTTGCCTGAATAAAGGTAACCTACTTCTGCTGAGGTCGTCTTTCCTTTTCTGCCTCTCCGGAACTGTGCCTTACAAAAACTTAGGTCAAAAAAATAGGCTAAAGGGAGATGAGATGAAAACAGAAGAGGGAGCACTCACGTTTCCCTTTAGTGGGCCAAGGGGCGCACAGTTTATCTTGGAAACCACTGACACACCAGCAGACACACAGTTCTCAGGCTCCGAGAGGGGTGTGCACCGCTGAAAACCGCTCCAGGCCGAAGGATGCGGGGTCACTTAACAGCTCCAAGGTTCTCCCTCCCCCAAGAGGAAATGCAGAACTTCACCTTGGCTGCAGTTAAAGGCCAAGACCCAGGGACTTCCCTGGTGGTCTAGTGGTTAAGAATCCAGCTTCCAATGCAGGGGACGTTCAATCCCTGGTCTAGGAACTAAGATCCCAGATGCCACAGGGAAACTAAGCCCTCATGCCACAACTAGAGAAGCCTGCTCTCCGCAGCGAAGACCCAGCATGGTCGAAACAAGCCAACGTCCACGCCAACCTGTGCAGTCTGTCCCTCCTGAGGATGCACAGTGCCTGCCCGGGCAGACGTACTGGTAACCAGGAGGGAGGATGGCGGATCACATCCCAAGGGGAAGCGAAGTCCCTTTGTTAAACCAGCTGGTTTATTAATGACCGGGGGACACACACACAAGTGTTCGCCTGTGTGTTCACTAGAACTCTTCCAAGGATTAACAACCGATCTTGTTTCTCTAGAACTGACTCAGTAATATTGGGTTGGCCAAAAAATTCATTTGGGCTTCTCCACGTTAAGGGAGAAACCTGAACCACGTTTTTGGCCAGGCCAGTGTTTCAGCATGGGTCGGTAACATAATTTCCCGCTCGGAGCTCCGCTGTTCCCATCCCCAGGGACCGGATGAACTGAGGCACATACATAAAGGGTAGGTTTTTGCTTGAAGTCTTCAGTGAAGGGTTTTAAATTGTAGCATAAAGCACTTTCCACAAAGAGCTACCATTCATCCTAAGTGGCTCTTGCCGCAATCCCGATGGTCAAGCCTCGTTGACACTTATCCACATTTTCTTTTAATGAGGAGAACAATAAGGAGACCAAGGGAGGGGTTGGTGATGTCAGAACACCTAGACTACTCCTAAAGACGGTCAGTGTCTTTCCTCTGCATTTTCCCTTGGACTCGCATTTATTTTGCTTCTACTTAGACCCCAGAGGCAGTGCTGCTCCCAGCACGGGTCAATGCCCCAGTGACAGCACTAGGAAAGCAGAGAGTGGACCCTACCCCCCACCCTCCTCATTGCCCCCCACTCCTCCCATCATCTCCCATCGAGGGCCCTGGGTCTGATGGACAAAAAAGAATCCCTGTCGATTAATGCAGAAAGGTTTAGAAGTTCACGCCAGCTGTGCTCTCATCCACAAGTACCTCAGTTTGACCCTCACAAGTACCAATTAAAGGAATGATATTACAAAGCGGTTTTAGCTCTGGAGTCAGTATTCCATGCCCGGAGGAATTCCATTTGCATATATTTTGTGCTTACTTCATGTCAGCATTTATCAAAACGTCCTGAGCCTCTTTTTCAACAAAGACAGGCTTTTTACACCCAGAGTTGTGAGATTCCCCAAAGAGAGCTGATCAATCTCAGATCCAAGTTCAAGAACTGCCCTAAATACAAACTCTCCTAAATATCAAGGAACACAGAGGTTTAAATTTACCAAAATTTCCCCTGAAAAGAGAAAGACATTCTTTGTCACCTGCATTGTGAAATGTGTTTTGTAGTTTACTGTATATTTGTCTCCAATTCACGTCATAGGTTCAGCAAAAAAAAAAAATCCCCATTGTGTAAAGACAGTGTCTGACTCAAACTGGACGGTCCAGTAGAATCCTAGCTTAGGACCTCTTCAAAGTATCAGACCAATTCCAGCCATGTTGCTGGAGGTAATTCTGTGTCCCAGTTGACAGACAGACGTACAAGTAAACAAGTCACCTTATCCATGGTGCTACTTTTGAGTTCTAAAGCAGCCCTGTCCATTAGAAACACGCCAGCCACATACTAAACTTCACATTTTCTTGTAGTCACTTTAAAAAAGGGCAACAGAAATAGATGAAATTTTACTAATATATTGTTTCATTTAAAATGTTATTATTCCAACATGTGATTTACAGAACAAAATTATTAATGAAGTGTTTTATGATCTTTATTTCATAGTAAATCTCTGAAATGCAATGTATATTTTACAGTCATGAGGTTTCTCAATTTGAACTACAAATTTCATCACATATAATGGATATATTTAGGTTTTATAAAATTTAAAGTAAAAAACGTAGACTCACATACTTAGTTGTTCTGAGACATACTGAAAACTTTCTGATAACTGACTCGAGTCACCAGTTTTTCATATTTTAATTTTACTTTTAATTTGTCACAACTTAAAATTGAGTTTTCCAAGTTGTAGGACCTACTTTGCAAGCACATGGTGGCCTCATGTGGCCGAGCAGGACAGAACTGGACACAGCGCCTCCTGAGTGGGCTTCAGGCTGGGGGCGGGAGCAGCCTCACCCTGCACATCCAGGGCCTGCAGCTGGGCAAGCGGCCAGTCCACGCGGGCGCATGTCCTCAGCTCTGCAAGGGATCCCCTGATACCACGTGTGGTGGTGGGGGTGGGAGGGTGGCTTCTGTCCTGCCATCCAGTCCCCTCGCAAGAGCCCATCTCCCTCAAGCTCTGATCAGGAAGTGGGCCCACAGTGAGGGTCACTGCCAGAGGAGTGACTACAGGACCCAGACGGCCCCCAGTTGGGGAGGGCGCGAGAGACCAGGGGAGCATCAGTGCCGGCATAGATGGACACAGGTGGGGACAGGTGAGGACAGGTGGACACAGGTGGGGAAAGGTGGGGACAGGTGGACACAGGTGGGGACAGGTGAGGACAGGTGGACACAGGTGGGGACAGGTGGACACAGGTGAGGACAGGTGGACACAGGTGGACACAGGTGGGGACAGGTGAGGACAGGTGGACACAGGTGGGGACAGGTGAGGACATGTGGACACAGGTGGGGACAGGTGATGACAGGTGAGGACAGGTGGACACAGATGGGGACAGGTGGACACAGGTGGGGACAGGTGAGGACAGGTGGACACAGGTGGGGAAAGGTGGGGACAGGTGGACACAGGTGGGGACAGGTGATGACAGGTGAGGACAGGTGGACACAGGTGGGGACAGGTGAGGACAGGTGGACACAGATGGGACTCAGGGACGCTTAGAGTCAGACACAGGGTAGACCCTGCTGCTGCTGTTTAATCACTAAGCTATGTCCAACTCTTTTGTGACCCATGGACTGCAGCACACCAGGCTCCCTCACCTCTCCACCATCTCCTGGAGTTTTCTCAAACTCATGTTTGAGTCAATGATGCTATATAACCATCTCAATCCTCTGTCATCACCTATTCCTGCCCTCAATCTTTCCCATCATCAGGGTCTTTTCCAATGAGTCAGCTCTTCGCATCAGGTAGCCAGAGTATTGGAGCTTCAAAATCAGTCCTTGCAAACAATATTCGGGGTTTATTTCCGTTAGGATTGACTGGTTTGATCTTCCATCTCTTTATTGGAAAGATAAAAGTCAAGGTCTCCAGCAGGCTGTAGCAATTACTCTCAGAAAGTCTAATGGCCAAGAAGTTTGATGCCTTTTTAACTGCATCCAACTTTCATGTTAGATGTTCCCACATTTACATCACAAATTAAACAGTCTGAGAATATATGTATTAAGATCAACAAGTTCACAAAATTGTTTAAAATGTATGTAGGATACATATATATAATTATGACTGATTCATGTTGATGTATAGCAGAGACCACCACAACATTGTAAAGCAATTATCATCCAAAAAAATAAATAAAAGAAAAAATGTATATATAAAAGGGTAAAATAAATACCGTATGGTTCTACTTGTATGGGGTCCCCAGAGGAGACACATTAATAGACAGGAAATAGAAAGGCAGGTGCTAGGAGCTGGGGGAGGGGGCGAGCTTGAGGGGGCGGGGCTTCGATTCAGGGAGGAGGAGCTGGGGGAGGGGGAGAGTTTGAGGGGGCGGGGCTTCGCTTTGGGAGGAGAGAAAGTCTGGACATGGATTTCGTGGTGGCCGCACGGGACTGAAAGGACGGACGGCTGAAAGGACTTACAGCCACTGAACTCACAGCTCCTAAAAATGGTTAACGTGCTAAATCTTCATTCACCACCACAACAAAAAAAGGGGGTGCTTGCCGAGCCTGCCTCACTGCACAGATGTACTGCTCTATAGAACTGAACTTGCTTGTGCTCAGCCGAGTTCGACCCTGGGTCTGCTAGACCATAGCCCGTCAGGCTCCTCCGCTCGTGGGATTCTCCAGGCAAGGATGCTGGAGTGGGTTGTCATGCCCTCCTCAAGGGGATCTTCCCTTCCCGTGTCTCCTGCATTGCAGGCAAGTCTTTGCCGCTGAGCCAGCTGGGAAGCCTGGGAAACTGGATGATGGCCCAGAGAAAACACCCAGGCCCTAATCCCTGTAATGTGAGAATGGTTATTGGCAAGATGGACTTTGCAGGTGTAATTCAGATAAGGATGCTGAGATGAAGATTCTGGATTAACATAAGGATGCTGGATTGTCTGGATGCACCTCAACTGTGATCACCGTGCCCTTATTGGAGGCAGGGAGAAGATTTGACAGAGAAGAGAAGAAAGTCATGGGAGGAAGAAGGAAGCGGAGTTGGAGGACAGCCGCTCCCTGCCAGCTCTGAAGGCGACAAAGGGATGCGAGCCCCAGGAAGCCAGAGTGCTGCTCTGCGAGCTGGAAGAGGCAGGGACCTGGGCTCCTCCAAGGGGCCTCGGAAGGACCGCAGCTCTCCTGGCAACTTGACTGTGGTTCCGTGAACTGACCTCAGACCCTGACCTCCAGAACAGTGAGAGAAGAAATGTGTGCTATTTGTATACCCCTAGTTTATAGTAGTAATTTGTTATAGTAGGAAGCTAATACATATATGAGGCTCATATATTTATGTAACAATTATCTTTTTTTTTTTTTTGCAGTACAGTGTTACTAACTATAGACTTCCCAGGAGGTTCAGTGGTACAGAATCTACCTGCCAACACAGGAAATGTAGGTTTGGTCCCTGGTTCGGCAAGATCCCCTGGAGAAGGAAATGGCAACCCATTCTAGTTTTCTTGCCTGGAGAATCCCACGGACAGAGGAGCCTGGCAGGCTACAGTCCGTGGAGTTGCAAAGAGTCAGAACACACACTCACGTTATTAACTGTGGTCTCCATACATTACATCCCCCGGACTTATTTACATTATAACTGGAAATTTGTACCTCATATTTTAATAGTAAAACTATATCTGATACACAATGTCTTATATATTAGTTACAGTCCCATTTTTTATCTTAGAAAACTTTGTATTAAAGGTATTATATTAAATCATATTGGTATCTCCAAATTATAATCAAATAATTCTCTTTGAAAATTCAAAATGTAAAATACTCAGCATAGGCAGAATACCCTCTGACATAAATCACGCAGTATTTTGGGGGATCTGTCTCCTAAGGCTAAAGAAATAAAACCAAAAATAAACAAATGGGGTCCAATTTAACATAAAAGCTTTTGCACAGCAAAATAAATCATCAACAAGATGAAAACACATCCTAATGCAGGAGAAAATATTTCCAAATTATACAACTGACAGTTCACAGCAGTATTATTTACAATAGCCAAGACATGGAAGCAACCAAAATGTCCATCAACAGCCAAACAGATTAAGATGTGGTATATATACACAATGGAATACTACTCAGCCGTAAAAAAAGTGAAATTATGCCATTTGTGACAATGTGGGTGGACCTAGAGAGTATTATGTTCAGTGAAATAAATCATCCAGAGAAAGACAAATACTCTGTTATCACTTATTTGTGGAATCTTAAAAAAAAAAAGAAATGAATGTGTATAACAAAACAGATACAGAAAACAAACCAGTGGTTACCAGTAGGGAGAGGGAAAGAGGAGGGCCAAGATAGGGGTTGGGGATTAAGAGATACAAAGTACTGTGTGAAGAATAAATAAGCAAGAAGGATACACTGTACAGTACAGGAAAATATAGCCATTATTTTCTAACTTTAAGTTAGAATATAGCCATTAAGCTTAAGCCATTAAGCCAATAAGCCATTAGAATATAGCCATTAAGCCATATTTTAAGTTAAAATATAGCCATTATTTTCTAACTTTAAGTGAAATCTGTAAAAATACTGAATAACTATATTATACATCTGAACGAATATAATATTGTAAATCAAGTACACATCAATAAAAATAAAATGCTCAGGAAAAACCCACCAGAAGCAAAGTATTCCTAACCCACTAATCACCTAAAATAGCCCAGTATATCTCCAAAGGCATTTAAAGTCAAAAATCAGACATCCTTGAAATGGAAGAGGTGAACAGAATATAGGTAAACTCCCTTCAATTTGCATTCATTCCAGGTTTAATGCACACGTAGGTAAGAACAGCTTCTAAGACTGGGGAGCATTCACTGAGCAGACCCCTGAATCCCAGGGAAGGGCCTAATACCCTCCTAAACCTTGGAAAAGCAACACGAAATTCACCCCCCTCCCCGGTCACGCCGGTAAGCCCGCAGCCCTGAAGGCACGGCCCGGGCTCATCCGGTATTCTCCGTGTGAGCCGCCATCCCCTCCCGGAGATCTAAGCCGAGAACATTTCCGAAACGGGGGTTTTCAATCTCCGCACTGTGGACTGTCAGCCCTGGCACTGCCGGGTTCCTAACGTCTCCGGACGAAAAGCGCGGGGACAGACCCGGGCCGCGCGCAGCTGGGCTGGGCCAGCGCCTGGGCGCCCCGGCTCACCGAGGCAGGGGGGCCCCAGCCTCGAGGAGGTGCCGCTGAACCAGAACCCACGCTCTCCTCCGAGCTCTGGGGCTCCACGGGGAAGCCCACCAGGGGTGGGGTGGGGGGCACCGCGGAGTTACCCGTAAAACGTTGTTTTCAGCAGAGAAGCTGAAAAGCGATACCAGTGTTCTCCCGTCATTAAGCTCTGCAGACCTCACCTCCCGACGCAGCTCCAGCGCGTGCCCTTCTGCCCCCCGCCGCGCGGGCACCCCACCCGCCCCTGGGGTCCCAGGCCGCGCTGAGTGCAGGCGCCCCCGGCCCCCGCCCCGCCGGCCCTTCCGACATCCACTCGCCAGCTGAACTGCCCGGCCCGAACGCAAGCTGGTGGCATCGCCCACCCAAGTCCTCCTCGAAGCCCTGTGAGGGTTCTGCCCCCTTCTCAGGGTTAATCAGGCTGACCAGGGGTACGGCGCTCCCCAGTCAACAGAAATCGAGGAGAGGCCTGGAGCTCAGACCCACACCACCCACACCATTTGAGGGCCCAGCTCAAGGGACACCGACTACCAGTCCTCCGACCAAAGCAAGCCACGTGGCCAAGTCCGAAATGAATGAGACAGAGAAGAATCTCTGCGCTGGCCGGAGCGGAGGGGAACGAGCGCTTGCCAACAGCAATAGAAACTCTCGGGCCTGGCTGCGGAGAACCGAGTCTCGGTCACACGCGGCACTGCTGTGACCCAGCTCGAGGCACATGCGACTATGAAGCCGCTGCGATCGCAGAAAACAGTGGTCCCCAGCCCGAGCCCAGGCTCCGCGTCACCGGTCAGAGCCGCCACTGAAAAGGGCCTCACGGCTGAGACGCGCCTGGCCTGCACCTCCTCAGGCGCTCCGGGCTGGGGAACAGCTGGGGTTTAATTAGCTGTGGGTAGTGAGCGCCGAGGCAGCCCCTCGCCTCCACAGGGACTAAGAAATGAATATGCAAGGAGAAGAAGTGTGCAAAGAAGAAGAAATTAAGTATCGTTGAAGCGAGAGAATTGTGGGTATTTCTTAAGTCATCATGTGCTGAAATTTTCTCCAAGATAGCTTCAGAGTCGCTCCGGTCAAGTAAAAAAAGGTTATTTGGAGATTCGTTTGTTTTCTTAAGTTTCATGAGGCCACACAGCAACTATCCCATCAACCCTGCTGTCTGCGGCCACAATGACTATTGAAAAGGTAGATCTTATCATGCGCCCTCTGGTTAAAACCCAGTCTCCTGTCAGTGGTGTCCTAGAACCCTTGCACCTCTCCAGCTTCACCTCCCAGCCACCCTCCTCCTGGGCTCCAGCCACCAGCGACGTTTTTGTTTTTAATAAAAAGTCATCAGGACCTCCCTGGTGGTCCAGTAGTCCGGACTCCCAGCTTCCACGGTAGCAGGCTTGGGTTCCATCCCTGGTCAGAGAACTAAGATCCTGGACACCGCACAGTGCAGCCATTTTTTTTTTAATTTAAAAATAAAATTAAAAAAAATAAGAGTAAGACGTCACAGTCTCATCACTAGCCCTCTGCTCTTGTTGTTCCCTCCTCCTAAGAAACTCTTCTCCTTCCCTTCATTGTCTGGCTAATTCCTGACCAGTGCTTGGGTTTACACAGAGAGAAGGCTTCCGGGCCCCACTGCCTCTGCGTGCCCGGGAGCATCCTGTCACGGGCCATCACGATAGGCATCCCACGCCTGTTGCTCCTCTGTCTTCCTCCAGTCCCCTTATACCCACGAAGGCAAGGACCGTGTCTCTGGCCCACTCCGCACTAATTACATGTCCTCAGTAGGCTGCTTTCCCATTTTCACTGGAATCTCTGCTGTCTTCATCTCAACAGCTGTTGAATCTAATACCAGGGTTTTCGGCAAAAGAAATTCTGCTGAAACTTTTTTAAAACTACACCAACTCGGTGCGTGGTTGGTAACAAGCACTGTCTCCAACTTCTGTGCAGCCTTCAAAGTTCAGTTCAGATTTCACCTCCCGGGCCAGGAAGTCCTCTGTGCACCCCTGCAAGCAGAGCCTGAGGCCCTGCCTCTGGGCTCACGAGGGAAGAGTGTACACCGATCTCAGCACCGGCCACGTCGCCGTGCTCTCGAGTTTCTCAAGAAAGATATGCTGATTTCCAGGGAACCGAACTCACATGTGACCGTAACCAGAATCCTTTTGGCCTGTGTGTCTACTGATTGGCCGCTGGCTCTTTCCTGAAAGCAGTGTTCAGTTCAGTCGCTCAGTCGTGTACGACTCTTTGTGACCCCATGAACCGTAGCACGCCAGGCCTCCCTGTCCATCACCAGATCCCGGAGCTTGCTCAAAGTCATGTCCATTGAGTCGGTGATGCCATCCAACCATCTCATCCTCTGTCATCCCCTTCTCCTCCCGCCTTCAATCTTTCCCAGCATCAGGGTGCTTTCCAATGAGTCAGTTCTTCACATCAGGTGGCCAAAGTACTGGAACTTCAGCTTCAACATCAGTCCTTCCAGTTAATATTCAGGACTGATCTCCTTTAGGATGGACTGGTTGGATCTCCTTGCAGTCCAAGGGATTCTCAAGAGTCTTCTCCAACAGCCACAGTTCAAAAGCATCAATTCTTCAATGCTCAGCTTTCTCTATGGTCCAATTCTCACATCCATACATGACTACTGAAAAAAACCTCAGTTTTGAGTAGATGGACATTTGTTAGCAAAGTAATGTCTCTGCTTTTTAATATGCTGTCTAGGTTGGTCATAGCTTTTCTTCCAAGGAGCAAGTGTCTTTTAATTTCATGGCTGCAGTCACCATCTACAGTGATTTTGGGGCCCCCTAAAATAAAGTCTGTCACTGTTTCCATTGTTTCCCCATCTATTTGCTGTGAAGCAATGGGAAAGCAGTGAGGTTGCCTCAAATCAAAACATGCATGAAATAATATTCCCATAGTTACATACTCTCTATATCAGTAAAATTATAATAATCTTTCATAAATGTATTTTGGCATATACCCCCCTCCCCAGAGAATGGCTATTAAGTATTTACCAGCACATCACAGGGTTTCTCAGATGGCTCAGTGCTAAAGAATCCACCTGCCAATGCAGGAGACACAGGTTAGATCCCTGGGTCAGGAAGATCCCCTGGAGAAGGAAATGGCAACCCACTCTAGTATTCTTACCGGGAAATCCTATGGACAGTGGCGCCTGGCTGGCTACAGTCCGTAGGGTCGTAAAGAGTCAAGACAGGACTGAGCCACTGAGGCCACAAATTCATACACAGCGCGCCACCCCCTGCCACCCACGTGGGCACCCTGGCTTGTGCCGAGCTGAGTCGCTCAGTCACGTCCAACTCTTTGCGACTCCTGGGACTATAGCCCACCAGGCTCCTGTGGCCATGGGGATTGGCTCACTCTTTCCTAAATGTCTTATTGTTTTCAAATTCAAAGGCCTAGTTTTTCCTTATATTTTAAGAATAACATCATATCTTATTACTATACTTATCTATAAATATTTACAAATATTATTTTCTTACTACAAATATTTACAGATATTCATACCACCTTTAAGGGTATTGATTAATATTTCTTGCCTTTCACTGAGAACATTAAACATTTACAAAAATTTAAATTGCATTTATAAGGTTAATCATATTTGTGTTAAATATCTCAATGGACTGATAACAAATAAAAAATCTCAAGTAACTAAATAATACTTATAATCTTACCCATTTAACTTGAATGTCTTGTCACGCTGATGTGAGAGAGCTTGGTCCCCTGTATCCTTGTGTCCCTATGCTGGCCACTGCAAGTACACAGGCATCACCAGTACGCCAGCACTTCCTATGACCCACACCTCCGGGACACCCTCACTTCCTGCATAC
>CM035280.1:67977015-68077331 GCA_020226075.1 Hydropotes inermis
ACTTCCTGCATACTGCACCTCCAGGACACCGTCACTTCCCGCATACCGCACCTCCAGGACACCAGTACTTCCTGCATACCGCACCTGCAGGTCACTGTCACTTCCTGCATACCGCACCTCCGGGACACCGTCACCTCCTGCATACCGCACCTCCGGGACACCCTCACCTCCTGCATACCGCACCTCCGGGACACCCTCACCTCCTGCATACCGCACCTCCGGGAGACCCTCACTTCCTGCATACCGCACCTCCAGGACACCGTCACTTCCTGTAGACCAAAGATCCACGACACCAGTACTTCCTGCATACCGCACCTCCAGGACACCAGCGCTTCCTGCATACCGCACCTCCGGGACACCGTCACCTCCTGCATACCGCACCTCCAGGTCACCGTCACCTCCTGCATACCGCACCTCCAGGACACCCTCACCTCCTGCATACCACACCTCCAGGACACCCTCACTTCCTGCATAGCACACCTCCAGGATACCAGCTGCAAAGAACAGTTTAGCATCCCAGGAAATGCCCCTCCCTGTGTCTCCGGCTGCCTGGGACCCACAGTGCAGATGAGCAAAAGTGGCCAGCCCTCGGGTCCTTTCCAGTGCTGGATCCTGTGATGCCCAAGTGGCACATGAAACACCTGAGGTTAAGTTCAGAGCCTGGAGACACCAGCTCCATCCCCCACCACTGATTTCATTTGTCACATGATCTTCTTCTTCTGAGTAAAGACACAGGTTTTGGAGAAGGCTCTATTCCCTTAAACAAACTATTGAACATCACTGAGAAATCCTTACAGATAATGAAGACAGAAATAATTACACCTTCCACGGAGGAACTTCAGGCATCCTTGTCTGCACTCCACACAACCCCCCCCCCCCAGGTGTCTGGGAGACCACAGACAGGTGGTGACATCTAAAACAATGGATGGACGGCGAAAACTTCAGGCACTCCTCCATAAATATTATTTCTCTCTGCAGAGCTTCTTGAAAGGTATTAATGGTGATGAGTCTGAGATTATAGTTCCTAATAAAAGAACCTGGAAAGCAATGATTCCAGGTATCCAGTTAAAAGCAAAATAGTTATCTGATGAGCATAACCTGATGATGTATGTGTATATTCAACAGGTAAAAATACTCTAGAAAGTAACTGTGAATAATAAAGCATGCCCTTCTTTCTTTTCTCAGTCATCACAAACACCTACCTATTAATTTCTCTAATCAGCTAGAATAACCACTCATGCATCACTTTCTATATGATATGACAGGCCACTCAAATGCCACTTCAAAAATTAAATGCACAAGCAGTGATAAGTCATGTGAACTCCTGTACATGGTAAAGTAGTTAACAGATGGCATTTTGCAGGATTCAACACTTGAAGTTCAAACCAATCATTTTATAAACGAGGGCAATGCTTCACCGTGCTGTTTGTAAAGGCGCTGATTTTTAGAAGAAAATTAGTTTCCAGAGATGGCCACTCTGCAAAGACATAGCAGATTCATTGCCAACATCTGGTTCCTCATCTGCACTGAGCAGTTAGCACGTCTGTGTCCTTGTGCCAGAAGCTTCTGTGAGAAGCTACTGTGAGAGACACAGAGGTGCAAAAGGGGATGTGGCTCAGGCGTCACCCAGGAATTCAAGGGAAATGTGAAGACCAGCTTCCCTGGTGGCTCAGTGGTAAAGAACCTGCCTGCCAATGCAGGAGACATGGGTTCAATCCCTGGTCCAGGAAGATCCCGCAGGCCACAGCAACTAAGCCTGCACGTGAGTGCTCAGTTGTGTCCAACTCTTCACGACCCCATGGACTGTAGCCCGCCAGGTTCCTCTGTCCATGGGATTCTCCAGGCAAGAATCCTGGGGTGGGTGGCCATGTCCTCCTCCAGGGGAATCTTCCCGACCCAGGGATCAAACCCAGGTCTCCCGCGTCTCCTGCATTGGCCGGTGGATTTACCGCTGCACCACCTGGGACTCCAGCTAAACTCATGAGCCACGACTACTGAGCCTGTGCTCCAGAGCCCACGCTCTGCAACGAGAAGCCCGAGCACCGCAACTCGAGAGCGGCCCTTACTCGCCGCAACCGGGGAAAAGCCCGCACAGCAACGAAGACCCGGACCGCCTAAGTAAATAAACACAATTATGTATGTACATACACGAAAACCATGAAGACCATGGCAAGGCATTCCGTCATACACCAAGGGCACGCACCCCCAAACTGAGCCCCGCAAGTCCATTCACTTCCTCAAACTACGGGCAAACCTCAACAAAAGGGTGCCTGTGTCTGAGAGGCGAAAACTCCCGTCACCGTCACTGAAAAAAGGCCGTTACGCCGCGGACCTGTGCTCCGGTGCTCGGGCAGCCCTGTTTCAACTTCCCTTTAGAGAAAGATGCCTGCTAAATATTTCCTTTTGTTTTCTTAATTTGCATCTGATATTACAAAAGGGGTAACTGAAAGAATGATTTGTCTTTGAAGAAATAAAATACTCAGGTAAGCCAGCAACGTCTGTGAACTGCATGATCAATTCCGTGATCAGGCAGCAGAGCCCTGAGCGCCCACATTGATCTTAAAATGCAAATCTGGACACAACTAATCTTCACATAAATATAATAGGTAGAGCATTGATTTTTCCCTCTCGATCATACGAAAAATTAACTACAGTGATGGTAGCGAAGCAATGTCATGTTATTTGAAGGTAGACTGTGATAAGTTAAAGAAACGTAATGTAATCTCTGAAGCAACCACACACACACACAAGGGTCTAGCTAAAAGTCAATAGAGGAGATAAAATGAAATACTAAAAAATATTCAGTTTACCCAGAGGAAGGCAGGAAAGGAAGAGGAGAGGAACAAAAAATTGTTGAGGCGGATACAAAACAAAGATGGTAGGCTTGAATCCAATCGTGTTGAAAGCCCTACAGTAGAGGGTTTGGGGCAAACGTATTGGTAACAGTGACACTGGCCACCATGCAGCATGTCTTATTTAAAACAGACCAATGGCGGGACTTCCCTGGTGGTGCATTGGCTAAGACTCCATGCTCCCAAAGCAGGGGGCGCGGGTTTGATCCCTGCTTGGAGAACTAAGATTCCAAACGCCACGTGGCACGGCCAAAAAAATAAATTCTTTTTAAGAATATTAAACCTATGTCAATATATTTCAATGTGTGTTTGTCTCAATTTCACATGTGCCAAGTGGTCACTGGCCCCACGTGGAAGGAAAAACTCTCTGGATAATTCTCCAGTTACACCAGCGAAGTCCCCCAGTGGAGACTATTGTGGTGGGTGTGCCCACACTGAAGCTGACGTCTCAAAGGGAGAAGTTATGCCCGTATACTCATTTGCTCCCCTCCTAACTGCTCTTGTGAGTCTGAGACACCTACTTGGTGCCCTAAAAAGGCAAGATTCAATAAAGAAAAGGTACATTAGTCACAGGGCTTCCCAGGTGATGCTAGTGGTAAAGAAAGCAAGAGACAGGGTTTGATCCCTGGGTCAGGAAGATCCCCTGGAGAAGGGAATGGCAACCCACTCCAGGATTCTTGCCTGGAAAATTCCATGGACAGAGGAGTCTCGTGGGCTATGGTCCATGGGACCGAAAAAGAATTGAACACGATTGAAGCAACTTAGCATGCCCACATTAGTCACACACGCACGTACACAGGAAAGTCAGTAAGCCTGACATTAGAAAGAATGTTGACATGACGTCCACACAGATATTTAAGAATCAATTTCTAGATATCCTGAACACGATAACACAGCAATATTTTTATAGCAAAGCAGACCGAATTCCCGTGATGAATAATCCCCAGTCCCACACAGGCAGGAGTCTTGACGAATTTCTGCTTTAATAACTAGAGGATTTAATTACAAAGCTGTTGAGTTATGACCCACACTCCTGGACTCCCCCATCTCTGCTCCCGGCCCCCAGTTCCACCACCGCACACACAAGCAACTCCCCTGGGCCAGCAGAGGTCAGAGACTGTGCCTGGACGTCCTGGAAAGTCACATGATCACCGAGGGCCACACTTCTTTTCCACTTGATATGAACATGGGCAGAACCAACTCCCCACCCCAGCAACCCTGAACAAAAGCGATTGCTGGGCTATTTGCCTGTTACTAGAGTTTTGGGCTAAAACAAATGATTATTACCAGGTTATAAACCCTTTAAAAAAAATCCCTAATGGAAATGCTAACAGCTCATTAGCTGTAATGAGGGCCATCCTACAGGACGTGTGCCAACAGACGGATGGCAACTGCGCTAACACAGCCCTTCAGCAACGAGGAGGGCGGGCGGCCAGGCCAGGCGGCACAGGCCCTGGGTTCAGGACCAGGAGGGGTGCCTCCTGGTTCCCAGATCGGGCCTGCACACCCAGCTTATTCATACCACCTCCTTGTACCCAAGGAGAGGGCAACACACCTGTTGAGCAGCTAATAAAGAGGGGACTGCAGGGACTTCCCTGGTCCCAGAGGTTAAGACTCCACGCTTCCACTGCAGGGGACACAGGTTTGATCCCTGGTCCGGTAACTAAGATCGTACAAGCCATGCGGTGTGGCCAAGAAAAAAAAAAGAGGACCCCAGCTCTGGGCACCAGCAGGCTTGAGACCGTTAGTCTCAGACATCAGACAGCAGGTAGGGCCTGTGATTCTGAACAAGCCACTCAGTGTCAAACCGTTTCTGGAGACTGTTTACCTGCATGAAATTACTCATCCCCTGGGGCAAGGCCAGAGCTCAAAGGAGAAGTGTGGCCAGCTGCTAAAAGGATGTGAGCCTAGGACACAAGGGGGAAGAACAGTTAGATGAGTCCTAGGAAACAGTCTCAGGGCCATGAAAATGATAACACGTTCTTTTAGAGTATCGATTAATTTTAATTCCAAAAGCTCAAAGCCACTATATAAGGCAACTAATTGCTAATACACCCCAAAGAGAGATCCCCTGGAAGGCTGACGAGAGCAAGTGTGCCGAGGTTCTGACTGTGACGGAACATAAAGGTCAGAAAGCAAAGTAAGGTTGGTCTGCGTCCCCCCAGGTCGGGTGTGGGAATCTGCAGGCCAGGAATGGTGGCCACACTTAGTAGGTCTCACCCAGGCCCTTCCTGAATTGTAGTTACTACATCTCTGAGGATTTGGCTCATGACAATCACCCTCGGATTACGACCACGGTCACCCTCACCTGGTGTTCAGGAGAGAAGCAGGCCCCCAGGCCCAGGGCCTGTCCTCCATGTAAGTTCTGTCACACTCTTCTCACCGACGTCTCCAGGGAAAGCCCTTCATGTGACTTTTTAACCTTGGGTGCAGACCGTGAGGTCCCTGAGATGCCGCAGCCCATGGTACGCCATCAACCCAGCTCCACACACATGCCCGCTCTTTAATTTCTTTAAAATCCCTTTTGATCCCCGACTCCCTCCCACCCACCTCCCTCCTACCCACAGCAGGCTCAGAGGGGTTGAACGTGAAATCCGTCTTTCTGGATACTGAGACGTTGCTGTTTGCTCAGACACGCCTGACCCAGTGTCTCTTCTGCTCATTTACAGTCTGGTCCGGGTCTGTCTGTTTCTCTTTGCCTACACATCGTAAGTGTGTAGGCCTTACACATTGTAAGTGAGCAGAGGCCGCGTCCCTGTGTTCTCAGGCTCCATCTCACATTTCTTTCGTGGGTTTTCTTCCCGGTCTTCAGTCGTCTTTTTTTCTTATCTCCCTGCACCCTCAGCAGGTGATCACTGCTCACAGCACGGCCAAGGCCTGTCTACACAGCTCCTCCAGATCACTCACTACCTTAAATTTATGGATATATAAAGATGTGTGGTGGTGGCGTTGTTCGTAAAGATGTGTGTGCGCACGCCATAAGATCTGGTTCAATGAAAGTGGATTCACAAGCCATATCTCTGCCACTTGCTCTTCTCAGGTAGGATTATTTCATAGCTGCCCTTCTAGGTTAGGAGATGCATCTCTCATGCATTCTTTTTAACCATCGCATAATGACTCTCGGGACAGATGCCCAACTGTTCAGTCTGCCCTTCCCTTACAGACAGGCGGGGGCTTGGGCTCAATGTCACCACCACAGCCAAAGCCGCAGTAAATATCTGTGTATGTGAACTCACACATATGGGGCCTACGGTAGATTCCTAGGACCCTGCATGCATTTTTCACTGGTTCGGTTCTATTAGGTTATATACCACCTTCTGCCCCTTACCTTCTTCACCATGCCCCAGGCCTTCGAGAGACAGCGAGGCTGTAATTACAGGCCTGATCTGTTGATGATGCTACGAGGGGCCCATCGCCCCAGCCAGTTTAACACTGTAGCAACACAAGGCGTACGGTTCTTTCAAAAGAACTACTACTGAAAAGCTCATGTGCTTAACAGTAGAGCACCAAAAGGAAAAAAACAATAATTCCACTTTTTTCAAACTCTCAACAAGTTCGATTTTGGAAAACTGTTATGACCCGAGGCACAGAGAGAAGGGGGAGATGGCCAAGGAGGGCTCACACTTGTTGAGAATCTACCGTGTGCCAGCTCTTTAGAAAACTCTTATTCGGTGCTCAACACAAGCCTTAGGGTGGTATCTTATCCGCTGATCGGATGAGGAAGCTGAGGGTTGGAAGGTCACTGAAAGTCCCCCTTGAGCTGGGGTTGGGGGGGGGGCAGGCAAGGGTTCCAAGCCACGCTCATCTGCTCCAAGCCTCTACCCTGCTCCTGCCTCTTCCCGAGCTTCAACCCAGACAAACATCTCACTTTTCTGAAAAGCACTCACGAGGGTCAGGGGGCGGCGGAGCGAGGGGGCCACGGGAGGCACGTAACGTACCCAAGGGAGGACTTCCCTGGGCTGCAGTGATTACGGATTCACTGGCCAGTGCAGGAGACATGGCCTCCATCCCTGGTGCGTGGAGACCTCACGTGCCACGGGGCAACTCGACACATGCGTCACAACGACACAGCCTGTGCTCCGGGGCCCTGGAGCCGCAACGACCGAAGGCCCCTCACCCAGAGTCTGTGCCCCACAACGAGAGAAGCCACCCAGTGAGAAGCCCGGCCACCACCAGGGAGGGCAGACCCTCACCGCAACCTGAGCAAAGCCCACCCAGCAATGAAGACCCAGCACAGCCAAAAACAAGCAAACAAGTCATCTTTCTTAAAAAGGCGCACAAAGTCGCCATGGACAGTCTCGTCCAAGGATCCTGAGAACACTGAACCACAGATATTCTTCCCGGCAAAAATTACTGGGTTTAAAGGAAAGTTCCAAGAAGCTCCGACCAGCCCGCGTTCCACAGCCGTCACGGGGCTCGCGTCCGGCACTTCCCCAGCGCGCGGGTGCGATCTGGCCACGCGCTGTAGGCAGGGTGGGCAAGGACCCCAGAAACAGTCACAGGGCTGTCAGCGGCAAAGTCCGACAGGAGCAGATGACGGGGTCCAGCACTGATGAGACACTGAGGACGGTTAAGAGTTTGCACAGCTTTCCACCAAAGTCTCCACAGTCACAGAGGCCATGAGACCGCTGAGATTTTTTTTAATTTATTTGGCTGTGCCAGGTCTTAGCTGCATCATGTGGGCCCATCACCGCAGCACGTAGGACCCAGCTCCTCCACCAGGGGTCGAATCCAGGCCCCTGCATCAGGATGGCGGAGTCTTAACTGCGGCACCACCGGGGAACCCCTCACCGAGACGAAAGTGAGCCGAGACCCAGCACCTCTCGGGCTCAGACCATCATCCCAGGGACCCAAACCCAAAAGCCCAGGCCGGGGCAGCCGGGGCGGCCGGGGCGGGGGAAGCTGAGGCTTCCGTCCACACCACCAAACAGGCACTGGCGCTGGGTCCTGAGAAGGATGAGGCAGCTGACGAGAAACCTGGGAGCCCTGAGGGAGACAGGAGCACAGGAAACGCACGCCGTCTGATGAGCGGAGGAGAACCTCCAAGCTGAGGGGCTCTCGGGCCCCCAGGGAAGAGGCAAGTGCGACAAAGCGCGCAGGGCAGGCAGACAGAAGCCAGACGCAAAGCTGGAAGCGGCATGGAGGCGCTTCCCTGGGGGTCCAGAGGTTAAGACCTCACCTTCCAGGGCAGGGGATGCGAGTTCAGTCCCTGGTCAGGGAGCTAGGATCCCACATGCCTCTCAGCCAAAAATCCAAAACATAAAACAGGAGCACTATTGCAACAAATTCAATAAAGGCTTTAAAAATGGTCTGCATCCAGTGTGTGTGTGTATATACACACACAGACTGGATTCTCCCTGCGGAGTCGGGAGGGCCTCACAGAAGGGATGGCCTCTGGCCGAGACCTTGAAGGAGAACCAGGACTTAACGGTCATCCTAACGTCCGACGTTCATCACCAGGTCCCTGGGGGCCAGCACTGCTCAGGCGGCTTCATGTGTAATAAGTCATCTGCTTGTCTCAACCACGATTATAGACCTTGTGTGTGTTAAAGGTGTTACAGGGTTAAGAAAACAAGGCTCAGAGAGGTTAATCAATGTGTCCTCAAAGTCACAGGTAAGTAGTAGGGCAGAAATGGAATCCAGGTCTTTTTTACTCCAGAAATTCCGGGTTCCCTCTCTTCACCTATGTTCAGCACTCTTTCACTATCCCCCTCTCCAAAAACAGGGGGGTAAGGGGAGAGACCCCTGGAGAAGGAAATGGCAGCCCAGTCCAGGATTCTCGCCTGGGAAGTCCCGCGGAGAGGAGCCTGGGGGCTGCAGAGTTGGTGGCGGCCGTGGCTGAACACTGGAGGGGAGGCGACCCGGAGACAAGGGCTTCAGGAAGCCTTGGAGTCTGGGCTTTGGGTGCCTGGACTTTGGGTGGCAGCCACGAGGGGGCGGTAGAGAAGAGAGGAGGCTGTGACCTCAGGAGGGTCGGCGGCTTGGGGAGGGTCCACCGTCTTTAAGGGTCGTCCTAAGGCGGTTTGAGTTTTCCAATTGCGGTGAAATTCCCCTAACCTAAAATGAACCAGTTGCAAGTGAACAGCGCAGGGGCCTCTAGGACAGTCAAAGGCGATGCCACCACCCCTGCATCTAGCTCCGCATCACCTTCCTCATCCCCGCATAAACTCACACCAGCTGGACAGCCCCACGGCCTCCCATCCAGCCCCGGCACCCCAGCCTGCCTTCTGTCTCTGCCAGGTCTGGACCGTCCCTGTGGAGCCCTTGGTGTCCGGCTCCTCTCACTTGACACAGAGCTTTCGAGGCTCACGTTGTAGCAGGAGTCGGGGCTTCACCCCTTTTCGTGGCCAAAGGATATTTCGCCGTGTGGATGCACCACGATTTCCGTAGCCAGGCACTCCCTGATGGACGTTTGGGTGCTTCTACCTTTTGGCTCCTGGGAACAGAGCCGCTATGAACCCTGGAGGCAGTCACAGCAGCTTTTAACTGATCTGTGCTGGAGAAAGACAAGGGTTACAAGTGTGAAGGGGACCAAACTCCCTACTGAGTGCCAGAGCCCCTCCTCGTCGAGACAACCAGAAACGCCCCAAAGTTTCCACAGCGCCCTCGGCCCTACGTGAAGATCGATCTAATCACAGGGGAGGAATCCTTCCTAAACCCAAAACCTCTGATTTTCCTTAGAAATCACAAAGGAAATTAATTGACTGCAAAAACTGTTATATTTTTGGATGGAAGAAGGAAAAGGAGAAAGAAGGGAGGGAAGGAGGGAAAAGGAGGAAGCAGGAAAAAATTTTGAGCATTAATGTCCCTCATTTTAAAAGAGATTTTACAAATTGAGTAAAAGGAAAAGCACAACCACGTGAATAGCACCACTGAACCATATACTCGAAATGGTTCTTCTAAGATGGCTTAGAAGAAACGAAAAGGAAAAAGAAAACTAAGAAGTTAATAGCAAGAAAAGATTCAGCAATTAATAGACAACAGAAATTCTAGAAGAGACAAAATATAGTTCCATGAATACATTTTTAGTGTTAGAACTTCATTAGTCATTAAAGACATCCAGAGTAAGTTTTCATTTGTAACTGAAAAGATCAGCACAAGTATACATTTGAATCGGTGGTGCTTAGGCCATGGCTTGTGTCCAATAAGACAGGAATTCTGTGTTGGTGTCAGAGCGTACAAGCTCGCCAGCACACACTCTGGGAGCACCTGCAGTGAGACCTCTGCTGCCGTGATGAGCCAGTCCTGGGCTCCCTCCGTCAGAAGCCCTTCCTTCCCAGGGGAGAAGAGCCCACCCCACAAGGGAAGTCAGCTTGCACGTTATCGGCTCGGCCCCACCCAGGGCTGCAGGGGAGCTGGCTGTGCTCTCCCCTCCCTCGGCTTCATTTACTGGCTCCAGCCCCACAGCAGAGATGGTGCCCCCAGCCCCGGCGACGCCATCCTTGGAGCGACAGTCCTGGAGAACAGAGCCCAGATCTTCACCTGGTAGCCATCCCGCCAGAGGGACTCTGGTTGGCCCAGCACGGTCACCTCATGTGATCTGGAGGGTGGGGTCGCGCTGACTAGCCAGCTCACTCAGAAGATGCGAAGGCTGGAAAACTTAGCTTAACTCGACTACACAAGTTTTAGGCTCCCCGGGTGGCACTAGTGGTAAAGAACCCACCTGACAACGGAGGAGATGCAAGAAACATGGGTTCGATCCAGGGGTGGGGAAGATCCCCTGGAGGAGGGCTGGGCAACCCAGTCCAGCATCCTTGCCTGGAGAATCCCGTGGACGGAGGAGCCTGGTGGGCTACAGTCCATGGGGTCCCAGAGAGTCGGACACGACTGAAGCGACGAAGCATACACTCGCCCAGAATCTTACTGAATATGTTTAAAATCTTTAAAAAAAACTCAGAATGACTCGTTCTTGGGCGTGATATTATGGATGGTTTTTATTTTCTTCCCTGTATTCATGTATTTTCCACATTTTCTTCAATGAGCATTTATGTTTTAAAAAATCAGGGAACATATATCTTCCAAGGGGGAACTGAAAAACTCTTATGTACGACACATAAATCCTGAGGGCAAGGGCCCTACTTTGAAAAAAGTACACTTTTCATTCCTTATTCAGATTTTCTACAATATACACGTGGCATTGAAACGGTGTGTTAAAAACAAACGAACAAACACAGGATTCTTTGAAGGATCCTTTCCTGACTGCAGGGGCTTTATTCTGCTCCTGCGGCTTCTGGCTCGAGTCTTATGATCCAGGATCCAGGGAGCTGTTCTCACAGTTTCTTTTATAATTGGCACTCTTACCACCAACGGCACTCCGGGACTTCTTGCTGAGGGTTCAGTACCAGGAACATGCAATAAGATCGGTATCATGCAAAATGAGGGACCCAGCCAAAAATGCCGCAAGTACACAGTCAAAGGACAGATGGTTTCCCTGTTTACGCAGGCAGCGGGAGGAGCTGAAGTAGCTTGTGAATTTAAGTTTTCCCCGTCTCAGATGAAACGGGAGGAGAGTGGTGACGGAGCCCAGGGCTGAGCGCGGTGGATTTGGCCGTTCTCGGCACCAGGAGGACACGCGGACCGTGCACGCTTCCCGGGCCCCTCCCGGGCCTTCAGAGCCAGCACGCGTGGGGCGGGATGAGACAGAGGCGAGTTCTGGACTATTCCCAATTCAAAGTGCATGGGCCAGGCAGGGGGCCATGGAGCCAGACCCTGACGTTCTAGCGTCCTTCGCGCCAAGGAAGGCCCTCCCGCCCAGGGGATGTCCCGAGACACTGGGCTCCCCCAGGCAGGCGGCCCACGCCCCGCTCGGTCCTCAGCTCACCCCGGCGCGGAGGCCCACGGCCCGAGCCGGTCTCCACTCACTGCTGCGGTCTCGACGCCGCAAAGCAACAGGCAGGAGCGCCGAGGGCCGAGCCAGCCGCGGCAGCGGGAGCCGGCTCCGGAGGGAGCGCTCGGGGCCCAGCTGGGCCGAGTCTGAGCGCCTCACCCTCCCAACCTGAGCGCCGTGTGCCCACGCAGGGCACCTTTCCCCGTCACCCAGAAGCAGCCCGTGGGCGGCAGGGCCCTTCCTTGTCCCTTTCCAGGCTTCGGACAAGGACCTTGGTCGGGTTTGTATCGAGACCCTTAATCCACCCCCAGCTCCAGCATGGGCTTTATTTATCCACAAAAGGTTCATGATGGCTGTTCTTTGTCAACAGAACCAGAATCTAGCCTGGGGTAAGGGGGCTTCCCAGGTGGCGCTCGTGGTAAAGAACCCGCCTGGCAATGCAGGAGGTGTGAGATGCGAGTTCGATCCCTGGGTGGGGAAGATCCCCAGGAGGATGACATGGCAAGCCACTCCAGTGTTCCTGCCTGGAGAATCCCGCGGACAGAGGAGCCTGGTGGGCTACAGCCCACAGGGTGGCCAAGAGCAGGACAGAGACCCTCACACACACAGTCCCGGCAGCCCAGCTTCATCTGACCAGGAAACTCCTCCCCGCGAGCACAGCACACTGAGCCGACCAGGAAACTCCTCCCCGCGAGCACAGCACACTGAGCCGTAATTCTCTGTCTAGTGAAACATCAACCGCTTTTACATATTTATTACAAATACTTATTCATTACTATGAAATGCTTTTAGTCCTTTATTACTTAGTCACTAATAAACATCAATTACCAACGATGAGATAAGTATTCTCAAGAAACCGTCAACACACAGATGCAGGGGGAAAAAAATAAAAGATACAGACTGAGCATTCCAGTACTTATATATTTTTTAATTATCCAATGACAATCTAAGATGTTTATAATTATTTTTAATGTTCACAGTCAGAAAGCTTGATGAGGTACCCAAGCCAATAACTCTCATTTGTGTCGATCCTGAAAGCAGGTGCCAGAGCAGAAATCACAGGAGAGCTCACCCCCAGCGTCCTGCCCATCACAGCGTATGGAAACTACAGATGCGGTCATATTGTTTTAAAACGACAGATAAAAGGAGTGACAGGCAGTGTTGTAATCACCCCTGTGCCCCTAGGAACTAGCCAGCCTTTGTTTTGTTTCATGAGATAAACATGATCATCTGACTCATGAAATGACTCCTTACATTCTGAATAAATTAATCTTGGTCATTCCCCTTAATAACATATACTGGTGCACATATAAACCAAGACAGGATTTGCTAAATGATTATTGATAGCTGTGGGCAGAAGAGCCGTACCAGAGGAGGCAGAGTCCGTGGTTTTACCACTATCAGGAGCTCATGCTGTTTTACTCGTTAATATTCCCAGTTTCTCCACTCCAGCGGCCAGAGAGCCTCAACTGCAGGCCTGGGTTAGTTAAGTCAGGCACCACTCACTGCATTTCCAGGCAAGTGAGACAAATGAATCCTTTCCATTGAACCATCTTCTCCAAACTCTATTCACAGCTTCACTGCGTGGGCAGGGCAAGTGTGGCAATCACCCAGCAGGATTCCAGAGTTCCACCCCCCAAAGCAAATGACAACACCGGGGATCATCTGAAGGGGGTTTCCATGCCCTTCTCCAGGGGGTCTTCCCAACCCAGGGTTCAACAGGCATCTCCTACATCTCCTGAATTGGCAGGCGAGTTCTTTACCACATGCTCCACTTGGAAAACCCAGGAAACACTTAGAAATTGGTAAAAATGTGGCATGCATTTAAAATGTAAATAAATATGATCACCTTCAAATCAATACTAGGAATTTAACGACTAACCACTAAATCAGAATTGTTTAGTCTAAAGTACAGAAGCATGCATCTAAACCATTGTGGGGCTTACATGGAGGATGGAGAAGAGAAACACATCAGTGGGCCAGGAAGGGACCCCCGGAATATCTCCACGTCTTCTTCAGGTTACTGCCAGCATGACCTACAAGCAGGTAGTGAAAGTGAAAGTCACTCAGTCATGTCTGACTCTTTGCAACCCCACAGACCTTACAGCCCGTGGAATTCTCCAGGCCAGAATACTGCAGTGGGTAGCCTATCCCTTCTCCAGGGGGTCTTCCAGACCCAGGAATCGAACCAGGGCCCCCTGCATGGCAGGCAGATTCTTTACCCACTGAGCCATCAGGGAAGCCCGCAACCAAGTAGTTCTGCAGCTAAAGGACCCTCCGTGCCGGGTAAACTGGAAGATGCTCACTGTCTACCAGCAATGACTCCTGTTCCCTGACAAATATTATATTGAATCTGGTCACTTTGCCAAGAGGCAGTGGAAGACTGGACATTCCGGAGCATCTGAGCCATAAAAACACCAACACGACAAACATTTGTCATCACCAAGTGGTCAGTGACGTACAAATTAAAGTTATTGTGTCCGCAAGAGGCAAGGAGCAAAACTGATAGAAAGCAAGGCTAAAGGGAGCAGGAACTATGAGTGTCCTGCCCTCAAGGGAGAGCTCTGCAGACTGAGAGGTCGAGTCTATACACCAAATTAACTGCATATCAGCAATTAATAAAAGCAGAGTCAGTGACATTAACAAAAATTGTTTAATGTCAATAACTAAGCTACCGTTAATATCAGTGATTAAAATGGAGATATCCTACTTCAGACCAGTGTTCACTTAAGTGAAAAAACAGTACTTTCTGATACTAAAAAGTTTACTGTTTAATTAAATGAGTTAAGCCAGGTGAAAGTGATTTGTGAGCATCACAATGGCTTCATAGATAAAAATCAACCCTAACTATTCACTGGAATGACTGATGCTGAAGCTGAAGCTCCCGTACTTTGGCCACCTGATGTGAAGAGCCGACTCATTGGAAAAGCCCGTGATGCCAGCAAAGACTGAAGGCAGGAGGAGAAGGGGATGACAGAGGATGAGATGGTTGGGTGGCATCAACGACTCGATGGACATGAGTTTGAGCAAGCTCCAGAAGATAGTGAAGGACACAGGGTGTAGCCCGTGGGGTCGCAAAGAGTCGGACATGATTTAGCAACTGAACAACATTCTACCTCACAGTCTTCAAAACTGGCAATTCAACTCCTGGTAGAGATTAATTAACGATTTTTCTGATTTGGACTGTGCCATATTAAAAAAAATTAAAAAACAGCTTAAGAATAAAATTGTGCCCACAGAGCTTTTTCTTCACTGAAACAGCCACCCCCCCCACCTCCACCCTGCCATTCAGCGGTCACTCTTGGCTTCCTTGACCTCTGGGAAACCAAGAGCCCCAGGCTGTGTTTCCCACCCAATATAATTCCCCTAATAGATAACCAGTGATTATTAGACGCACCGTTATCTTTTGGGCCTCAAAGGAAAAAAGTAAAAGGCCAAACAAAGCCAAAAAGGCCAAATCTAAGCTTATCACAGTTTCAAAGCTGAAGACAGAGACCATGTACATTTCCAAAACCAGCATGATCCACATGGCCCACCTGAAATGCTGGTCTTCCTGAGCCCAGTGTCACCAGCCGGCCCGGGCCCTGTGGGGCTCGCCGGGGCGCGGCAGGCACCATCCCTCCCCGGCCGCCCCCAGTCCCTGCCCCACCGCTCCGCCAAAGCCACAGTCTCTGCACTGCAAGTCTGACCTTCCGGCACAAATCCCATCTCTCCCGGCTTAAAAGACCTCAGTCCACAGGGAGGGTCTCCAAGACCCCAAACGCTCTGACTTCCATTGTCCCCCAGCCTCACCCCCCAGAGCAGCTTCTCAGCCTCACCACACCCCATCCCACGCCTCTTGGTTCTTCAAATGCCGCGCCACCCCGCTCCGGCTTCCACACTGCCCGCTTCGCCGGGAGCTCCCTGTCCACTGTGTCTGCATTCGAACCTCTCCCCAGCCCTGGCCCCCCGGACAGGCCCCTGTGGCCTGTCCCCAGGTCCTCTGCTCGACGCCTGCCCTCTGTACATCTGCAGTGTCTGACTTCGTTATCAGCTTAATTACGTGTCTTTCCAACTCGCAGTTCCGTGATGACTGGGGTTCGTTTCCATCAGAGTGGATCCCCCAGAGTCCAGCACAGGGTCTGGTACATGCAGGATGCTCTGTGTTTATTGACTGACCCAAAATCGTGAATGATGGCCAGCGCAGTTCTCGAAACACTGCTTGGCAGAAACTAGTTTTTGCTGCCAACTGTTAATGGGTGTTCTAAAGAAGAGGCTCTCAAAGTCTGGTCTGGGCACACAGTAAACGTTTAATAAATCTCAGTCATGATGCTGCTGCTGATGATGATGACAACCACAAACGCAACAATAATGTAACAAAATATAAGAAGAGTCCCTTTTTAAATGCCAGGTGACTGAGGTCTCTGCCATTCTCATCCCAACGGCTGTCTAAGCAAGACCTATGATAACGATATTAAGCACTGATCCTAAAACCCCAGGACAGGAAAACAATCCTAGCACCAGTTTAAAAGGCCGACGGTCAAGAACAGATACTGACAACAAATGTAGTCAGTGAAGTGTCTTTTCCCCTCAGTTATACAGATAAAAACGCAGTAACTGTAAATGTGATAGAAGGACAGCGTTTGCTGACTTTTAAGTTCTAAAGCATTGAAAAAAAAACACAACAACTAAAATATAAGGCAGTTTCCTCCTTTGCCAACTCTGGTGACATCTGGTCATTTGTAACAGGACAGGTATTGTCCTGTGTAACCATTTCATATCAGACAGTCCCCAACTGACCATCGTGTTCCTAGCTGATTACTTGGGATTTGCAATGAATTTTCCCACAGGCAGTAAACTCTTAGTAATTTTCATACCAGTTGTTCTATGGTATGTGTGATGGGCTGCGTAAGCTTTATGTGCTATGACATGATGCACTGTGGATTAAACAGGCTTTATGAGTCCGCTCTGGAACCTGGACACATTTGTTGGAATAAGGTTTCTATGAGAAAAGAGGTTTCAGGGCCCCAGAAGCAATGAAAACGGAAAGGTGCCCTCCGGCCTTCACCTCCAGCCCAGGCAGGCAACTGCAGCCCCGAGCAGGAAGGCAGGCCAGGGCCCCGCGAGGCAGCCCACCCTCACCGCAGCCCGTCATTCACCCCCGGGCCAGGACCCCCACCTCCCTCCCTTCTGCCTCTGACAGTCTCAGCAAAACTCAGCTAAAGCTGCTCATGAGAGCCCAGGGCTTCCGAGGTGGCGGTAGTGGTAAACAACGCGACTGCGACGCGGGAGACTTAAGAGACACATGTCAGGAAGATCCCTGGAGGAGGAAATGGCAACCCACTCCAGTACTCTTGCCTGGAGAAGCCCGTGGACAGAGGAGCCTGGCTCCTCTGCGGTCCATGGGGTCAGAGTCAGACATGACTGAAGCAACTTAGCACAGAGCCCGGGATATGCCCCTCTTCTGGGTTCCCTCGGCTCCCCGGCCCCGTCCGAGGCTCCCACCGGGTCCCCAGACCCCCTTCCACCAAGTGCCGCCTTCTCCGGGGGTCCCTGCTGCCCGGGCGGCACTCCCGTCCACAGCTTAGGGGTCCACGTGGCCAGGCTCCCACCCCGCTCCCACAGACGGACGCCCCTGAGAGCCCGTGGTGCCCTGCCTGCAGCCCCAGCTCTCCCGCCTGGAGCAGGGCTCCACCGGGCCCAGCACGCGCATCACACAGCACACGGCACACACACACACACCACACAGCACACACGCACACACATGAGACACACCACAACAGACACTCCCGCCTGGAGCACAGGCTCCACGCGGTCCAGGTCTGTGCGTCCACCACACACATCAAACACAGCGCACGGCACACATGCACACACCACACGCAGCACACACAGGAGACACACCACACAAAATACACTCACACGCCACACACATGACACACACAAGACACACTACATAATATACACACACACCACACACATCACACACACGACACACACAGTCTATGTCACACACATACCGTACACTCCACACACACCACACATACCTCACACGAGACAACATATAAACACACACCACATACATCATCTATGCCACACAACATACACACACACCACACACTTCATACACAAGACACACACCACATATACCACACACATCATACACACCACACAACATACACATCACAGACACACACACCACATAGACACAGTATATCACACACACAGCACACATACCATACAATATACACTCACGTTACACACATCAAACACACTACATATACACTCTATACCACACACACACCACATATACATCACAGAAATCACACACATACCACACTACACATCATACACACACACCACACATAGCATACACACACATGACACACACCACACATCATGCACAAACTACACACACACCATGTCACACACACACACCACACACACCGCACACAGATCACACAGATCATACACACACGACACACACACGCAGAGCAGCCGGCCGAAGCAGACACTGGCGGAGAGTGAGTGAGGGCTCAGGGAGGCAGCGACAGGCAGGACAGAGTCGCGGACCCACGGGGAGCCGCGCGGCGGAGCCGACTGGACTGGACGGCAGCTCCCTCCGTACCGCCTGCGTTAACCTCGGGCCGGCGGCGCTGCGCTCGGGAGGGCCGGGGACCGGCTCTGCTCCCGCGGGGAAACCCGGACGCCGACCAGTGACCTCGCCCCCGGCGCGCGCGAGACCCTCCGCAGCCTCCCGCCGCCCCGCCTGTGCCGGTGCAACCGGAGTGGCGCGCTCGCCCCCAGGAGGGCCGGCCCCGCCTCTTAATGCGCCCCGCCCCGCCCCCGGAAGCGTCGGCCCCGCCCCCGAGGGGCCAGCCCCGCCCATGGATGCGCCCTCGCCCCGCCCCCGGAAGCGTAGGCTCCGCCCCTGAGGGGGCCAGCCCCGCCCGTGAATGCGCCCTCGCCCCGCCCCCGGAAGAGCTGGCCCCGCCCAGAGGGCGCCCCGGCCCCGCCCCCGAGCGCGCGGCACGGACCCGGCCGAGCGGCTCTCAGTTCGCGCGCGCGCCCCCAAGCCTCCCCTGCGCGCCCACGGCCGCCTCCCCTCGGCGAGACCTCTGCCCGAAGTTGGGGCGGCGGGGAGCAGGCAGAGAATAAAGACCGCGGTCTTCGGGGGTCGGCCTTCCTCTCCGCGTCCAGGACCGCCTTCTCACCCACCTGGCAGCCTCGATCCGGACGCCTGCAAAGCGCGCGGGAACGAGGGGGGCAGAGAAGCCCGGTCCTCGCCACTGACCGCCCCTTCCCTCCGACCCTCCCCGCCCCGCGCACATACACTGTCCCCAGGAGTGATCCCCGCCAGAGGGCCAGCCGGACAGCCGGAAGCGCCGGACACACACCCGCCGGCTGGCTGGCTCGAGCGGCCGGGGTCCTGGTGCCCGGGGCGGGGCACTTCCAGGGCCTGGTTCCTCGACGTCACCACCGAAACCCGCGGCCTCCGCCGCGGCCCCAAGACCCCCTAGTGCCCCGCGGCCCGCAGCCCCGTGCAGAGCTGGCCGGGAGCGCAGGGCCAGGCCGCGCAGGGCTGCCCCTGGGGACCGGACGCGGGGCGAGCTCTTGCGGAAGGAAAACTGAAAAGAGCTCAGGCGTCTCCGAGCTTCTCTCGCCAGCAAGAATCGCGCTCACACTGCGGAGCCACGAGGAACACAGCTGCAAGGGCAGCGCCGTTTTGACGGCGACTCTCATCCACACCGTCCGAGAATGACCGTCCTGCTCCGGGCACCTGTTGGGAAGGTTATGCTCGCTCCCGAGGAAGGGCAAGTCGAGAGCCCCTCCTCGGTTGCCAGAGACACCACCTGGCTCCCGGGTTCAGAGCAGAGAAAAAGGCGTGAGCGAGTCCCTGAGGGCTTACTCGCACCTTCCGCACCCTGGGACGCCCCTCGCCCGCGGGGAGTCGAGTTGGAACGGCGGTGTCCTTCGGTACTGTGTCCCGCATCAGTAAGAAGTGATGTTTCGGAGACACTTGGTGTCCGTGGTTTGATGTTGTTTAATCGACGGACTTCTGTTAACAAGCCCCCACATCTGAGGCCTTCTGGAGACCCCCATTCCTTTCCAGATGGAGCCGCAGAGCAGGCACCAAGGGGGACGTGGCCTTCCTTCCAACAGTCCGGACTCGCCCAGGCTGCGGGGCGGGCACGTGTAGACCGGCCCTGGTCCCCACTCGCGTGCCTGCCCCACAGAGGCTAACCCAGGGCCAGATTCCGTGCGCGCTCCCACGCGAGTGTGAAACCGGCTGGGACGGCCTTTCCAGCAGCCCTTTCCTGCAGGAGAAGGGCCCTTTCCCTCTGAGTAAGCACCTCGCGGGGATTCCCATTACATAAAACTTGACGATGACCTAATTTGTTCATTCAAGAGGATAAACTCGTCCTAGACATACATTATTGTTGTTATGGTTTCTGTTGTTAAATTATACATAAAAGGCCACCAAGCCTCTTTTGGAAATGCAATGTTTTCAGGACATGAATCTTAATGAGAGCCTTATTTTAAATGCTGGCTGAGTGTGCTATATTTTAGATCTCTCTTTATACTTTCACCAACTTGTAATCCTAAATGCATTTCCTAAAAATTGTTGTAAAATACATTTTCTTAGAATATGTTCATTCACTACCTTAGACGGGCCTGTTTGTTGTTCAGTTGTTAAGTCGTGTCTGACTCTCTGCGACCCGTGGACTGCAGCATGCCAGGCGCCTCTTGCTCTTGCAAAAGGAAATTCAAATATGGAGTTACCTCAAATTCATATTCATTGAGTGGGTGGTGCTGTCTAACCATCTCATCTTCTGCTGCCCCCTTCTCCTTTTGCCTTTAATCTTTCCCAGCATCAGAATCTCTTCCAGTGAGTAGATTCTTTGCATCAGCTAGCCAAAGAGCTAAGAGCCAAGAGCTTCAGCATCAGTCCTTCCAGTGAATATTCAGGGTTGATGCCTTTTTGGTCTTAGGTTATTTTGGGGTGAACAAAGGATAAAATGTACAATTAAAAGAGGTTTTGCAAAATGATGCACGCTTTCATGTCCATCGCCTGCAAAATAAGCCCCTTTAGGGTCTGCCTTTCCTCAGTCCACTCTTCCCCTGTAAACTTTTCCCACTTTTTCTCTGATGAGGTCTTTTCAAGCATGAACGAATCCATAAATGTGCATTTCCCCGAGTGTGGTTCTTCCAGCACCAGTCTTGCAAGATCACCTGTGGAAAGGAAGTTGGCCAGAGCACCTGGGAAACCCTGCTCATTCTCCCCTTGTGATGTTTCCAGATCACACCAGGCGCTCAGTCAAGACAGCTGCAGAGCTTGCCGTGGTCCAGCATTTCTCAGATCTGCGTGTGGAAACTGTCCAAACAAGGCTCAACAACATGCTGTGGGACTTTCACTTCTAGGATTACATGTTAGGAATTAGTGATTTAAACCAGCTAATGTATGGAATGGGTCATTCAAAGCTGGGATAAGCCAAGCTGCAGCATAAGAATTTTCAGAGAATGAAGAGGAAGCTGACCCTAGTTGCCCTTAGTGAATTTCATAAGTCCACTGCATTTTAAAAATGCGTTAAATATTAGGTGAACAATCAACAGATGAACAAAGATGTGATATATAGAGATAGATACACACATGCACACATATATATAATGGAATATTACTCGGCCATGAAAAGAATGAAGTCTTGCCATTTGCAACAACATAGATTGGAGGGTATTATGCTCAGCAAAATAAATTAGAAAGACAAATACCATATAATTTCACAGTATACGTGAAACAAATAAACAGAGCAAAACAGAAACAGAATTGTAGACACAGAGAACAAACAGGTGGTGGTCAGAGTAGAGGGGAAGAAACAGGAGAGAGATAGGAGAGGGGGATTAAGAGGTACAAACTTCCAGCTGCAAAATAAATGAGTCCCAGGATGATGTATACAGGGTGGGGAATAGAGTCAATAACTATGTAGTATCTTTGTACAGTGACAAGTGATGACTAGATTTCTCGTGGTGATCAGTTTCAGATGTATAGAAATATTGAATCATCATGGTGTGTAACAAGAACTCACATAGTGCTGTAGGTCAGTTATACTTCAGAGACAAACACACAAACAACTCATAGCAAAAAAGATCAGGTTTGTGGTTTCCAGAAGTTAGGGGTGGGGGAAGGGGGACTGGATGAAGGTAGTCTAAAGGTACAAACTTCCACAACCAGGATCTACTGTACAGCACAGGGAACTATACTCAATACTTTGTGATAACTATAAGGGAAAAGAATCTGAAAAAAGATAGTATGTGTATATAACTGAATCACTCTGTTATACACCTAAAACTAACACAGCATTATAAATTGAATACACTTCAATAAAAATAAATAAATTAAAAAAATAATAAGTAAAAAGATCTCTGGAATTCAGAGGAAACAGAACGTTCAAAAATATATCAATTATTGTGAAAGCAGTCTGATTTTATGTAGATCATTTGAAAGCAAAAGGAACGTGAGAAAAAAAGGAATAGAAAATCTCCCATATTCCTGCCAAAAAAAAAAAAGGTACGAACCTCCAGTTATAAATAAGTACTAGGAATGTAATATACAATATAATAAATGTATTTAGCACTGCTGTATGTTGTAAACAAAAGCTATTGAGAGTAAATTCTAAGAGGTCTCAACACAAAAACAGTTTCAATTTCTTTAATTTTGTGTCTATATGACATGATGGATGTTCACTAAACTGTGATAATCGTTTCACGATGTTTCTAAGTCAAATCATTATACTCTACACCTTAACTTATATAGTACTGTATGTCAATTACCTCCCAATAAAACTGGGAAAATATATATATATACACATGTATATATATATTCTGTGTATATATGCATATACATACACAGAATATAAAGTGTCTGTATATAAACAGACACTGTGTCAAACCTCAAACTACACAGAATAAGAAGTTTCCAGAAATATCTCTTTTCGCCCTTGGGAACTACAACCCCAAGTAAGGCAGATACCATCTTTGTTGAGTCAGCCCCCAGCACAGCTGGGGTTTTGGAAATGCCTGCCCTAGATACAGTCTCCTGCTCTGCTCAGGAGAGGGGCCCCCAGTCCGAACCTGCTTTATTACCTGAACCCCACCTTTGTCCCCAAAAGACCGCCCTGCCCCCCAACCGGCTCTGTGCTCCTAGAGGCCTGCATGGTTGACAACTCTTTTCAACACCTTCTTTCCCTTACAGCAGAGGGCAAAAAAACACACAACCGTCATCCTTGAGAACAAGAAAGTCAAACTAGCAGCCTAATGGCTGCTCAAACTGTGGCCCATCTGGACCGACTTTGATTCAATAAAACATTTTATAAAAGGAACTCCAGGTGTTTCAAGCACCTGACCTAATAGGAAGCAAGGAGCAGCCACAGGAAAGGAGTTGTATTGAAATTTCTCCATCAGAGATTCTTTAGAAAGTGAGAGAGAAGCATTTTTTTAATTAAACTTTTTATTTTGTATTGGAGTACAGCTGATTAACAATGTAGTGATGGTTTCAGGTGGACGGCAAAGGAACTTCAGTTCAGTTCAGTCACTCAGTTGTGTCTGACTCTTTGCAACCCCCTGAACCGCAGCACGCCAGGCCTCCCTGTCTATCACCAACTCCCGGAGTCCGCCCAAACCCATGTCCATTGAGTTGATGATGCCATCCAACCATCTCATCCTCTGTCGTCCCCTTCTCCTCCCACCTTCCATCTTTACCAGTATCAGGGTCTTTTCCAATGAGTCAGCTCTTCGCAACAGGTGGCCAAAGTATGGGAGTTTCAGCTTCAGCATCAGTCCTTCCAATGAACACCCAGGACTGATCTCCTTCAGGATGGACTGGTTGGATCTCCTTGCCGTCCAAGGGACTCTCAAGAGCCTTCTCCAACACCACAGTTCAGAAGCATCAATTCTTTGGCGCTCAGCTTTCTTCATAGTCCAACTCTCACATCCATACATGACCACTAGAAAAACATAGCCTTGACTTAAAACACTTAACAAATCCCGTTTAGATAACCCTTCCCATCCCAGGCTAGGACCCTTTCTCTGCACGCCTCCCCACACACACATTAAGGCACAAGAGGTAACATGAATATAACTAAGAAATTATGCATTGACTTTGTCTCATGTTCCTCTCAACAGTGGAGAAAAAACAGATGCTCCATAAATACTAATCAATTGGTTAATTAACTGATCAGCTGATACCCCTTCTAAAGTCATTTATTATCCGAGAGAAGCTGGACTTACACTGTAAACACTTTGGTCCTGTTTTACCCCCAGGAGATTATTTTCTATTTCAAATGAGTCTCACAGCTTAAACTGGACTGTGAAAAATGAACCAAAACAGGCGGGCAGATACTTCTCAGAATCTATTCCACCCGCAAAATTTGCATGACGTCTGATGGTATTTGTCAAATGCCCTCAAGCCCTTCCTATTTATCATCCTCTCCCAGAATAGCTGGAAACCGTGCATATTTGCTTTCTGTCACCTAATAATTATGAATTTTATGGGAACTTCTTAAAGAAATGGAAATGATGGGCAAAAATAGATTTCATCTCAGCCCACCAAATGATTGCTTTTAGAGATATAAACACAAGTTTAATTTCATCACTAAGAATTATAGGTTATCACATCACATATGCCATTAAACAAATGAGTTTGCCTTGAGAAAGTTCACTGGGCTCAGCTATATGAAACCCAGCATCTGCTACTTTAAATACTTATATTTGAATTGGCTAGATATGTTTAAAGTAGAAAATGTTATCCAGTGGGCATCTGGTTAAGAATTTGCAAGCAAAGATCCCTGCTTCTCATACTTTCACAGAAAATGAAAGTGATACTTAACTATCAAAATAAAAATCCTCTGAATCTACCTAAGCGAGGCAGCTTCCCCTTTTTCTGTTATTTTTAACCCCCACAAAGTAGAAGAACTGAAAGAGATCTTTCGGTGCTGATGCAAAGGAACTGACGTCTTTTTCTGTTCAGAAGTCATTTCAGAAGTCAAATGATACTTTGTGGTAAAATCAAGTGTTAATTATAGCTTGGGAAATGATCATCGGTTTTATAAGTGCTCTTGATCCTGCCAGTGATTGAGCTCTGTGCATTTCTGGCGTGGCGCTCAACGCCCCGAGAAACATTTACCAAATGCTGTCTCTGGATGTTTGTGACCTTTAACCCCCGAGCCCTTACTCTCCTCCTCCGGGGATGTCTCAGGGCAGGTTGATGGGCCCCGTATTCACAGTGCGTGCAAGCGGAAGCGAGGTTACAGACAGGTCCTTTCGCGGGGCTTCTCTCCGGTCGGGAAAATGGGGCCGCTGCAGGCTGGTGTTTACCCTGCCACCTCTCGGCCTTACCAGAAACGACAGCTCCATGCAGAGTCGTGTCGCCTGCGGTCTGCCCGTGGTATTTGCGCTTTTGCATCAGGGGAGGGGGGCTCAGAGACGCCCCCCTGGAGATAAAGTTATGAAAGCCCTGGACCTTCTTCCTGGAAAAAACACGTGCACACAAAAATCCTGACCCTGAAGGCCTCCCATGCACCCACGCCCGAGCGAGTACACCACACATCCGGCAGCGCAGTCTCAGGTTTTGTGCGATGACCAAAAAAATCTGCAGCGTGGAAGAAAGTGGGCGATCCGGGAGGATCATTAGAATGCGAGACTCAGAAAGATAATTTTGATTTTTAATTCAAAATTGGCTGCGTGTTGAAAGAATTAAAAATAAATAAGTAAATAACCTCCATCAGCCTTTCCCTGCAGCCGAGACTTTGGATTTCATTTCAAAGTTAATCAGTGGGCAAGGCAGGCTCACCGGGAATCCCGGGCGGCATTTCCAACAGAAGCAAGATGCTCTGACACCGCCGTGTGGATCTCGCAAATCCGCCCGGAGCCAACTTCCGGCGGGTGACCGTCTGGACCCTGCGGTCCGATCACTGGCTTGGTTCACAGCGAGGGCGTCCGGGCCGCTGGACCGGCTGCCCAGCCTCCTCCGCAGGCTCCGCGCCGCCCCGAGCGCGCGTGCGCACGCTCAGTCGCTCAGGCGTGTCTCACGCTGCAGCCCCGTGGACCGCGGCTCACCGGGCTCCTCTGTCCACGGGGTTTCCCAGGCAAGAATGCATGCTCTCCTCCAGGCGATCTTCCTGACCCAGGGATGGAACCCGCGTCTCCTGCATTGTCAGGCGGGTCCTCTACCTCTGAGCCACCTGGGAAGCCCGTTCTGCACGTAACCCCGTGCTTTCCTGATCGGGGGGCCTCCCCCGGCCCTGCCTCCCACTTCCCACCCAGGGAGGGGCACACACGGTCGTTACAGCATCTGAGAAGCTGCTGGGACTCACCCCCCTGGTCTTCCTCCCTAATGGGTGATTGGCAGACACCTAAAGAGCTATCGATCCACCCTGCTGGTCCAACGCCCTGATCATCTTACCTGTCAGCGTGCCCAAGGTACTGACCCAGAAACACTTGGAACCCTACACACGTCCCCTCCTTGAGACGAATCCTCTCTTCATGAGGTCCCCCTGTGCCTGCTGTAGACTTGAGGAAGAAGTGATCTTTAACATTGCCGGAGACACAACCTGATGGCTCCGTCTGCCCAGAGGACAAGAAGCCCTCTCAATCTGCTTTTTGTTCTCATTGAGTTTGAGTTTTATCTTTGCTTTGTTACTCTCATAGCTCTCAGGTAGCGTGTCATTCCAGCAGCATGTAGTATTTTATCTTGAAAAATAATCATCGTTATTTTATGGGTGGGAGAGAGCTTCCCCAACATGCCGTGTGTTGCTACAGCTAAAAGCGATTTGACAGACTCTTAGCTGCTGAAGCCATGAGCCTTAATAATGTCGCCTCTCGCCCGAGCTGGGCTGCTTCAGGAGTTTTATTAATGTAATAAAATGTAGCTTTTACAGCTATCTACAGCATGTAACTACAAATGCATATTACTGATATTATCAGTGTGATGCTTGAGTTTCCTTTTCCATTAATGGAAACACTGCATTTTATACATGAGTTATACAAAGAATTAATCATGGTTTACACAAGTCTGTCTACAAGTAGATATTTTAGAAGCAATTATACGAGAGCAATCCTCTCTTGAATAACAGCTTTTGTTCCAAAAGTTGATTTTAAATTCATTTGTTCATAAACATAACATGATCCTCACAAGGAAATACAGTCAGGGTGTAAAGCTGGGGTGTTTTGTTTGTTTGTTTGTTTGTTTGTTTTCTGACTGGGCCTGACGGCTTGCAGGATCTTAGTTCCCCAACCAGGGACTGAACCTGGGCCCCTGCAGTGAGAGCGTGGAGTCCTGATCACTGGACCGCCAGGGAGCTCCCCTAAAGCTCAGTTTTACAAGAGAAGGTAGAACATGGCATCGGTTCTTGTAAAGTTGTCCCTGTTCATCGTTTTAAAAAATCATGTCCACTTTCACGTTGCCTTCCTTTCCTAGAACTAGACATTCTCGAGGTGGTGCTGCACTCATAGGTGGTGAAGAGGTGTCTGGATGGCACCACAAGGGTGCACAGGTCACAGCGGAACTAACGTGACCCCAGGTACCCCCGGCCCCTCTGCCCACTCTTGGTGGTGAGACTCACCCTTGTCACTCATGCCCTGGGGGACCCTCTGGACAAGATCTCAGAGCAGCTTCCCCCACTCTCCTGATCTCTGCAGTCCACTTTTTAGGAGGACTGCCTTGCTTCCCCAGACTCAGGCTTCCAGTGCCCTGGACCTTTCTTTGTGATTGAAGTGTAGTTGATTTACAGCATCCTGTTAGTTTCCCGTATACAGCGCGGTACTTCAGTTATATGTTTGAAAGTGTTAGTCGCTCAGTCGTGTCCAACTCTTTGCCACTACAGCCCGCCAGGCTCTTCTGTTCATGGGATTCTCCAGGCAAGGATACTGGAGTTGGTTGCCTGCCATTCCCTTCTCCAGGGGATCTTCCTGCCCCAGGGATTAAACCAGGGTCTCCTGCACTGCAAGCAGATTCTTGACTATCTGAGCCAGTAGGGAAGCCCAGTTATCTGTATACACGTGTCTATTGTTTTTCAAATTAGTTTCCCATTTATGCTATTACAGAGCATTAAGCAAAGTTCCCTGTGCTATGCAGTAGGTCCTTGTTGGTTATCTGTTTCAGCCCATAATATTTAAAACAGTGCTAACTCCAGCTTGATTACCACCGAAAAGATCATCTCTAAAACTCAGTGACATCAAGGGTCTAGTCTGGACTTCTTAAACCAGCAACCAGAGTTAACCCGAATTGGAATAAGAAATTTTGGTTTTTGCAGAAGGTGAAAAAAAAACAACTTCTAGAACATGTTTCTTCACAAGAGGGGGATAGGCCTCATCAGGCTCATGAAACCTAAAAGGGAAGAAGAAGTTGACATCCTGATTTCAGAGGCCGCAAGAGAGAGGGGAGGCCGTGTGTTCCCAGGGCAGTGGCCGGGGGGCCAGCCCCAAGCTGGGCTCTCGGAGGGCACTTGCCTCACCGGCTCACACAGGAGACAGGCGCCGCGGTCTCAGCCCGGCTCTGCAGATGAGAGTCTTGGGCCCAGGAGACCCTGGTCTTACGCTGAAGGCGCCACAGTGGCCAGCGGAAGGTCAGCACGCTCGTTGGGTGGAGCACACTCGCCGGCTGGACGGCAGGACCAGCGCTGTTCGTGAAGCAGGACAGGCTTCGTGGAAGCTGTCCCGCCCCGCTGCGGGGAGCCCCTCACCCCGGGAGGGCGCCCCCGGCCTTCCCCTGCAGCCCCGTGCATACGCGCGCTGTCCTTCTCCCTGTCTCCGGGAAGGCTGAAGCCGACCTCCCCTGGGTCTGCGTGTCCCAGCCTGGTTCTCTTCCTGGTGACCTCCGCCCTCCAAGGACACGGTGTGAGCGGCCGTGACCTGAGCCTCCGGGAACCTGAGCTCACTCGCCGACCCTTCCCGGGATGCTCAGGGCTCCTCTCGGATTGTGACATTTGACAGAAAACCATGAATAAAACACGCATGTAAACTGATCTCCGTCATCAGTGACCATACAGTTATTACTCAAAACCTTCTGCACTCAGGACTCAGCGCGATGACAAACGACACCAACGTAATGACCACAGTAATTCACCGTCCTGTTTAAAGGTATTATTTAGCAAAGCCAAGGTTAGTGCCATGTCGTCGAATGAATTAAAGGGGTCCGCAAGACTTGGCACCCACCTCAACTCAGCCACATAGCTGTGTCTCATACTCATCTCAAATTAAAAAATACTTTTCTCTGTAACAGCCTCAAAATGCCCCAGGAGAGATTGTCAGAACGCGCTTGAAAACTTTCTTCAGAACTGTTAGCCAATATCATCTTTTTAAACCAGTTCTTAAAGTAGTTTGTGTGTCTGCGGCAGCACTGGGCCTTCCGCTGCCCGTAGGCCGTCTCTGGTTGCAGCGAGGGGGCTGCTCTCTCGTTGCAGGGCGCGCGGTTCCCATTGCAACGGCCTCTCCGGTCGCAGACCCTGGGCGCGGGATCAGTCGCTGTGCGCACAGCTTTAGCTGCCCCGCAGCACGTGGGATCCGCCCAGACCAGGGATCAAACTGTGTCCCCTACACTGGCAGGCGGATTCCCAGCCACCATACCACCAGGGAAGTGCTAGCCAAGATAATCTTTTACTTTTTAAACTTCCTTTCAAAACCCCGGACTACAGAATACATTGAAGATTATTAGGACGACAGGATTGCTTTTTTCATAACTAACAGCAGAGTCCCAGGAGAGTCTGGCTAGCGTCATTAGCCTGATGCTGCCATGTGTGGATAACTCACATTCATTCGGGCAAGAGGCAACTTGGATTTTCTTTTTTTCTTTTTCAAAGAAGCCCTAGTTAGACGGCTTGCAGACACAAGCCTCGCCCTGAAGGAGGGCTCTGAGCAGAGGAGAAGGCGCACGATTGCCGAGACTCCACATCCCGGTTCATCCCGCGGAGGCGGGGGCCCCTCGGCTGTAACCGCCCCGCGTGGAACGAAGGGCGAGCGGGCGCCGCCTGTTTACGGGCTCCACCGGCTCACAGCGGTGACACCAGCTGTTTGCAGACCCCCGGAGGGGAGTGTAGTGTCCTCAGCCCACACCCCCTGCTGACCGACCCCGCCACGGACCAGCAGCGATTTCACCTCATTAATGTATAACCACGGGGGTGAAAGGACCCATTTCACAATCTGCAAGTCGCCCCGATTTTCAGATTCCTCCAGGTCGAAAGCAGTCACCAGCCAGGCTTTCTCCCCACCCAGACATATTTATTCTTCCTCTTCAGATTCAAACCGTTCCTGAAGGCAAACAAAAATTACAGCAAACCCGGCCCGCTTGTCTACAGTATTTACATGCATTACATACCCAAAAAAATATGTAGCTTATTAATGACTGATTTTCCAACCTCTTCAATAAGCTTTTTTATTAGTGTGACACTCCTTCACTTACAAGTGTCAGACCATCTCTCCCCGTGTGAGCTCCCTTTCTGGTATTTAATGTAAAGACAGAACAGTATTTATATCCCTCACAATAAAAGAACGGATTGTTTTCAGGTTATACAGCCGCCGTGTGATAAAGAAAGAAGGAACCTTACAAAATGATAAATATTTTCATTAAAAAACTTTAAAACTAAAAGTTCAAAGATATGTTCTCCTCTCTTATTTCTTGTCAAAACATGACTTAAGACCCAAAACTAATCTACTTTCAATTTTATTCCATATTTCAGCGCTGTCATAGTACTCAGCAGAGAGTATTGGAATACGATCATTTTTTATTTTGTTGATGTTACCGACAGCTTTATTTCACAAAGCAATCTTATACTATGTCTACCAGTGGCAGGGCACAGAGGTCAAATAGTCTATCCTTACAGGTAGAGAGCTTATTAAATGGCACGTCTATTAAACCCGATGGACAACATAAAGAAACATTCCTGCAAAATACTTTAAGCATAGTTCAATGAAGATATGGCTCCAAAGGGTAGTAAATAATTTAAACGGAGACCAATAAGGAATTTGTTATATTTTTTACTAGCATCTTCAAAATTATATTTCAAACAAAGTGGTTAGAGTAGAGAGAAACACAAAAGCTACAGTTAACAGCCCGGGTTCAATGGCAAATGTTCCAGAACGTGGCTACTTCAAGGCAAATCCCAACATTAGTGAATCGACAGTTCCATTGCCAAGTTCATTTTAAGAAATCCAGGCATAAATATTACATAATCATGAGCTGAGATAACTGCTTTTAAAAAATCATCTTACTGTCATTTTTATTCTTATTTTGGAAAATGGTTAATTTTTAAATTCAGTGTAAGATAACATTTACTCGTGACAAAACTTCGCTTCTAAGAGAAACAACTGCATCAGAAGAGTAGTGTCAAAATAATGTGAAAAATATTTGCTTAATTGTTGCATATTAAAGTATTACATAATATTTTACATACACATAAAGTAGTCTTTAATGCCTGGTAGGAGAATCTAAGTGTGATTACCAAGAACTAGAAAAAAAATTTTGATACTGCAGGATTTTTTTTCCCTAGTATCTCTGGTAACTCTTTGAAGATAAAAAAATTGAATCATCCTTTTAATCACAGTGTCTCCCCATGTATTTTATTAACCACATTTACAAAAAAGGAAAAAGGGGACCCATGAAAGAGAACTTAATTTCAAGCTGTGGGTTTTCTACCAAAATGAAAAACTGAATCAGTACCTTTTAATAAGTTTATCATAAGTAAGAGTATTTATAACATAAATAAGAGACAGAGTCTCTTGCTCTTGATGTTGGCTACCAGTCTCTGACCAGGCAGTTGGGTCTGTGGTCTCTTACCAAGAATATAGACACCTTGATCAAGGATCATTAATAGATTGGCCTGGTGGGGTAATTAATTGGATTCAGAAACATGAAGCCTGAGTTGTTAGAGTGGACAGTTACCTTCTCTGCCAGCATTACTCCAAAGGCACCATCCTTACTTCGGCGCCCAGTAAATCATCTACCTAAACGTATTTGCACCCAATCATTTTTTAAAGTCACAATCTTTGTAGTGTCAACTTGTCAAGGGTCAAAGGGAAGAGCAGGCAAGATTCCCAAATCAATCTGCTTGTAGAAACTGTCTCATTTCATTTCAAATTACCTGCTGTGGTTGAAGCAGGCGATGGACAAACCGCCTTCCTCCATAAACCATGACAGCCCGGGTCGAACGTGGCCCATCACTCATCAGGGTTTAGTCAGGCTGCTTCTGTCATTAACTACTTTTAAACGGCTGTGTGGGGTTAAGTGATCTTGCGGGGCAGTCGCAGATATAAATACTGTTTGGACAGTTTAATGTCAAGAAACAATTCCTCTGAGATGAAAACTGTGTAACCCAACAGAACAGTTGTCGATACAAGGATTAAGGTGCCTATGTTGTTCCTCGGAGCCCTGCCTTGACGTGGGTTTTGTGTAAGTCGCCCCAGAGGAGACTGAATGTGGGTCAGCCACCTGACTCAGCTCCTAGACAGTGTTCTGAGAACACTAAAATCCATAGAACCACCCTGCAGTAGGCGGTCTTAGAGTGTTTACGGGTGTCCTTGAGAGGCTGAGCGGAAGATGAGGGCGCCTGGCTGGTGTGGGCAGACCTCTGCCAGCAGCTCCAGAGCCCCAAGGTCAATTGAAATCTCAAAGGTCTACAGCCGATCGTAAAACCAGAGCAGGCAGTACAACACCTTGTGCACGGAACAGTCACGATGGAAGAAATCAGGCTGAAATGATGACCCCATCGCCCTTACAGAGCTCTCTCCTGAAGCCAAACACTGTAATGTCTAAAGGTGACAACAATTAATATTCACCCAGTACTTAGCATATATGGGGCATGCACTGAGCGCTTTGCATGCATGACCTCATTTAAGTCTCGCAACCCGATAAGAAATCTATTTTTAGTTCCACTTTACAGGTGAGAATGCTATGGACCAGAACTGGTAATAATTTGACCCGGTCGCACAGCTGGATGATGGAGAAGCGAATAAACATTGTGTCTGGTTCAAGAACTAGTTACAATCCACTACATGCTAGACCACTTCTGCAATACTGATGCCCCCAGTGAGACATTCCACTTGCTGGATTTATAAAGTATAATACACGTTGGCTTACTGCCCTGTAGCATGCTTTAGCATTGTGAAAAAACAGTCTGAGTCATTGAAAGAAGAGAGCTGTTGGGTTACTCAGCTCCTTAAATCCAACCAATATATAAACAACATGAAGACTCTCCAGAAGGTGTGTGCATGTGAAAAGCCATTTCAGAATCTTCAGTGTCTGTATGTTCTTCCCAAAATTGGCCTAATTGAGTAAACATCATGCCCATTCTGTTTTTTTACCGTATTCTCCACTGTGGTTCTCCAACCTTACTTCAAGAGGCACCCCCTCCACCCCCAGAGTCTTACCTGGCCCCCAAGGTGAGAATCTCTGTATCAACAAAGACTATCGAGCAGGTCCCTGAAGATCCTCCCTGATTCAACCCGTGAAGAGACACACTTCACCCAAGAGGCTTCTGTGTTAAAAACTCATCTATCGAATGTTGTAATATATTTATGTCATTTGATCGCTTTCTAATACTACCTCAATACAGAAGGAAAATGTTAACCTTTAGAACCTTATAGTGCAGCAGTTAAAAACAAATTCAGTTTATGTGCAGAGTTTTGTAGCAGAGAATTACGTGACACCTAGTAAGGCTTTGGAAAGTAAAGGTCTTTCATCAGGATAAAAATCTGTGGGGATTAAGAATGGAAATACAGTTTCAGGGACAAAAAGAAACAATGTCACAGACAATTGTGATGTGTTTTTTGAATGGATGCTACTGAGCATAAACTCACCATGATATTCGTATTTCTTGGGGTGCATTCAAACAGTTTCTCAAACCTCAGCACTGTCAGGGTTCTGCCCTGATAGCTTTTTCTTACAGGTTGCATTGTAGCGTGCTGAGCAGCTTGCCTGGTCTACACACACACACACACACACACACACACACATGCTCTTTCAGACTTGTGTGACACCACAAATGCCTCCAGAAGTTGCCCAGATGCCTCCTGGGGGGCAAAACTGTCTCTGGTTGAGGATCTTTCTTTAGATGACCATTTCTCGTTCTATGTTTTGGTCCTTTGGTCCCAAGGCAAGTCGGATCCTAGCTCCCCAACCAGGGATCCAACTCATACCCCCTGCACTGGAAGGCGAAGTCGTCATATCACTGAACCACCAGGGAAGTCCTGAGAATCCTTAAACAAGTAATATAACATTTCTTATAGACTTTTTTCAACATTTAATATTTAAATTTATAATGAAAATGTTAGATGTCCACTAGAAATTATGCAAGAGAGAACACAGTTTTTTTTAAGAGGCACGTATGGGCAAACACATTTCACAACACTGAGTTCAATAAATATGTTGGTGGCCGGTGCAGGGTGAGCAGAAAGAATGTCGGCGGAGCTTGGGACCCCAGGGGACCTCAGGTGGGGCTTGTCCCTCCCAGCCTTAACCGCTAGCTGACCCAGACCCAGAGAATTTAAAGAGTAGCTGGACCATCAAAGGCAGGAGCGATGTCATATTGGAACATGGCAACTTTGAATACTCAGCAGGTTAAAGAATCATAAATAATAATGAATATGCACAATTTCTCAACAATTTTAAAGTGATAGTTTTTGAAGAAAATAAATTGAGAAGGTCAAGTTCAGGAGAATATGAAGAATTCCCCAGAAATGTTAGGACCAAAAGGTCATAGATGACATGGGATTTCTTTAGACCCTGTTGTAGTCCGAGTGTCAAATTTAGCCATGCTTACTGTGAGCTTACTGATGCTGGGAAAGACTGAGGGCAGGAGAATGGGACGACAGATGGTTAGATGGCATCGCTGACTCAATGGACATGAATTTAAACAAGCTCGGGGAGGTGATGAAGGGCAGGGAGGCCTGGCGTGTGGAGCCCATGGGATTGCAAAATGTCGGACACAACTGAGCAACTGAAAAACAACAACCAATAACTTGCAAAATTGTGTCCCTGTGATTATCTACATTCAGACTTGGGGGTCTGGATGGGCAGAGCCGAGAGGTCCTTCAGTCTGAGCCACACACTAGAAGCCAGGCTGGAGAAGGAACCAGACCACCCGTCAGATGTGGCAGGAAAACCACAGCTACTTAAAAAAAAAAAAAAAAAAATTAAATGGAGACCATTCTATTTTTTTATATAATTTTATTTATTTATCCACCCTGTTATTTTATATTAGTTAGGTGGTCACTTAGCTACATCTATTGTACAATATTGGATATTTATAGCAATGATCCTCAAGTATCAACTAAGTATCAGAGTACAACCCTGTTCTTGGATATCTTTAAAGATGTTTCTTTTAAAACAATGACTCAACTAAGTTTTAAAAAAAAAGTTCATAGTAGCACAGCTAGGAAATGCAGATAGGCAAAATAGAGGAGATAAAGTGACCCTGTTCTCACTCAGAGATAACAAAAGCAGAATCTCAGGCTTATTCTTTTGAAACTCTGTGTTGAAACTGACAAATCAGGCTCTGTTCCCACCCCTGTTTTCGCTAAAAACTCTCCAGATGGCCCCCTTGATTTCCATGGTCCTCTGCGGCTATAATGCCCCTTACACGGGCTGTCTCTACTGACCTTGGGAAGCGCGTAAGTGAGGAAGCGGAGGCTAAGGGGCTCCAGCCCACACCCAGGACTGTCCTCTGAGCCCCCAGCCTCCAGCACCAAAAGTAGCAGCAGATCTGGAAGCGGCCACACGTCCACTTCTGGGTGAGCTGCCAACATGAGTTTCATGCATGCGATCCTAGGTAAGCAGGATCAGAGCAGAAAGAGATTCACAGACACAGGGAGCAGCCTTGTGGTTGCCAAGGGAGAGGGAAACGGGAGTGTGGGGCCGGCAGACGCAAAGTGCGAATTCCACTCAGAAGGGATGGGCCGCGAGGTCCTCCTGCCCATCAGCACGGGGACCTACATCCAGTGCCCGGGGATAAACCATGACGGAAGGAATGCAGAGAAGAATGCTACATGTGTAAACCTGCGTCACTTTGTGTACAGCGGAAATCCACTTCATATTGAAATCGAGTACATTTCAATTTAAGAAAAAAAACATCACATGAATCAGCCAGTCAAAGGTGCAATTGGTACATGAACCTTTAACATCAGAGAAAGTCAGGACACCCCATCCTTGCATGTTCAGAACAACCTTTCTGGAAAGCGCTGCCTGGGCTCTCTCAGGCTGAAGCCTTACGGCTGCATACGTGAACACAAGGCCATCCTGGCCATGAGGCCAGGCACAAACAAAGGCTTAGAGATAAGAAACCAGTACTGGTGAGAGGGTGTGGCACCGCCTGAGCCAGACCCCGCAGCGCCCAGAGCATTTGGCTGCAGAAAGCAGAACAAAAGAAGCGGCAGAGGGCTTCCCAGGAGGCACTGGTGGTGAAGAATCCGCCTGCACTACAGACAGCAGACACGAGTTCGATCCCTGGGTCGGGAAGATCCCCTGGAAGAGGGAATGGCCACTCGCTCCAGTATTCTCGCCCGGAGAATTCCATGGACAGAGGAGCCTGGTGGGCTACTGTCCACGAGGCCACAAAGAGTTGGACACGACTGAGGCTACTCAGCACGCCTGCAGGGTGGGGCAGACACAGGCGTTCATGCCCTCGGCCTGTGTGCCCAGCAGCGTCCTGGGCTCCTAGGACACGGCATTGCAACAGCCCAGGCAGCCAGCTGCCCTGGGACCGGCCAGGCGCCTGCGGGTGCAAACCCTCCCGCCCCTCCGGCACCAACAAGGCAGACTTGTCCTCTCTGACCCTCACTTCCTCAAGGACGAAAGGAAAGGAATGAGCCCGGTGTATGGAATCGGGTGAGATAGCTGTGCTGCCGGGCGCACGGGAGAAGCACACTTGTCCTTCGTAGAAACTCACCTGGACCGAGAGCGACACGCTTCAGGACACTTAACCTCATGAGCCGGGTTCGTCCTGCAGGGAGGACTTGGAGGCCTGTAAGTGGCCCAGGCACGTCAGTCACTGAGGGTCAGGTCAGAATTCAAGTCCAGGCGGCCTCTCTCCAGAGCTGGGGCTCTAGTTCAGTTCAGTTCAGTCGTTCAGTCGTGTCCGACTCTTTGCGACCCCATGAATCACAGCACGATAGGCCTCCCTGTCCATCACCAACTCCTGGGGCTTATGGACCCACAAAGGACATCTGTTGTGCTGGTTGTCAGTATATTAAATGAACAGCAAATCTCTAGGAATAACCAAATGCAAAGAGCTGGAGGTACCCACGACTCTTCAAATGTGAATGTCATCACTGCAATCTGCGAGACCGATTTGGGACATCCCTGGTGGTCCAGTGGTCAGAACTCTGCGTTTTCACTGCCAAGGGCATGGACTCAGCCCAGGGTGGGGGGTCTAAGATCCCAGGAGCCACAATGTGCAGCAACCCCCCCACACACACCAAAAAAAGGAATGAAACCAATCTATGAAACTTCTACAGAAGCAGGATTTTTTACATAGGGTTAGTACAGTATGTTTTATATAACAGATCAACAAAATAGTAATGATGCTGATTTTATTACTGCTCTGAGTTCAGTGTCTGCTGGCTAGGGTTAGCACCGGTTAGCACCGGCTAGCACAATCTGAAGGGTGCACACGACCTGGGTAAGGCTGGGAGGCCGCGCTCTGGCCTCTCGCCCAAGGACCCGGCAGAAGCAACTTTCAGATGGGAGGCTGGAAAGTCAACGCTGGAAACCCAGAGGAGCCCCACCCCTTGCCACCCGGATACCTCGCCCCAGCAGCTGAGCCTTCCCAGTTCCCACCTGGCAGCCGTATCCGGAGAGTACGCCCCCTTCGCTGCCCCCTCCCCGGGTGTGACCTCTGCCCTCGAGGGCCTCCCCTGCTGCAGGCTGCGTCTCCCTCCTCCTCTCCCGCCCCCTCAGTGGGCCGCCCCGCCCGCCCACAGCACCCTCTCCAGTCCCCGCCACTGCCTCCAGCATCTCCAACACAAGGTCTCCGAAGACAGGCGGGAGCCGGAACTCTCCACTCTCCAGGCTCTGGCTTCGTCTCCCCGCCTTCCCCCAGGTCCTCGCCCTCTGCGGACGGGGCATCGCTGCCCTGTGAGGACACATAGAAGGCACGCTCCAGCCTTGCAGAACGTGATAGATCCTCCTAGCCTGGCAGGACAGCCCGCTGCTTGCTGAAATATTAAAATACTTGCTTGTCAGTGGGTCCATAGTCACAACCCCAACACTCCCCCCCCAGAGCTGCTGCCTCTGCATCCTAACCCAGGACCCTGAGACCAGCTGGCATTCTGGCCGCTGCCGTGTGGAGTCTGAGCCCTGGGGGGCTTCCAGAACCTGCTGCCCCTTCCCCAGCCCACAGCCTAATGCCAACTGGTTGGTGCCTCCGCCTTACTGACTGTTGAGTGCTTTGGATCTTCGCCCTGGGTGACAGCATACGCCTTTTAGAGAAGCACCTTTGAACTACATCCCCAAACCCAAGGAGGAGCTGGGGATGGGAGCAGGCCCTGCAGGGATGGGATGGGCCCTCCAGTGAGCTCGCACTGTCCAAGGCAAGCGAATGCTCAGGTCTTTGCTCTGTCCGCTGGAAGCTGGGACCAGGAACTCCCCAGCCAGTGTGCTGGGGGGTCATCAGTCCCCAGCCATCAGTATTATCCGTAATCATGTCATTTCTCTCCTACCTGCCCTGGGGAACCAGGACATTTAAGCAGAAGCAAACATAAAATGGAAGATGAGCACTAAAACTCAGATCCACCCTGGGATTACTCTGCATCCAGCCAAATCAGAGATTAGAAAGCTGCCATCTGATGCAGAAAGTAGAAAGCCAAAGTGGACAGTAACCGTGTAATCCATTTATAACCGTCCTCTTAAGAGACGCTGAATTTTGTAAAAGGCTGAATGTTGTAGGAAAAAGCCAACTCTGGCAGGGAGTAAATAAATCTAAGTGGTGCATGTTTGGTTGTTTATTTAATAAACTATTCTGAGTGCTTTTGGGCTCCAAAGAAACTTCTTAGATGTTTAACATTCAGTCTAGAAATACAACCCTTCTTTAACACATCCCATAATTTATTTTAGAATATCAATTGTGTGGTAAATTTTTAAGAGGGGCATTTAAAAGGCAAGAGAGGAACTGCCCTGGTGGTCCAGTGGCTAAGACGCTGCACTCCCAACGCGGGGGGCCTGGGTTCTATCCCTGGCCAGGGAAGTAGATTCCACATGCTGCAACTAAGATCTGGTACAGCCAAATAAATAAAAGGACCACTTCTTTTAAAAGGCAAGCGAAAAGACAGCTTGGTGCTTTCTCACTAAGTTAGACACAGGACTACTATTGTTTTGTTGTTGTTGAGTCCCTCAGTCATGTCTGACTCTTTGCGACCCCATGGGCTGCAGCCTGCCATGCCCCGCTGTCATAGGATTTTCCAGGCAAGAACACTGGCGTGCGTTGCCATTTCCTTCTCCAGGGGATCTTCCTGACCCGGGGGTCAGACCCCATCTCCTGCACTGCAAGCAGATTCTTTGTCAGTAAGCCACCTGGGAAGCTCATACAGAACTACCATATGACCCAGCTCTTCCACTTTTAGGTATACACCGGAAAGAATGAAAAACAGGTTTTCAAATGATAACTTGCACACAGATGTTCACAGCAGCATTATTAACAATAGACAAAAGGTGGGAACAACCCCGATGAGGTGAGCACCAGAAACACATTCTACGTGGGAAAAGCCCCATCAAAAGGCCACACACTGTGGGCTTCTGCTGTGTGAAGTGTCCAGAAGAGGTGAGTCCGCACTCAGAAGGCAGGGACCCGGGCGGGGAGAGAAGCGGATGCACTTCTCCATGGGGGCCAGTCTCCTGCTTGGGGCGGGAGATGCTCAGGAATTGGACCATGGTGATGGTCTTGGCATTGGGAACGTGCTAAATGCCACTGAAATGGACACATTGGCATGGTTAACTTGGTGAATTTTGTCATATACACTGTATCACAGTTGTTTTTAAAGGCGGGGGTTAAGAGAAGACCACGGGCGTGTGGGGTCCTGGATACCTGGTCTGCTGCTCACAGCTCTCGAGAGCCTCCGCGTCAGCCCCCCTTCCCCCGCCGTCCCCCGAAGCAGGAGCTTCTTGCTCCCACAAAGAGCAGAGCTTCCTCCCAGCTGGCCTTGTTTGTTTTGCTTTTTTCTTTGAAGAACTCTGGTTGGGTTTTGAATCTTCAATATTTAACTTCTCTAATCACACTGCGAAGACTTTTGTAAAGTATTTATTTTCCTGATGCTTTATGTAAAGACTCTCAGGACAGACTATTTCTTCCTTTGACAAATAAGGCGTGGCTTGGGCACACCAGAAATGGCCGGCTCTGTGTGTGAGTGCGATCCTGGTCAGGAGGGCCACGCCAGAGAAGCTTCAGGTTGGAAAACCACTTGTCGGCCGCAGATGATAACCTTAAGGCTGGCCGGCTGACCAGCTCTCAGGACGAGGGCTCGGGGGTAAGAAGGATGGTTTCTGTACCTGGAACCCATCACCGGAACCAATGCCGAGTTCTCCTTTTAATGTCAGGACGTCTGCACACGTGCGCGCAGACAATAAAACATCGTCACATTGTTCACTACCAGGAATAGGAGCAGCTCATTTTTTGTCTGTGGAAAATATGGAAAATTCTTCCACATACACTCAAGCCCACACATAAAAAGGGGAGCACAAAAAGATACAATTTTAGATTTCCTATATATTTCTGAGTCAAAAACAACATCTAAGGTTGCTATTTTAAAACCAAATTAGAGAAATTTTTATGACAGGAAACCTTCATAACAATGACACCTTGTTTCCTGAAAACGACAAGTAAATTCCACATATTCCCAGGTGGAGTTAGCCAGGGTCCAAGGGCCACAGTTTCATATCAGAATCGCACAAATGTGTGTTTACGTCTACCATTTGAGATGGAACATGGTTGGCATTCCGGGGTGCTGATGTTTGGAACACTTTGTAAAGGATTAGACAGACTAAAATGCAGAAAACATTAACACTTGAGAAAGGTTTACATGATCGAGTTATTTATTTATTTTTGGCTGGGCTGGGTCTTCCTTGAGGCTCACATGCTCAGGAGTTGGGGCTCCAGGGCTCAGCTGCCCCTCCGAATGTGGGATCCTAGTTCCCTGAACAGGGACTGAACCCGTGTCCCCTGCGTGGGAGGGTGGATTCTTAACCACTGGACCATCAGGGAAGTCCCTAGTTTACTTTTGCTACAACTAAAAACCCTCAGGAAACTCCAAGCTAATTTTGTGCTATTAATATCATGTCTAATGATTAATTTCTATGAAACTTTCCTAACAAAGTGTTCACAGATCCAGGAAACCCAGAGTTACCCTCGTCCCCTTCCAGCCTAGACACAGCAGCAAAGACCTCCCTGTAGTCACTCAGCTGCTTGGGACTTCTTTTTTGTTTTTCCCTTTGGAAGACTGAATTTTACTGAAGCTTAAAGAACAAAGTATTTTTTTTTAATGTGTAAATGTGTATAACTGACTCACTCGGCTGTGCCGCAGCAGTTAACATGGTAAATCGACTCTACTTCAATAAAAAAATAAATTTTAAAAAATCACTTTGCTTTAATAATTCCCCCCTACAGACACTGCAGCACAAGGGAATCTCCATTCTTCTGAAATTCCCTGGAGCTCATGCCTATCACTCTTTGCTTGCTTTTTAGTTGAAGTATAGCTGATTTGCAATGTTTCAGGTATCATCAGTTCAGTCGCTCAGTCGTGGGATCACTTTGCAGCACGCCAGGCCTCCCTGTCCATCACCAGCTCCTGGAGTTTACTTAAACCCATGTCCATCGAGTCAGTGATGCCATCCAGCCATCTCATCCTTTGCCGTCCCCTTTTCCTCCCGCCCCCAGTCCCTCCCAGCATCAGGGTCTTTTCCAATGAGTCAGCTCCTCACATCAGGTGGCCAAAGTATTGGAGTTTCAGCTTCAACATCAGTCCTTCCAATGAACACCCAGGACTGATCTCCTTTAGGATGGACTGGTTGGATCTCCTTGCAGTCCAAGGGACTCTCAAGAGTCTTCTTCAACACCACAGTTCAAAAGCATCAATTTTTCGGCGCTCAGCTTTCTTCACAGTCCAACTCTCACATCCACACATGACCACTGGAAAAACCATAGCCTTGACTAGACAGACCTTTGCTGGCAAAGTAATATCTCTGCTTTTTAACATGTTGTCTAGCTGTTCATAACTTTCTTCCAAGGAGTAAGCGTCTTTTAATTTCATGGCTGCCGTCACAATCTGCAGTGATTCTGGAGCCCAAAAAAACAAACTCTCTCATTGTTTCCACTATTTCCCCATCTCTTTGCCATGAAGTGATGGGACCAGATGCTATGATCTTAGTTTTCTGAATGTTGAGTTTTAAGCCAACTTTTTCACTCTTCTGTTCCACTTTCATCAAGAGGCTCTTTAGTTCTTCGCTTTCTGCCATAAGGGTGGTGTCATCTGCATACCTGACGTTATTAATATTATTCCCGGCAATCTTGATTCCAGCTTGAGCTTCACCCAGCCCAGCATTTCTCATGATGTACTCTGCATATAAGTTAAATAAGCAGGGTGACAATATACTTCAGGTATAGTGCAAAGCAATTCAATTATACATATATAACATGTATATTGGCTTCCCTGGTGGCTCAGTGGTAAAGAATCCGCCTGCCAATGCAGGAGACACAGGTTCGATCCCTGGGTCGGGAAGATTCCCTGGAAGAGGAAATGACAACCCACTCCAGTTCTCTTGCCTGGAAAACCCCATGAACAGAAGAGCCTGGTGGACTACAGTCATGGGGTCGAAAAAGGTCAGAGACAACTGAGTGACTAAACAACAACATATGTACACATAGTATTCTTTTCAGATTCTTTTAATAAGTTATTTAATAAGATATTACAAGATATTGAATATAACGTGTGTGTGCTCAGTCAGTTGTGTCCAACTCTTTCGACCCCATGGACTGTAATCCGCCAGGCTCCTCTCTCCATGGGAGTTCCATGGACAAGGATTCTTTCCAGGCAAGAATACTAGAGTGGATAGCCATTTCTTAGCTCCTTGAGCTAAACAGTGGGTCCTTGTTTATCTAGGTTTTATTTAGTGGTGTGGATCTATTAATCCCAAGTTCCCGAGGTGGCCCTCCTCTGTCTGGGACTTGAAATGGAGCAATCGTGGGCCCAGGCAGCCTCGCCCAGGGGCACCTGTCCTGCGGCGGGCGGGGACGCACTGAGTCAGGTCACCAGCGTGCACAGCCTCCCGCTCCGGGCCGAGGGCCTGGGAGGCTCCATCAAGAATCCTGCCCGGCTTCCCAGCCGCCACATTCCCCGTCCTTATCTGACCGCTCCACCTTTTCTGGGAACCTGATTGACATTCCATGGACGCTTCGGGCACTGCTGAGTGGCCGGTCCTGCTGAAGTCCCGGCCGCTGGTATTCTGAACAACCAGGGTCCAGGGGAGAAGCACCCTGGGCTGGGGGGATGCTTCAATCTTGCCGAGGCCTGGCAACCCCAGATGACGAAAGCACATCTCCCCATCCTTCCGTCTTTCTGCCAGCGCCTGGCCTGTTAGGACTTTCAAGTCCCTTTGGTGGAAGATGGTCAGCCGGAGAGCCCAATTTTCTCCTTAGTATGTGTCTCGGGGTGATCCTGATGCTGGGAAAGATTGAGAGCAGGAGGCGAAGGGGGCAGCAGAGGATGAGACGGTTGGATGGCATCACCGACTCAATGGACATGAGTTTGAGCAAACACTGGGAGTTGGTGAAGGACAGGGAGGCCTGGCGTGCTGCCACCCGTGGGGTCTCAAAGAGTCGGACACGACTGAGCGGCTGGCTGAACAACAGCAACAATGCACCCGAGGACGTGAGCAAAGATGTCTTTACAGAAAAGGGAGCCACGGCTCCGACCGGCACATCCTTCCGGTCACACAGTGTGACCGGGTGCTGGGCCTGTCCCCACAGAGGCCTGGCTCGGGGTCAAACTGCCTGTCTTCAAGTTCCAGGCTCCGTGCTCCACAGCCCTGTTCCCTTGGGCCAATTCCTTCACCTCCCTGAGCCTCAGTCTTTTCTTCTGCAAAATAGGAGAACAATAAAGCTACCTCCCATTTAATGGGCTTCCCTGGTGGCTTAGATGGCAAAGCATCTGCCCACAATGCAGACCTGGGTTAGATCCCAGGGTTGGAAAGATCCCCTGAGAAGGAAACGGCAACCCACTCTCGCCTGGAAAACCCCATGGACGAAGGAGCCTGGTAGGCTACAGTCCATGGGGTCGCAGAGAGTGGACATGACTAAGCAGCTTAACTTTCTCTTCTTCCCATTTAAGGAAAAGACTTTAGGCGAAGGATTGAAGCCGGCCGCGCCCCAGAGCGCTGAGCGGCTTGAGCGCGGCTGGCACCCTGCTTGCTCTGAGTGCCTCCTCCGCTAGAGCAGTTTGAGCAGCTGGGGCAGGGGAGGAAGTGGAAACCGTGGCGGAAGAGGAAGGGGGCCTCTGGGGTGTCTCAGGCACGTTTACAGCCCCAGGTGGAGGAGGCAGAGGCGAGGCGGAGATCAGAGCTTCTGAGCCCCCAGGTGCCAGGAGAGCCCAAGTGGAAAGGAGTGGAAGCCCCTCCTGGAGGGAGCCGACTCAGCCCACGGCAAGGAGCCAACCCCGCGGGTGCACGCAGCTTCTTCCACTGATTTCTTTAGCTTCGTTCGTTCATTCCACTTTGGTGACGCTGGGTCCCCGTTGCAGCACAGTCCCAGTTGCTGCTCCGGGGCTTATCTGCCCCACGGCACGAGGCCTCTCAGTTCCCCTCCCAGGGAGGGAACCCCAGTCCCCTGCATTGGAAGGCGGATTCTTCCTGTTGACAGCCGCCGCATACCCCTTGCCGGAGAGGAATTAACGCACGTTAAGCCTTGCCCCCAGTGCTCCGGACACTCCTCCACCGGCTTGGGGGACACTTGGCTGAGCCCCTCAACCTGTTTGCTGGGAGAAGTAGATGCTCACTAAATATCTCCTGAACACATCAATATTTGGGCAAAGTGGAGTCAAACACACATGTGAAAAACTGAGGATCGGGATGCAGAGAGACCAGTCTGTATTCAAGCAGTTACCCCTCATCCTTGAGGTTGGGGAGGACAAGTGTTTGCTGAAAGAGCCGAAGAGTGAATAGTCAGGACTGGGCCGTCCAGGTGGGCTCTCCTGCAACGAGCCAAGGCTGTAGCACCACAGGAAAGCCACTGTGACAATGTCTACATGTGTGTGTGCCTGTCCTTGCATGTGCACATGTGCGCCTGTCCTTCATGTGTACACGTGTGTATACCTGTTCTTTGTGTATACACGTGTGGCTGTCCTTCACATGTACACATGTGCGCCTGTCCTTCATGTGTACACATGTGTGCCTTCCTTTGTGTGTACACATTTGTGTGCACCTGTTCTTCACATGTACACGTGTGTGCCTTCCTTCATATACACTTGTGTGTGCCTGTTCCTCACATTGTACACGTGTGTGCCTGTTCTTCACATTGTACACGTGTGTGGCTGTCCTTCATGTGTACAAGTGTGTGTGCCTGCCCTTCAGTAAAATTGTGTCTGGACATAGACATGGGAAGTCTGTATCATTTGCACGTGTCATGAGCTCTTCTTTTCATTTTTTCCAACCGATTTTAAAAACATAAACAGCACCCCGAATTCAAAGCTCCGTGAGCGCAGGGCGTGTGGTGGGCAGCCCTGCTTTAGGAAGCACCTCCTCCTGAGAAGGTGGGGGTCTAGGGGGGCCATGATGGCCACCCTCTCTCCTCCTGTGTGTCCTCCCCTTGCCAAGGACATCTGGCAAGGATTCAGGGCCCACCTGAATGATCTCATCTCAAGATCCTTAATACAATCAGCACAGCCTCCTTTTTGCAAATAAGAGATAACAGTCACAGGTGAAGATAACTCCTGAGCTATCTTTGCCTGGATTCAGCCACTGGCCGCAACAAACGTAGATGTACTGGAAAACCACCGCTGGAGCAACTGACTTGGGCAAAGATCAGCCTGGAGGCTCAAGGTAAGGGGTGAAAGTTTCCTGGAAGAAAGGACTTTCACACAGACTCTACGAATCACCCAACAGACTACTTATTAGTTAAAAAGGAGACGGATGACTTGGCAGGGAAGACGTCTGGTGAGCGCCTCTGAGCCGCGTGATCAGATCTTATTGTTATTGTTGTTCGGTCGCTAAAGTCCTGTCCAACTGTTTGCAACCCCATGGACTCCAGCACACCAGGCTCCTCTGTCCTCCACTGTCTCCTAGAGACAGTGCTCAGATTCATGCCCATTGAGTCAGTGATGCTCTCTAACCATCTCATCCTCTGCCACCCTCTTCTCCTTTCGCCTTCAGTCTTCCCAGCATCAGGGTCTTTTCCTATGAGTCGGCTCTTTGCATCAGGTGGCCAAAGTACTGGAGCTTCAGCTTCAGCATCTGTCCTTCCAATGAATATTAGGACTGATTTCCTTTAGGATGGACTGGTTGGCTCTCCTTGTAGTCCAAGGACTCTCAAGAGACTTCTTCAGCACCACAGTTCAGAAGCATCAGCCTTTAGCACTCAGTCTTCTTTTTGGTCCAGCTCTCACATCCATACGTGACTACTGAAAAAAACACAGCTTCGACTGGTCGGACCTTTGTTGGCAAAGTGATGTCTCCGCTTTTTAATGTGCTGTCTAGGTTTGTCACAGCTTTCCTTCCAAGGAGCGAGCGCCTTTTAATTCCATGGCTGCGGTCACCGTCTGCGGTGGTTTCCGAGCCCAAGGACATCAAACCGCTCACCACTTCCACGTTTTCCCCTTCTGTTTGTCATGAAGCGACGGGACTGGATGCCACGGTCTTAGTTTTTTTTAACGTTGAGCTTCAAGTCTCCTTTTTCGCCGTCCTCTTTCACCCTCACCGGGAGGGTCTCTAGCTCCTCGTACCCTGGCATTCATCTGATGGGATGCTCTGAGGGGACCCGCCTCACCTGAGTAAGACACCAGCCGTCCCCCCGACTCTGCCCAGGAGGACACGGCCACCGCCAGATCAAGGCATATTCTGCAGAATAACTGATCTGGACTTTTCGAAAGTGTCAGCAATGCCAAAAATGTTAACAACTGGTCAGTCCAGATAAAAAGAATACAGGTGTTCATTGTATTATTCATTCAACTTTTCTCTAGGTTTGAAATTCTTCAAAACAGCAAGTGAGGTACAACTTGAATGAATACAATGTTACATGTTAATTATAGCTCAACAAAACTGGGTGGAGGATAATGAAGGCTATCATAAAAAATGATCCCAGGGCTATTTTTAAAAATCAGAAATGAACTAAAAAGATAATCTTTGAAAACCATTTGAATGATGGAAGCCTTGCTTGCCAAAGCTTCACATAATAAAAACTAAAGAAACGGACTTTCCTGCGGGTCCAGCGCTAAGACTGCGACCCCAGCGCAAGAAGCGTGGGTTCAATCCCCGGTCAGGGAGCCAGATCCTGCATGCTGCTACTAAGACCCAGCGCAACCCAATAAATAACATTAAAAGAGAGAAAGAACACACCTAGGTTCAAACGGAAGAAGGAAGGAAGGAGGGAAGGGGTTTTTGAAAACCCGAGGCTCAGCTGCATGCCTGCACGGCTTCCCGAGCAGGGGTTTCTGGGAGGGTCGCCCGTCCCTCCGACCCAGCTCTGACTGAGCCCAGGTTTGGGGTGGGGGGAGCTGGGCCCAATCCGTCCGTGTGTCACAGCAGCTGCTGCGTCCGACGGAGGGGGGTGCCTGGACCCCGGCATGCAAGAGCAGTAAACACTGTCCACCTGACTCTTTATTTCCGCCACTGTTTTGTAACCCAAGTCCAGCTTCCTTATCTGTAAGATCATCATGTTAGGCAGCTGAACTGTGACCCGACCACTGAAACGTAAACAACTTTAGAAAAATGAAGTTATTCTAGTCGGTAGATGTTTTCCTTGGAAATGACAATGAAGCACACAGATAGGGAGAGGCTTTGTGCCTGAGATAGTCTTAAAATGCAAACCAAACCTCTGTAGCTTTTTATCCACCCCAGGCACTAGCCCCAAAATATCAGGCTTCGGTTATCATCTTTAATCAATTCAATTCTACACCGAATTCGGTATTCTTCAGTAACTCCCCTTTCCAAAACTGCATCTGAGGTAGTGATGCATTTTACTAAGAGCTCTGCAGTAGTTGAGCTCTACATAACACAAATATCAAAGATCCAAAAATAAGATGACCTGGAAAGAGAAGCTCAGTTTTTCCTACAAAAGCTTCAACCCTATTTGCAAAATAAATATAATTTGAGTACACGTGTTTGTGTGTACTCAAAAATTTATCCAAAAATCCAGACTTTTGTTAAGTGCCTATTAGCTCTCAGACACTGCAGAACTCCAATTCCCGTGAGGTAGTTTGTAAAAGTGACCAAAATGTCTTTTTCCTGCATCCATTTTCTTACAGTCACAGAGAGGTCCTTCCTGTCAAAAGTGAGTTTCCCCATGCCTTGCACATCCGTCCTGGGCTTGTGACGCAAATGTGATGCAAGTCGTGACTTAGACCTCGCCCCCCATGTCTGGGGTGTGCTCTCTCACTACACCTGGGGGCCCAGCACCCCCAAGTGAACGAGCCCGAGTCAGGCAGGTGGAGCAGAGATTCTGGCCACCCACCAGGCACCGAGGCAGGGCCCTCCTGGGCATGTGGCCACCATCTAGCCCACCGCTGACTCTAGACCCACTGCCCGCCCAGGAGAAATCCCCGGAGCTGCCGCACCTGAACCCTCTGACCACAGAATCACAAGCCAGAGACTTGGTTGTTTGAAGCCAGTAAACCTGGCAAGAGCTGGAGGAACTGTGTTCCTGGCAAGAAGCCATCCGACTCAAACGTTTACACAACTCAGACGTTTCACAATTCAGAACGCTACCTCGAGCTTCCCTGTGGCTCAGACGGTAAAGGATCCGCCTGCTGTGCGGGAGACCCAGGTTCGATCCGTGGGTGGGGAAGATCCCCTAGAGGAGGCAATGGCAGGCCACTCCAGTATTCTTGCCTGGAGAATCCCATGGACGGAGGGGCCTGGTGGGCTACAGTCCTTGGGGGTCTCAGAGAGTCAGACAGGACTGAGCGACTGACACGTTGAGACACTATAATTCACGCACTTGACGCGGTTCATTCTTCTAACATCGGAGACGCAGGCTCCTGTCCACTTGCTCCGGGTGGCGGACAGAATGGCGGTCCTGCCAAGCCCACCAAGGCTCGGGGACAACACTGCGGTGTAGTCGGCGGGCGTTCCCGCAGCATCTATTGAGTCCACAGGAACCTGGAGACGATCAAAGGAGCCAGGTTCGCCCTCAAATCCTTACTCGAGGAAATGGGAAAGCACAGTAGGAATCAGATGGGAATAGACTCTGAGAGCCGATGGGGTGGGAGGCAGGGGAGGGGAGGAGATGGGGCTAAGACCTCCAGGCCCTGATGCCTGGGAGTCAGCCCGGAAAGTGGGGAGGGGGTTTACAGGGCAGAGAAGCAAAGGAGAGACCTAGCTGGGACCCTGTTCTTTGCAACTTCAAGTCCTTCCTGGGACTGGAGCCCAGGACGCAAGGAGAGAAAGCAGCAGGGTGAGCGGAGCTGAGAGGTGGAGGGGAGGCAAGGGTCATCACGGCGCACAGACGTGTCACCCGGCTGCTCTGGGCCTTCCCTGGTGCCTCAGCAGCGGAGCCGGCCTGCCAGTGCAGGGGACACAGGTTCGATCCCTAGCCCAGGAAGTTCCACACGCCAAGGGGCAGTTGAGCCCTGCTCCACCACAAGGGAAGTCACTGCATGCAGCCCACACGCCACAGTGAAGAGTAGCCCCCACAACTAGACAAAGCCTCTGCTCAGCAGTGAGGTCCCAGCGCAGTCGCAAATAACTTTTCTTTAAGAAATGCTGCGCTGCATGCTCAAGGCAAAGGGCAGCCACTGACGGTCGCCGAGGCGGGGGAGGACAGGACAGGACGCGGGAAGCTGCGGCCGCTCGGACAGACCAGCGCGGAGGCCGTCACCGAGGGGGCCTCCTCGAGGCTGGAGCACGGGAAATGGGAAAGCACAGTAGGAATCAGTGCCGAAACCCGGCACTCCGTGGGCTGGGGCAGTCGGCGGGGAAAGACGCCGGCAGGGTGGCCCGTGGGCTCAGCGATGTCGGGGGCAGGCTGGGGGTCGCCGCTGACAGGTGAGGCTGGGGTGCGGCCTGAGCTGGGTATCCACGGAAACCCGAGAGGAGAGCGATGCGCGGCCAGCCCGCGCCGGGCGGAGGGAAGCCGCGGACCGCGGACGCGCGCCCAGGGCCGAGCCCTCGGGGGAGCAGCTTCCGCCCTGCGCGCCGCTGTGCAGGGGAGAGGTGAACCCTCATGCAGCGGGGTGCGGTGGAGACCGAGTGTGACACTGCCCAACACGGCGCTTGACGCCGGCTGCCTTATCATCAGGGGAGATCAGGAAGAGGAGAGATCGGTGTGAAAGCCGGGAGGGGCGGGGATCGGGAGCTCCGGTGTTGGAGACGCAGGCTGAGGAGCAGGCCCAGGACACCAAGAGGAACCAGCAAGAAAGTCAGATCAGCAGAAGAAAGTCCGACAGCAGGCCGCCGGCCCTCTGTTCGATCCCTGGTGGGGGAACTAAGATTCCAGATGCAGTGCATCTCGGCCAGAAGAAAAAAAAAATAAATAAAACTGTCAGCTATTAATAGAGATCAATTATATTATATAAGAATTGTTTATTTTTGTCATCTTTAATTTCCGACAATAAATATGCACTATTCACCTGTATACATCCCCCAAACCCCACATTAAAAACAATAATAATATAAAAGCAGTTGCAGAATATTTCGCCGGGCGATGGTGGGGAGGAGCGCTCACCTAGGTTTTGGTATCACTCACAATCTGACCCCCTCACGATTCTTCTGTGGGGCTTCCCAGGTGGAGCCAATGGTAAAGAAGCCGCCTGCAATGCAGGAGACCCAGGTTGTATCCCTGGGTGGGGAAGATCCCCTGGAGAAGGGAATGGCAACCCACTCCAGTAGTCTAGCCTGGAGAATCCCATGGACAGAGGAGCCTGGCGGGCTACAGTTCATGAGGGTGAAAGAGTCACCACCGAGTGACCGACACTTCCACTTTCACTATGGTCGTTTCTAGCGATTCTGTCATCTTTCTCCAGCCAAACTGGGCTCCGCTCTCCCTTCTCAGACTCTTCCCTCTGCCTGGAGCACCACCTCCCGGAGACTAACACGCACCCTGACCGGGGTACTGGCTGGGGTGGGGTGTTAGTCCTCTCTGATAGATAGGCCTGTCTATCAAGATACCACTGACCACACCACCCCCACCCGGCCTCTATCTCTGATCTTTCTCAGCAGTGACTCTGAAGGCACGACTACTTCATTTAGTGCCCCAAACACTCAGCCTGAGGTCATTCTTACGGACCAGCTGCGGGGCAGGGGTGGGGTGGGTGGGGGGAGTGTCTCTGAACTCTGAAATCATTGCAGAACAGTGTGTGCACATCCGTGCGCTTTCTGGGAAAGAGGACCCACGATTTCACCAGGTGTCAGAACACCACTGAACTCTCATTCGGACCATCTGCCCCACACACTCCAGGGTCGCCGCCAGGACTGAGCCAGCTCAGCGACCTGATGTCTGTGCTCCACACCGCACCGAGCCCGCGTCCCCCCAGTGTCCACACGGCGCTGGGCTGTGAACCCTTGACACATGCTGGCCCAGACCCAGTAGGAAAGAGGACAGTGTTGAGAAGAAAACCTTAGCTCCTCCAGTTTAAAGATCCTATCACAACCCAGGTAAGAACAAAAGTGAAAATGAAATCTTTGCATTTTCTCCTAATTGGGAGCCAGGCGGGGACTCGGCCGCGGGCAGCCACATCTATCCCCGACACTTCTGTCTTGAGTAACCATCCTCACAGCTCGCTGTTTCCTCTCTATGCAAGGCGGGACGCGGTGCTTGCCCGGTGGCGTCTGAAGGAGGAGGCCGGGATGACCCAGAGGACGCCAGCGGTGCTCCGCGGGGCAGCGGCCTCCCCAGTCCTCCCGCCAGAGAGCCTGTGGGCGCAGACGCAGGTGCTTGTATTCGAGCCCTGGGGGGCCGCCGTCCTGCAGGTCTAAAATATTCCAAACATGTTCACATTTGACAGTGCTGGTAAGAGAACCCGGGGCTGGAATGCACTCTGACCACACGTCTTAACCCACATTCCCATTTGATAAGCATTAGGAACTTCACTCTCTTTACAAATTGTGTTATGAAAATAAAGGTTTAGGCTTTTTCCCTTTTTAAAGTGCCCGACTCGGGACTTCCCTAGTGGTCCAGTGGTTAAGACTCCTTGCTTCCACTGCAGAGGGCTCAGGTTCCACTCCTGGTTGGGGAACTAAGAACCAAGATCCCACACGCCTCGTGGCACAGCCAGGTGTAAATAAGTACGTGATTCTACAGTAAATACAACTCGACAGCAAGTAGGGAGGAACTGGTGCCCGTGAGAGCCCAGCTGCATCTCAGACGTGCTACCCTGGCAGAAGCCAGGCCAGGGGAGGACATGGCCTGGGGGGTCTCCCCAAGGGCCAGGGATGGAGGCGGGAGGGGGTGCAGGGCCCTCTGGGGGGGCGAGATGGAGACACTCCTCATGTTGACTGTGATGCTTTCATGGGGGGTGTGTTTGCGTGTGTGCACTCACTCAGTCAGTCCAGCTCTTTGCGACCCCGTGGACTGTAGCCCGCCAGGCCCCTCTGTCCATGGGATTCTCCAGGCACAAATACTGGAGTGGGGTGCCATGCCCTCCTCCAGGGGATCTTCCCGACCCAGGGATCAAGCTCCAGTCTCCTGCACTGCGGGCAGATTCTTTTCCAGCTGAGCCGGCAGTGTGGCTAAGAATGTCAAAACTTGGCACATATGTGCATTGACTGTATGTGAATCACACATCTATGATGCCGCTTTGAAAAATTCTATTATGCCACTGAATTCTTTCAAGAAAAGTGAGCATCGTCCACCCTGTCTGCCTCTAAAGGGGAGCTCACTGGACACCCGGCTGTCTGTGAGTCAGTCTGGAGCCCCGGGGATGCAGCACTTGGCCTCAGCGCTCCCCCCTCCCCAGAGCCCCGCACTGATGCCTCCCCCACAACCCCTGCCTTTCTCCTTCTCCTCAGTCCTGCAGATGCAGTTCAGCGGTCTCCAGAGGGGGCCCTCTCCAGGTCCCCAAGGCCCTAGAGTATCTTTCTCACCTCCTCTCACCACTTCGTACTGACTCTATCTGTTCAGGCTTCTGGTTCAGCTCCCATTCCCCCCACCCCACCTCAGACTGTACACCTAAAGGGGTTCTGAACCTATCTGATGCCTTGGTTTCCTTTGGCAGCTGTGTGAAACCTCCCCAGAATCAGGCAAAATACACAGACATATGCAGAAAGCTAATTATGCAATTAGAAATTATGAACTAGAAAGCTAATTAGAGTTGTGGCGCCAGAGAAGACTCTTCAGAATCTCTTGGAGATCCAACCCATCCATCCTAAAGGAAGTCAGTCCTGAATGTTCATCGGAAGGACTGATGCCGAAGCTGAAGCTCCAACACTTTGGCCACCTGATGCAAAGACCTGACTCATTTGAAAAGACCCTGATGCTGGGAAAGATTGAAGGCAGGAGGAGAAGAGGATAACAGAGGATGGGACAGTTGGATGGCATCACAAACTCAATGGACGTGAGTCTGAGCAAACTCTGGGAGTTGGTGATGGACAGGGAGGCCTGGCATACTACAGTCACAAAGGGTCAGGCACGACTTAGGAACTAAACAACAATTATGAAATAACTAAATATTAGAATACACATTTGATGTACACAGTAACACGCGTGTCTTTTTATTCAATGACCGGGTTTAGTGGTAGGTCAGGTAACTACGGTAATTTCAAAGTAGTGCTACAAATGCACTACATTTCAAGAGCGCTGCCAACAGCCGCAATGCGCCCGAGAGTCACAGGGACCCCTGGGCGTCCGTCGCCACTCATCTCTGAAGGAGATGCTGCATTGCAGTTGGAGGTTACTGAAAATGTACCCTTTTTTCCTTCCACGTTCACAAAGCCCCTGAATTCCACCCAAGGACAAGGATCCGTGGCCGCCTGGGTAAGAACCGCTATTCATGCTGTGTACAATTTATCTTTGTGTTCTCAACACTCTTAGCACACAAGGGGCACATACACCCAGACACCAAATGCTGTAAAAACAACCACGACAACACTAAATATGAGTTCAAAACAAAGATAAATACTTTCTCCTGCTGATAACTGTTATCATTACTACTAGGGTGCTCGCAGCCAAGGGTAGCCTGGGAAACTGTTCCCTGATGGCCAAGGGGCTTCAGACACATCTACCTGGGACCACATTATTCCCTGGCGTCCTTGTAAGAGTCTCCAGTTCTCTCAGCAGTAACATAAAACCGTGGGAACAGAACTGAGAAGGTTCAGGGGATGTGGGGGTTGGGCAGGGGGAGTCAGTTCCCTTGCCATGACCTTGTGGATGAAGGTGAGGCTGGTGAGTGAGACTGAAGCAAACTGAAGGTCACATGCAATGTGACCTTCAAGTGACTATATGCAGGTCCAGACGCACAACCACAAGAAATTCCCTTTGCTCGGTCTTTTTTTCCACCTGTTGCCGTGGAGACTAAACCAAGATGCTTCCTCCCACCCGCACCTCTCTCTTCCTATGTCTAAACACCTCTTTTCCTCTCTCTTGCTGGTGCCGTTATTGGTGAGAGCATTTTCTATGAGCATAAGGATGCTGAAATGGGGTCACATGAACTGGAGGGGCCACGGAGCACCAAGGGGACAGCCCGGTCCCCGATGAGAGTTCACAGGATCCCTGGTCTCCGGCTGCACACTGGGCTGAGGCTCCTGCCCCCAGAGGGTCAGGGTGACGTAGCGGTGTGGCCAGCCTTGGAGGAGGCGGCTCTACCCTCCCACCCACCCGTTTCCTCTAGCCCGGGAGGTGGACCAGCGTCTAACGTCCAGCATCTTTCAGGTGAACTGAGGTGAGTAAACCTGAGCACCCCTTTTCTCCCCCACCCAAGATACTGGGAGTCAGTCTTACCCTCAACCAAGTTCAAGCCTGCTGCCAGGCGAGGTGCCCCCATCCCCTCCCCCGACGCCATCATAGCCTAGACACCCTCGATGTCGTCGGTGGGCTGGGGAGAGACAGGAGGACTCCTTAGGGCCACAGCGTCCTGGCTGCTGGGGGTCCTGGGGTCACAGGGGGCTCCTCTCACCCTGGGCTCATCTGAGGACGCCGGGCACCCTGCAGGGATGGGCGTCTGTTCTCCCCCCGCTTCAGTCTCGCTCACCAGCCTCACCTTCATCCACAAACACGCTCGTGTTGATTGCGTCCTCAGAGTATCAGCAGCTACCTTTACACCACTTCTGCCCAAAGTTACCACAGTTCCGCTGAGCTATCTGCTCCAGCTTCCGAGGCCGGTGTCTTCACTTCCTCCTCCCTCTCACCCCCTCCTCTGGCCTCCCAGAGCTCTGCTTCCAGCCACCAACTCTGCACTGGGCTGCAATGAGGCTATTAAAATGGATGGAACCAGGTCGAGGACTTCATCAGTGCCGACTGGTCCCCAAAGACGGCTCTGCGTCCCCGGAGGGCAAAGTCGCAGGTGACGCCAGCCACTCCTGCACCTGGAAGCTGTCCCCCATGCCGTCCCTGCCTCGCTCTGAGTCTCTGCTGCTTGCAGGCCTTTGAGATCTTAGTGCCCGACCAGGGACAGAACCCGGGCTCCAGCAGTGAAAGCGATGAGTCCGAGCCTCTGAGTCCCAGGCCGCTTCTCAGTCTCCTTCCTCAGTCTCTGGTCTCCCTCAACCTAAGACGGCCTTCAGGAAGTCTCGGTCACTGGGCTTCTAACTCTTTTCCCCATGAATATCCTGAAATGAGAACTGCACGCCCCTAGGCAGTGTTCAATTTGACATCCACGTTTTTTAACCCGTTTAAATGGCTGCAAAGCAACTCATTAATAGTGTTGTGAGTACACAAATCTCCTTTAATAAAGCCAGAAATGGCCCACGATTCTTTTTTCTTTCTTTTTCCGTTCCACTTACTCCACAGATTTAATTGCTTTATTGACATGTAAGTCACATATCATGCAGTTCATCCATTTGAAGAGTACAAATTTCACGGTTTTTAGGATAGTCACAGGTTTGTGCAACTTTCAACACAATCAGTTTTCTTTTGTTGCTTATTTTTTGGCCACGTCACACAGCTAGCAGGATCTTAGCTCCCCAACCAGGGACAGACCCGGGGGGCTGAGTCCTAACCACTGGACCATCAGGGAATTCCCCCTCATTTTTTTTTTCTCTTTTCTTTTTTCCCCCCCACAATAAGTTTTAAAACACTTTCATCTCCTTAAAAGAAAGCCATCGCTGCTGGCAATCACTCCCCATCCCCCACTCTCGTACCACAGCCTGGAGCCACTGCCAACCTCTCTATAGATTCACTTTCTTGGGACATTTCAAACACATGCCATCATGCAGTATGTGGTCTTTTGTGAGGGGCTTCCTGCAGGCATCATCACTTTTCGATGATCCAGGCTCTCTCCTATCTGTTGTCCGAAGCCGTTCCACTGGACGGACGGACCACGCTTCGTTCAGTCACTCCTCGGCTGGTGGACCGCAGGCCTGCTTCTGCTGCGGACCGTCTTGAACGGTGCTGCTATAGACATTCATAGAGAAACTTTTACGTTGCTCACCGATTCTAAGCCAAAGTTACCTTTATGTTTCAGAGCCTTTTATTGACTACTTTTCCATGTAACTCATCCACAAGCTATGTACATAATTAAAAATTTTAAAGTTCTTGTGACCATAATTCAAGCACACACTAAAAAACTTCTGGATTGAGAAGCAGGAAATCCCGATTATTAACAGTACAGAGTTAGTCGGAGCATCAGAAGCATATCATAAACTCTGATGATGATTCAACATAAAAGATAAAATCTTAACGGAAATACATCCCTTAACAAGATGAACTGGGTTTATATTCCAATGGTTAGCGCATGGGTCTGTGGATGCCTCATTATTACAATGAAACATTTTGGCATAACTTGGCATCACTGCTTTTTTTTTTTTTGGTCATGCTACGAAGACGCATGTGGGATCTGAGTCCAGGGATCAAACCTGTGCCCCCTGCAGTGGAAAGGCTGAGTGCTAATCACCAGACCATCAGGGAAGTCTCTGCTTTTCTTTTTATAGACGCAGTCCCTGAGGAACTCTTCTCACATAAGTAAATGAAGAAATACAAGCTTTCTACTCAGAGCAACATTACTCAAATCTTTGAAATCTGTGCAAATCACAGCCCCAGGATCCCTTTGGCATCTCTCATCAAAAACCACGTTTCACGGGCCTGGTGCACTGGGAAGACCCAGAGGGATCGGGGGGAGAGGGAGGTGGGAGGGGGGATCAGGATGGGGAATACATGTAAATCCATGGCTGATTCATGTCAATGTATGACAAAAACCACTACAGTATTGTAAAGTAATTAGCCTCCAACTAATGAAAATAAATGGGGAAAAAAAAAAAAACACGTTTCATTCCCCCAACGCGGTGGAGGCGAACATCTCGAAACACCTGATGGTGTGGGGGCGCATCCCTGGGTCCTCGAGCACCATCCCAGCCCCCTGAACCTCCCCGTCTGGAGCCCAGGGGTGGGGACATGCGCCCTGGAACACAGCAGAGCAGAGATGAGCCTTTCACCTGCCATGTGGGAGGAGGATGCGCTTGTTCTCAGAAAGGGGCGTCATCACCCAGACCACAGGCTCCATCTTCTCCCGAGCCTGGCTCCCTGCTCTATGCCTTTCTCCAGCTGCCACACGGCTAGGTCAGCCCTCAGGCCCCCCAAGAGCCCCATGCCCAGCTGAGCTCCCCCAGATCACCCTCCATCCTCAGCAGCCAAGCACCCTCAACCTCCTGCCCCGCACTGCAGCCAGACCTGTCCGTGAGGAAGCACATCCTTCCCTCCGCCTGCAGAGCACCTCCTCTGGGAGACAGAGGGGAGCCCGGAGTCTCCAGGAGATGGACTCGAGCCCTCGGCCTCTGACCGCTGACCGCAGCCAAGACCCGGCATAGCCCGAGAAACAAACAAGCAGGGGGGCGTGTCGCTCAGCACAGCGCCCGGCACGCGGCACCCGGGGCGAGGCCTCGGACCGCCAGCGCCACCGCCGTGAAGCAGACCACCCGGTCCCAGCCTCGAGTCTGGGCCCCTTCCCCCTTCCCTAGGTGCTCCCCACCCCACCCCGGCCTGGGGGACCCCACCTTCAAGCCCACCACCCCGGGGCCCCGTCTCAAGTGTCCTCTGCTGACGGCCTCTTCTTCCAGGGCTCTCGGGGCTGACGTGCCCCCGAGCGCAGCGCTTTGACCCCTTCTCTTCTCCATCCACTGCCCCTTTGTGGTCTCTTTAAGTCTCCAGGCTTTAAACAGGTATATGCTGATAATTTTTGCCATCTAGTCAAGGTCCATCTAGTCAAGGCTATGGTTTTTCCAGTGGTCATGTATGGATGTGAGAGGTGGACTATAAGGAAAGCTGAGCGCCGAAGGATTGATGCCTTTGAACTATGGTGTTGGAGAAGACTCTTGAGAGTCCCGTGGACTGCAAGGAGATCCAACCAGTCCATCCTAAAGGAGATCAGTCCTGGGTGTTCATTGGAAGGACTGAAGCTGAAGCTGTAATCCTTTGGCCACCTGATGCAAAGAACTGACTCATTGGAAAAAAACCCTGATGCTGAGAAAGACTGAAGGAAGGAGGAGAAGGGGGCGACAGAGGATGAGATGGCTAGATGGCATCACTGACTCAATGGACATGAGTTTGAGTAAACTCCAGGAGTTGGTGATGGACAGGGAGGCCTGGCGTGCTGCAGTCCATGGGGTTGCAAAGAGTTGGACACGACTGAGCGACTGAACTGAGTGAGGCCTGAAACGCAGCTCCAAGGCCTCCCGGGAGGCTGTGCTGTGGACCAGTCATGCCTGGGCCTCTGAGGACGTGAGCGGAGAAGCTCCCCCTCGCTGCGTGTCTCCGGTCCACGCTGGGACCTGTGAAGAGACCTTCGAACTTCACGGCAATCAATCCAACTGTCCCTGCTCACCAGGCTCGCGACAGCTGAGACAGAGCCGTGCCCACCCGCCGCTCGCGGGCACCTGGTCTTCAGGCCTGGCTGACCGCTGGAGCCCTGCACCCTCGTCCGGCAAACACGTGCCCCATTCCCACTTCCGGCTCTGCAGAGTCGAGTGAAGGCAGGTAGCCGAGGGGTTTAGTTTGTTCTTTTAATGCCAAGTCACTGTAATTACGGCCATCAACCCAGACTGGGAAAACACACAACTGATGCTGAATACAGTTCACATTTTCACCTGCGGGTCACACAACAGCTCCAAGTACAAAGCGCACCAAGTCAGACTCTTTCTCGGAGCCCGTCTGGCCTCCCAGCTTTTCTGCCCTTTCCCCTGAAACCGCTCCCTGAGGGAAACACGGGCTCCAAGCTGCTGACGCCGTCCCTGCCAGAGTTAACATTTCTGGCCCGTGAGTCGTCACGTTCACGACCTTCCCTGCTCTCCGGAGGGACACCAAGGGGAAGGGTCCTGCCTGGGGGCCGACGCACTCAGCCAGGGCGAGGAGGGCGGTGGGGACGATGTAGCCTCGGAGTTTTCACACACTCGGCCTGAAGGTATTCAAAATACAAGTCGCAGGACTTCCCCGGTGGTCCAGTGGTTAGGACTCTGCCTGATGTTGCAGGGGACACAGGTTCCATCCCTGGCCTGGGAACTAGGATCGCACGTGCCTCAGGACGACTGACCCATGGGCCACAACCGCTGAGCCCGCGCTTTCGAGCCCACGTGCTGGGGCGACTGAGGCCCGTGCTCCTAGAGCCTGAGCTCGGCAACAAGAGATGCCACGGCCACGGGAAGCCCGCGCTCCACAACCGGGAGCAGCCCCCGCTCGCTGCGACTGGAGAAAACTTAGGCACGGCGGCCAAGACCCGGCTTGGCCATCAGTCAGTCATTAAAACACACAGCTGGTTTCTCTGTAGACGGGCGAGGCCGGCCTGGAGAAGGCGGTGGAGGCTCCTGGCACCGTGGCGGGCGTGGGCAGCACGCACGCAGGGCAGCGGCCAGTGCTCAGCCCCAGATGGGTCCAGGATGCTGTGCCCAAGGCTCGGCCACAGAGGGCCCCGAAGCGGCTCCCCACTCGGGACGCGAACCTGCTGGAGGCCAGGGGCACGTAAGTGGCCCCGCGGTGAGTTCCCACCTTGTGAAATGACCCCGGATGTTTGCCAACACTGGTCAGCAGACATTTCTGACTTCCTTGAGTGTTTGCCTTCTCTCTAGCCCCAGACACTGGCTTCAGAGGAACCACTTTTATAGGATAAAAATAAACAGCAGTTCTCAGTACACATCACCCTGACTTTCATCTTCATCTATAGCCCGCATTCCCATCAAGAGTTCTATAAACTTTCTGACTCTGAGGAAACTGTAGCTTCCTGCCGCTTCCTCTATTAACAGTCACAGCCATACCTCCTCAGGGTCTATTCAACTCCACAATCAAAATAGGAAAACAGATTTCCAGAAAGTTCAACCAAAGTTGGACATCACCTCTCAAGATCTGGTTCATTACTGTATGTGGATTGTTTGCCAGTTATTAGCTCTTTCCAAGAAAACTAATTCAAGAAACTTAATTATGCAAAACCTCAGAATAATGGTCGAGATTAAGTTTCTCTTTTTTCTAAACCTTGCAAGACAACGGCTTTTCCATTTATATTCATTTTCACTTTCTAAGAATGGGAAGAAACATTTACAAAATTTCACCAACATATGACCAACCAGAAAAAGGACTTATTGGACTATAAGAAATCTCCAGAGACTTCCTTGGTGGTCCAGTGGCTAAGACTCCAAACTACCAGTGCAAGGGGCCTGGGTTGCATGCCCGGTCAGGGAACTAGACCCCGAATCCTGCCACGAAAGATCCTCCGTGCCACAACTGAGATCAAAGACCCTGCGTGCAGCAAAGACCCATCGCAACCCAACAAATAAGTGAAAAGAAATCTCCAGAAATAAGTTCTAAAATTAATACCAAGTTACTCTGCATCGGCACATGAGCGTCTTCCAGTCTTATTTGTATCTAAATCAACGTCACACCAGCTCAGTTTGATTTTTCTGCGGTACTTTTCCCCAGCGCAGAATGGGTTGACCCAGCAAAGACCAGGTGACTCAGCACATCGAAACTGCAGACCTCAGGGTTACAGGGTGGATATCTTCCTCTCCTCTAGAAAATACTGCTGAGATGATATCAGGATGGGATTTTTTTTTTTTTATTCAAGGTTTAAAAGGTCAACAAATCTAAACATATGCCTCTCTAGCAAAAATAATAACCAAAAGACAAATATAGAACAGAGAAAAGAGGAATAAGATTCTCATAAAAACAATTCTAATCTGATCGCTAAAAAGACTGCTGGACTTAAATTCATTAACATTTAAATTGCCCCAGTAGGATGCGGGGGAAATACCCCACTGCTGCTAAAAAGACGGGGAAGCTGGTGAGGTTTGCACCTTTCCTTCTCCTATTGTTTAAGCACAGCCAGTTTTTTTCCACTGGCAGATAAACAGACCACAGTGAAGATAAAAACAGGCCTGGAGAAAGCCAATCCTTGACAAAACGGCAAGTAAACTAGTTTCTTCTTTTATTTACAGAGACTATAAAGCTGAGAATTTTGAGCGGTAGGCTTTTCTGCCGGTGTAGGTGCTCGAGGTTCCCAAACCCAGCAGATTACCGAAACCACAAGAGAGGTTTTCATAAATGCAGATTGTGGGTCCCCTTCCTGCCCCTATTCTGACTCAGCAGGCGGGAGACGGGCCTCGGAATCTAAAACACTCCCCCAGTGATCCCTGCAGCCACCGGGCCCAGGATCAGACAGCACAAGCGCAGGAAAACACGCTGTGTGTGTCATGCGCCCCCAGGCCCACTGTGACCTGTATGGGAAAACTCAGAGAGAACTTTAAAATTTAGCTGGATGCATCTTCTTAGGTGAAAGCTGCTACAAACATTAGTGAATCCTTAACTGTCCTAACTTCTAAAATTCCCAGTGAAATTCTAAGTTTATGCAGTTATTTTAGGACGTGACCTTGCCTCCCAGTTCCTGTTTAGAATGATTAGCTACACATATCTTTGTATGCAACAGAGACTTCCCAGCCAGGCCCTGGGCTGGCTAATTTCCTTCCATTCCCTCCTATAATGTCAGCCACCCCTGGAGGTGGTTATAAGATCCCCATTTCACAGATGAGGAAGTGGAGGCTCAGAGAAGCGATTTGTTCTGATGATAGAGCCAAGATTTCCACCGACGGCTTTTACTGGTCTGCGGGTGGGGAGGTTGGCTGTTTGGAGGAATCTACCCTTGAGGTCCTGGACTCCCCAACCTGGTGTCATTTTCAGCGTTCTGGAAACACGGGCTGTGCTGGGGCATCGGGTCAGCCTCTGGGCGGATCCAGAGAAGGCCAGCTGCTCCCTGCATGGGAGGGGCCCTCACGGGGGAGAGAGGGACTAAGGGTCTCAGGAGCTCCTCGGGGTCTTGGTCCAATCCTCCATCTCCAGGAGCGCACTCGGGGCTGTGGAAGCTGCCCTTCTGAAATTCAGAAACAGAGGGCGCCTGGGCGGGAGGGGCCACGGGGGCCTCTTTGAAAGGCTTCGCAGAGGATGTGGCTTGTGAGCTGAAGGATGAAAACGCGTCACTCGGCGAAGAGGAGGAAGGGTGTTCTGAGCCCCGAGCGGCACGTGCCAAGCCCGCCTCGTGCCCTGGTCTAGCCGCCGGCAGGAGAGGGGACAGGGCAGGAGAGAGGGACTTGATGCCACGTGGGCCGTGGTTGGCACTGAAAGAGCCCACAGTGGTCCCCAGGAGCAGAGTCACACTTCAGCAAGATGCCGATGCTGGCCGCAGGGTGGGCGGGGGCTGCACGGCAGGCGCAGTGTCCGGGGGGCAGGCTGCTGCACTCACCGGGCAGGCCGGCCGGCTGTGCATCGTGACCCTGAGGCTGGGGCAGGGTCTGCGGGCAGGGTGGAGCCGGGCGCCCCAGCTAGCTGACTGGCTGAGGCGGGTGGGGAGGGGGCCGAGCCCAGGTCTCCTCCCAGGCCTCTCCGCAGGGGGGAGGCCCACGTGGTCAGCGGGGGGGGGGGGGGGGGGGGGAGGGGGGGGGGCGGGCGCGGGGGGGGGGGGGGGGGTGTGCGGCTGGTGGGGGGGGGGGAGCACAGGCGGGGGGGGCGGGGGCAGGAGAGCAGGTTCGTGAGTCACTGGGGTCGTCGCTGGCGTTTCAGGGACGGGGGGCCGAGGGCACACAGATGGGCGCCAAAGCAGCAGGAGAGGAAGGCCGAGCCGCTCGCAGGACGCCCCTGGTGGCCCAGGGCCTAGGGCTCTGTCTTCCAGTGCCAGCCGCCCAGGCTTGACTCCTGGTCAGGAAGCTAACACCCCACATGCTTTGAGGCCAAAAACCCAAAACAAAATAGACACAATGTTGTAACCAACTCAATAAAGAGTTTTTAAAAAATAGTCAACATCAAAACAAAAAAATCTTAAGAGAGAGAGAGAGAGCCACTCAGCAAACACGCACGAGGGGCCAGCTACAGGAGACAGTCTGCCCCGGAGCGCAGGGAGCGAGGGCAGAGACAAGTCCCAGGTGCGGCCCGGAGTGGGGGCCACTCCAAGAAGCGGCTGGTGCCCGGGGGCGGCTCCTGCGCCAGGTGGGTCTGGACGGGCCAGCTGAGACCTGAGATCCAGAAACAGCACCTGAGCGCTCCCCAAATGCGGGCTCCTTCCAAGCCTTCTAAGGACAGAATGTATCATCCCATTCAATCCTTAGAACCACCCAGGAAACATTGAAACCATAGTATCCCTGCCTCAAAAACAAGGAAACCGAACTCCGTCTCCAGACGTGGTGAGGAGCCTGCCCACGCAGGCAGTGGGCTGGTCCGGGAGGAACACGCTGGCCCCGGCAAGGCGGCCCAGCCCGAGTCCCTGTTCAGCACCACTCGCCGCGTGACAAAGCTCGGTGGAGAGGGGCCTTAAAGAAGGAAGAGTGAACAAGACTGTAGCTCAGTGCTTACGAACTGAACTGAACGCAGAGGCTGTGTCTAGAAATAGCAGTGGTTGGCGTTTGCTCTATTATTATTTAAAGCAGGCGGCTTCACAGAGGTGTGGTCAGCAGCCCCAAATTTAAACGCTCTTGCTCATCCACTTGACTTCTGCAACCTGGGGACAAAGAAGGACCTCTATGAAACAGGTTCTTCATCTGTAAAAGAACACACAACTCATCTGTGAAAGAACACACAACTCAAAGATGATCCTGAAGCTAGTGACCTGTGACCTGACTCACAGTAAAATACATTTCACTTTCCCTACGCGGTGGTACCGTCACAGCTGACAGTGCCAGAGGAAGTTCCCACTGCCGATAACACAGCATCCCTTCTGGAGAACAAGCCGAAGCTCACAGTGGGTGCAGCGTTAACAAGATGGTTTACAGCTATTACAAATTAGTAACATTGCTATTCTGAGAAAAAAAAAGCTGAGTGGGGTGAAAAACGTCCCGTTGAGATCTACAACTGTTATTGACAATCATTAAGGAAAATGAGATTTCTTTTATTTGAAAGTTAGCTTGGACACACCAAAGGAAAGTTGGTTTCACGGAGACGCGGCTCATTCCAAAGTGACGCTGTGAGAAAGGCCAGGTTCCCTCTGCCCTCGGCCTTTTCTCCCGCTCCTCTCCTCTTTCCAGAAACAGAAGACACTCCCTTAGGAGGAAAAAAACGGGACGGCAAAAGGAAAGCAAGTTAGTTCTTGGGACGAATGGACACCAAGATCCCAAAGCGCTCAGCAACGTGCCGTGAGGGGGGGTACCCTGGGCTGATCCTCTGAGCAATTAGGCTTGTGCAGAGAGGGCGCGATCTCAGCTCTAAGGGGCACTGCCTCCCTCGCGTCTGCCAGTCTCCTGGCCCTCTGGCCACGGAGCCCTGAGAGCAGCCTGGGGCTTGGGGGCACCCGGGTGGGCTTGGGGGCACCCGGGCCTGTGAGTGAGCCTCACGCCACCTCTCAGGAGGAACAGTCTCCCTGGGCAGCTGGATGGACATGCCCAAGGCCCCGGACATGCCCCATGCAGCACGTGTGCACACACACACACACACACACACGCATATACAGAGTCACACTGACTTTCTTCCATTGTACTTGCTTCACGGCACTGACATCTTTGAAAGGTCATCTTGTTCGTGTTTTCACTCGTTTCTTTTCTGCCCCCTCCTCCTCCACCCTCTACACCGGCAGAGCCTAGATATTGTCTTTCATGTTCACCCTTTATACCCCCGGCACCTGGCAGGAAGCAAGGAACTCAATAAATATTTATTGAATCAATAGAGAAAGGCAGACGAGCAGGGTCAAGTTGCAGAGGCGGGAAGGAAAGGCTGGGATTGGAAGGTGGTGACTCGCCTGGCGTGGCTGCCCACGGGCCTGCAGGGCAGCAGGTGGACGTGAAGCTGGAAACCCGAGCGGAGACCACGTTCCCCGAGGCCAGCAATGAGGGAGAAACCCGCTAGGGAGCTAACATGACAACACGGTCCTCTGTTTGCAGGCCGTCCCGGGCAACTCAGCGGTAAGGGCTCCGCCTGGAACGCAGGAGACACGGGTTCATCCCTGGGTCAGGAAGACGCCCTGCAGAAGGAAACGGCACCCACTCCACTTTGCTTGCCTGGGAAATCCCATGGACAGAGAGGCCTCGCGGCCCATCGGGTCGTAAAGAGTTGGACGCGAGTGAGTGAGCAACTAAACAGCAATGAGAGAGTAGAGATTGAAAGCTCTCATCACACAGAAGAAAAAAGCTTTTTTTGTTAATAAACAGAAGTTGACCAGGGTTGGAGAATATTCGGGGAAACAGTTGAAAATCAATTTGGTAATATCCCTTAAAAGTGAAACTGGGCCTGTTCACCATGTAGCCATTCTGCTTCTAGACATCTGCCTTAGAAACCATCCCCTATGTCTGACTTAGGGAAAAGTAATCCAAGCATTATCTCTGTTAGTGAAAATTTTTTATTCAGCTGCATAGCCACTAGTGGACTAATTAATAAAATGTGGTATTATTCATACCATGACATGATGGGATGAATGGCAATATTAATAAAAATAGGTGTGTATGTCTATCTATATATCATATATACCTTGTGGCTCAGATGGTAAAGAATCGGCCTGCAATGCAGGAGACCTGGGTTCAATCCCTGGGTTGGGAAGATCCCCTGGAGGAGGGAACAGCTACTCACTCCAGTATCCTGGTCTGGAGAATCCCATGGACAGAGGAGCCTGACAGGCTACAGTCCACGGGGTCGCAAAGAGTCAGACATGACTCAGCGACTTTCACTTCATTTTATATTACATAGGGATGGATTTCAAAACCCCTGTTCAGTGAACATAAGCAAATCATAGAACAAGGGGCATGTATGGATCCACATATGCATATACATATGTACACTGATAAAACAATACATACATACATAAAACAATACTGCATACTAATTGTGAGCACATGTAAATGTATGTAAAATGTTTTAAGGGCACATATCAAACTGAACATGGACTCTGAAAGATAGATGAAGGTAGGAGGAAGGAATGGAATTCATATTCAAAGGGAACTTGACCTTGTCTCCAATAGCTCATTCATTTAAAGAACTGACACAGATGTGATGAAAATGATCGTGCTAGTGTTGGGAGTTCAGTCGTGTCTGACTCTGTGACCCCATGGACCATAGGCTCTTTGGTCCATGGGCTTCTCCAGGCAAGAGTGCTGGGGCCGGTTGCCATTTCCTTCTCCAGGGGATCTTCCCGACCCAGGGACTGAACCCCGGTCTCCTGCGTCTCCTGCAGGGGCAGGTGGGTCCTTTACCACTGAGCCGCCAGAAAGTTACCATATTCATACTGTGGTTATACTGATATCAGCTCTTAGTTATGGATGATGGGAACTGTGACAGTACTTTCTCCTGGGAGTCACAAGAGAGCCGCTAGACACAGACAGACCTACTAAGAGGGTTTCAGGACAGGCCGGGCTGGGAGAAAGCAGGCTTCGAGGACGGGAGCCGATAGTCACACTCCTCACTGAGCCCCGAGCTGAGCTCCCTGGGCTGCACGGCTTCCCACGAGCCGTCTGTTCTACCCGCGGCTGTGCACACACGTCAATGCTCCCTTCTCGACGATCCAACCTTATCCTCCCCCCGACGTGTCCACAAGTTCGTGCTCTACATCTCTGCCCCTATTCCTGGTGCTCTGCGATGACCTAGGGGTGGCGTTGGCTGGGGGGTGGGGGGAGGCTCAAGAGAGAGGGGATATATGGTACTTAGAGCTGACTCATGTTACACAGCAGAAACTAACACGACATTGTAAAGCGATTATCCTCCAATTTAAAAATAAATTAAAAAATAAAAAAATTTATACTCTTTTTTAATTGACAAGAGGCTGGCTGCACCATTAAAAGAACTAGAAAACATTCAGTTCCATATTAGAAAGGCCTGCCATATAAATGAGACATCCAGGTGATGACCAACAAGAAGTCAGAATTCAAAAATCCAACCTTCCCTGAACAGTGGTCCTGGGAAAGTGAGGGATAAAATGGGTGCCTGTTTCCTTAACACACACACACACACACACACACACACACACACTTTTGTAAGGTCCCTAGAGCAGCCTAAGGACAGTGCCCAGTAGACCACCAGTGTTAGTCTCCCTCTTGTAAAGTCAGGTTCCTATATCTTATTGTACTTTTCTAAGACGCCCAAGGGTCTGATCTCTGATAACCAATTAACCACTCTTAGGAAGGCAATTTGGTCACAGTTCCCTTTCCATAAGCAACACAATTAATAGAACAATGACCCAAGTTCCCACTGTCCAAATAAAAAATTTCAAGCATAGAAACCATTTTGAAACCAAACTCCCTATTCTTTCGTAAAGATAAACTCCCAATTATGCAAAGAATGCGTTTATCTTGATTCAAGAGTGCCCTTCCAGCGGCTTGAGTTTACGTGTTTGCACAGTGACTGTCTACCCTTCAGCAGTGTGTTTTGCAACCCCTGCAAAAGTCAACAGTCTCAGCTCCTCTGTAAAGAGGGAAATACACAAGACAGTGGTGACTGGTCAGGGTGACTCACGGGCAGGGTCAACCGGGGAACACAGGAGCCGGGGCCCGGCCTTCCCAGTTCCTCGAGCCGCTGGCTTCTGGTAAGCCCAAACAATCCCCTCCTTCACAGCACCAGGCTTCCTGGAGGCCTCAGGGACGGGAATGTGAGTTTCCAAAGCCTTCTTGAAAAGGAGGCGGCAGTCAGAAGTAAGAGCTGGCCTGCAGGTGAGGTCCCCACTCTTTAAGAGCATCTCAGTGGAAGGGATCCCACTCTTGAACCTCTGCTGCTTACTAAGGTGTAACTGAACGCTCCACGGGCTTCCCTGGGGGCTCAGTGCTGAGGCTCCGCCTGCCAGTGCAGGAGACACGGGCCCCATCCCTGGGTCAGGAAGATCCCCTGGAGAAGGAAATGGCACCCTGCTCCAGGATTCTGGCCTGGAGAAATCTCATGGACAGGAGCCTAGAGGGCCACGGTCCGCGGGGTCACAACAGAGTCGGACACCACTGAGCAACTGTGCTGTGTGTTAGTCGCTCAGTCGTGTCTGACTCTTCGCGACCCCGTGGACTGCAGCCCACCAGGCTCCTCTGTCCATGAGACTTTCCAGGCAAGGATATTGGAGTGGGTTGCCATTAACGTAACAGTCTCCATAACTCATATGACCTTGCCAGTGAGTTTCTTTTTTTGAGTCATCTGTTCAGACTGCGTTACTTTGGAATCCCTGAGAACCATTTAAACTCTTCTGTGTTGTGTGTGTGTATGTGTGTGTGTGTGTGTGTGTTGGAGTTGCTGCTACCTTGGACTTGAGCTCATGACAGCCGCAGGGCCGGTCTGCTAGGACAGACCTTATAAAGCCAGCACTTAGGGGCTGTGTATATAAAGACTTAAGGGATTATTTTACCAGAATAAAGTTGCTCTGTAGCCATCCTGTGTAAATCGCATTTCTTTCTGTTAACAAATTGAAGAGTTCATAAAGCACCTGAAATTAAATGACAGCTTAAAAAAATAAACTAAGTGATACTCAAACTGAGGTTTACTGACAAGATCAGATATTTTCAGTTTAAAAAAACCAACCCAGCAGTGGTTTCTGATTGTGCTTTTCTCAGGGGACCTTAAAACATTTTTACAATTTTTTCCCCCATCACATATTTCTCATTCCAATTTTCTAAAAAAGAAAAAAAAAGCTAAATAACTTACCCAAAGTTACCCACAGCTAGATGACAGCAGAAATCAAATAAGAGCCCAATTAATTTAGCCATTAAGAATCTGATAAAGTGTATTCTTTTTGCTAGGCTGTGTTGCCTCCTTATTTTATTTCCTTTAAAAAATAATTGTTACATATCAGTGAGTAGCAACATTAAAATAGAAAAGGGAGCCACCATTAATTATCAGCAGGTCCTTTCTTGAGGCAACAAAAACAATAAAAAAATCAGCTATAAAAATAACGCTTTGTCATAATTTTACCTACAAGTTCAAGCCCTCGTCGTCATCATTAATTAAAATGCCATAAACCTTCCTTTCCTTTTGCTAAGATATTCTCAAACTGGCGTACAAAGCGCCAACACGCACGTCAGCCACAACACACACAAATCCATCACTCAGCCTCAGTCCATTAGTCTTGCCAAGGTCAGTATCCAGTATTCCTGAAATTTTCACTTGTAGAATGAATAGATGTTTTGTAAGGATTATCTATTCAGGCAGGAAAAAAAGGGGCCGAGGGGGAGGGAATGAAAACAAGAAACAATTAGCCATTCAGCTGGCATGAGCAGATTTCAAGTATGAACTCCTTTGTTTGTTTTTATTTTGTTTTTGTTTTTCTTGCCTACCTTGGGGCTCCAGTGCGTGAAAAGAAATATATCTTGTGAGATTCTTCTGGAGCCCTTCTCCAGACCTCTGTGGGGACAGTGCGGTCAGCTTTGACTCTATTTTGCAGCCTTGCCGCCGGGACTGGAACCCGAGTGGTCTATTTGCATTTCAACACCCTGCTTTTGTTTTCTGTCCCTCCAGAGGCGCGCCCCCTTTAAAAGCAGGTGGGGCAGTTAGATCATTCTACTGACCCTAGAAAACTCCAAGGGGGAAACTTGTGCAAACAGTGCGGTTATTTTAGCGAAAAGCCACCTCTTATTTCAGTCCAGCCTACAAAGCCCAAGATAGACCATCTTGTTAAAGATTTACCTTGGATTGTTCTCAATTCTCTCTCTGCCCCAGAGCAGGAAGAGCGATGGAGGGGTGGGGGTGGGGGGGCCCTCCTGGAATCGCTCCTCAATAAATATCAGTGAAACGCTATCAATGCAACACTCAGATGTTCACAGGGATTCTCGGGTCACCATACCGCACCTGCTTCTGAGAGGGACAGCCTCTACCATCACTGCTGCAGGAGCTCTAACAAGAGTAAAAGAAAAAAAGGTGAGCGAGTCACAGAGAAAATCTGGGAAAGGGGCCCACAGCTAGGACCCGAAGGACACTAAGTCCAGATGCCGGTGGCCGAGAGCTCCCCCACACCCTCTCACACGGCCGCACGGTCACAAGATCTGAAGGCAGCTCTCCAAAAGTTCACTGACCCAGGAGGTGGTGGCGGCAGATGAATATTTCCCAAACTGCACACTTTAACAGGCAAATGCCTCAGAGTCCACGTGGAAGGTCAGTGTTTGGGGAAAGACTGTAATTATACCGAGGTCACAGAGTCCCAGCTTAGAGTCGGAAGGGCCGGCAGAGGCCGTCCCTGAGGCCTGCAGTGACAGGCCGGCTGATGACGGGCCTGGGAGCGGGGGCGGGTCTCTGGGCTCTAGCAGCGGGCTCTCTGGAGGCTGGGTACCAAACCTGCTGAGGCAGGATCCAAAGACTTAGCGACAGGGCACGCGGATCCCAGGACTTGGCAAGTCAGCCTAGGATGGAGACGTATCTGCCTGCATCTCGGAGGCCTGACCTGCCACCAGCACCTGTGAGTGGACCTGCCACTGGCTCCTGGACAAGCACCCGCTTCTCCCACCTGCCTGCTCTCTGGCTCCGCCTGTTCTCAGGACCCCTGCCCCCCCCCGCCCCCCGCCTGCTTCCCCCCTTCATCAACCCTCTGCTTTGGGGATCAGTTATCACCTCCTTCTGGCCAATCCCTTTGTATTTCCTATGAATCTGAGCGGAAGCCATCAGCCCTGGAGGAACGCGGGCACCTCCTTTCCCCTCAGCCTGCGGGCGAGCGGTTCAAATCCTGCGGGAGAACCTCAAAAGGGAGATTGTGGGGGGGGTTCTGGCCTGGTGGCTCCTTAGATAAGAGTCTGCCTGCCTGTGCAGGGGACACGGGTTTGAGCCCTGGTCCGGGAAGATGAAACATGCTGCGGAGCAACTGAGCCCGTGTGCCCCAAGCACTGCAGCCCGCGCTCCCCAGGCCCCCGCTCCACGACGAGAGAAGCCTCTCAGTGAGAAGCCACAACCAGAGAGGAGCCCTGCTGGCCACCACTAGAGAAAGCCCGCGCTCAGCACTGCAGACCCAGCACAGCCAAAAACCCAAAACAATTTTTTTTTAAAGGGGGATGTGCTCCTGAGCACCAGGATCAACAGGCCCCAACGCCGCCAGCACCTGTGTTCTCTCTGTCCCTGCAGCTTGCTCCACACCACCCCGTCTCCACGCTCACCTCTCCCGAGGGGAGGGCTCTTAGGCCTCCTTCCAGCCACCGTCCTGCCTTCCCTCTGGGCCCAGGAGGCCTGCAACCCTCCCCTGGCTGCACTCTCTATACCCCCCTCCACCGCCGCCACCTTTGCAATCTCTCCTCACCATCACCCGAGGCACTTCAACCACCTTCATCTCCAATCATACAACACTGCACCAGAAGAGACTATCCGGCCTGCCTTTAGGACACCTCTGAACCAACCATGTCTGTCCACCACGCCAGGACGTTGCATCCAGGACGCAGTCATTGCTCATCCGGACGGTTAACGGGCCCCTGCCCACCCCACTGCCCGGTTCTGGTCTGTTCTCCACACGGTGGCCGGTGATCACAGCCTGGAGCGAATCCTCCTCTGCCTGAAACCTTCGGTGGGCCCCACAGAGGCCGACAGGTCAGTGCTGTCTGAGAGAAACGTCTGTGGTCGTGGAAGTGATCCAGGCTCTCTTTTTGGCCTCGCCACGTGGGGTCTTCGTCCGCCCAGGAATGATGGAACCAGAGCCCCCGGCAGAGCATGGAGTCTTAACCCCTGGGCCGCCGGGGAGGCCGCCGTGGAAGCGATCCCGCTGTGAGCACAGGAGGCCCTACGTGTGGGAAGCGAGCGCTGAAACCACGGGTATGACAACTCTGATTTTTTTTTTTTTTTTTCTGGCTGCACAGCTTACGGGACCTTAGTTCCCCAACCAGCGACTGAACCCGGGCCCTTGAGAGTGGAAGCCCCGAGTCCTAACCGCAGGACCTGCAGGGAATTCCTGAGGATATAAACCTTTAATGGAAAGAGAAAACACTTCAGTTCCCTCACAGTGAGGCAGCCCCTGCGGCTAGAGGCCGCCGCACTGGCAAGCACAGCGCTGAGTGCCTCACCCCAGCCCCGTGCCCGGTGCCCCCTTCCCGGGTCTGCCCGCCACACAGGCAGGCACAGCCGTGCCTCTGCTCAGAGTCCCGATGGCTTCCCTTCTGACTCAAAACAGAAGCCCAAGAATGTCCTTATGGTCACGTGCAGGGCTCTCCGAGGCCTGGCCGCCCCACCCACCGCGCCGGCCAGTCCCCACCGCTCTCCCTGTCCACGCTAGCCATGAGTGACTCTGGCCTCTGCAGGGGCCAGTACCAAGGACACTGTTGCCAAGGGCCTGTGTTGTTGTTGTTGAGTTGCTCAGTCGTGTCTGACTCTTTGAGATCCCACGGACGGCAGCACGCCAGCCTTCCCTGTCCCTCACCACCTTCCGGAGCTTACGCAAACTCACGCCCCTCGCGTCGGTGACACCACCCGACCAGGTCGCCCTGCCAAGGCCTTAATTCATGCTCTGCAGTCACGGTGCTTCTGTCGCAAGCTCGGAGCCCCTGCACTTCCCGCACCACACGCCCCAGCACCTTCCCAGGAGGGCCGGCGGATCCACCCTCATTCGCCGGAAAGTCCTGTCCCAAACCTGCTCTCCATTCTTGGCTCTGTCTCCAGCCTTTCCTTCAGAGCACTTATCTCCATCTGATAAACCCTGCTTGTTTGCTTGTTTATTGTCTCTCGCCCCCGGCAGGGCAGGGCCTAGTCTGTTTTGCTCACACCACTATTCCTAACGCCTGAAACAGTGCCTGGCACTCAGGGGGGAAAAAAAAAAAAGCTGAATTGGAGGAAAGAATGTGGATGGCATATGGTGCTAAAAACTATTTCCAACCATCTCAACCCTTCTGCAGATATTCCCCGGGGAGAGCTGAGACCTGGTGTCAGTCACTCAGTCGCATCCAACTGTCTGCAACCCCATGGACTGTAGCTTACCAGGCTCCTCTGTCCATAGGATTTCCCAGGCAGGAATACTGGAGTGCATTGCCATTCCCTTCTCCAGGGCATCTTCCCCACCCAGGGATCGAACCCAGGCCTCCTGCATGGCAGGCGGATTCTTTTCCTCTCTAAACACAGCCTCCTCACTTGGAGAGGCGCGTGCTCTGCCTGCACTGGTGCCAATAACACAACACACCGTCCAGTGCGGACACAGCGGTGAGGGAAGTTGCCCTGCATCAGCTGGAGTGAACCTCATCCTGCCTCTCAAGGGGGGTTTCCGTCACCAACAGAAAATCTTTCGTATAGAGCACGGTAACAACACAGCCTCTTGACTGAATCTCTTCTGACTCTATGCCTTCTTAGGAGGAAATGAGAATCATTACTTTGATGACAGAACAAATGAAAAATAATTCAGTCCTGCTCACAGGAAGTGAGTCCTACCCCTGACACTCACCCTTTATCTTCTCCCCTAAATGGCCCGTCTCTCAAATTGCTTTTAGATTCTCCAAATGCTACACTCCAATACTTCAGCCACCTGACGCAGAGCTGACTCATTGGAAAAGACCCTGAGGCTGGTAAAGATTGAAGGCGGGAGGAGAAGAGGACAACAGAGGATGAGATGGTTGGATGGCATCACCGAATCCATGGACATGAGCTTGAGCAAACTCCGGGAGTTGGTGATGGACAGGGAGGCCTGGCATGCTGCAGTCCATGGGGTCACAAAGAGTCAGACACGACTGAGTGACTGAATAACACGCTAAATAAAATACAGGTGGCCTTCGTGTCTGAAGGTGTTGCTGCTGAGAGTGCTAGTTTTATGCTAAATTTTTTGCCATCAGCAAACACTCATGGCCAGTAAACTCCAGGCCAGTCCCTAAGACTAGGTCAACTTCCTCTTAACCCACTGGACAGGGGTGAAAGCTCTTTTTCCTTTTCCCCTTGGTTTTGCATTTACCATATTAATGAGGAGCGGGGATGGCCTAAGTAAAATGCAAACCACAGGTAGCTAATAGTTTTAATTCTGCAGGCCGAAACTAGTTTTCTCCCTGAATCCTAAGACCACGAGCTGTGAAGCCTCTCCGTAGAAGTGGAAGGCTGTACACGGCGCTTTCTGTCTCACATCCTGTTCTCCGCTGTTGCCTGACAGCGGCAACAGTGAAGGGGAAATGTGTATCTTTGGCTACAGAAATGCAGATGTGACTGCTGTCACCCGGCAGACAGAAAACCTGAAAACTTGGACAGAAAACCTGAAAACTTCCAGGGACCCTGGGACTCCTGTTTCCAACATCCCTGCTCGTCAGAGGGGGAGCCCAGGTCAAGCAGTCTGCTGCAAAGCCCAGGTGCTGTGATGCATGCAAGCATCTTGACGTCCCTGCCATCCTGACGCTTTCACGGAAACCTAATGATTATCCTCCGAGTGGTGCAGGGGGCAGGGAGGGAGGGAGACAGAGAGACAAAGAATTTCCACGGAAGGCCTGCATATGACTCTTTTGATGCTATTCACAGTTATGATTTGCAAATTACTTTTCAAAATTACTTCTCTCAAAATACCCAGACACCTGGCCACAGACTGGCAACCTAATGCTAAAATAGGCACATTGACCAGCTAACCCCGGGGCTTCACAACTCAGCTGCCTTTGACCACAGATGATCTCTGCCAAAAGAAATACAAACAGCTCTGGGAAATGATTACAAAAGTTGGGATGGGTCCAAGCTTTTCAAAAGTGATGGTCGGTTGTTTGGAATATCCCATGGCCAGGACGTTTTTCTCAACAAGTCAGCTCTGTGTAATGAAAGCAATTAGGAGAAATTCAGATGGGCCCACAACTCTCTCTCTGCCTAAATATGGGAATAATAATTAACTGCTCAGAATCGGAGTACTGGCTCACAGCTGATGATTCACCTTTCAAGTTGTGCAAAGAAAAGGTCAGACCTTTTGTAAAGCAATTTAATGGTGTGTATCAAGAGTCATAAAAATGTCTGTTCCCTTTGACACAGGAAGCTTACAGCTGGAAACCAATCTGCAGAGATGAGCCAAAAGAAAAAGATGTTCCCTACAAAATCTGAAACAACCTAAATGTCCAATAACAGGAAATCTGTTAATTACGTTACCTTTTCTTATGAAACATTACAGAGCCATTCATGGGAATTAAGAAGAGTGTCATGATATGGGGATGATGCTGGGTCAACATGACGGTCAGACACTGTCAGATCATACGGGCACCCGGCTCAATGCAGGAAGCGCAGGCTCTTGGATGGGGAATCCGTATGCAGGCCCCTCCCTCTTCCAAAGAGGACCCATCTGTGAAAGTCTCTGGGTCCGCCTCCCTACAGCCATCACACACTCTGGGAGGCAAGTAAGCCCTTCCTAGTCTAGACTTTGGATCCGGGACCCAAAGGGAGGAAAGTCGACAGCTGTGAGACCTGTTTTGACTTTTGTTTCTCAAAAGCAGACTTTTCACCCCTGGGAAGAGCAGCTCCCTCAGGGGCCCAGCTACCGCTGTCCTCGGGGAGGTGCAGAAGAGGGGATGCTCCCAGAGTGGGTTCATCATCTGTTCAGACAGGGCAAGGAGGGGCAGGGCAGGGAGGGGCCCTGACACTACACTGGTGTCCACGCACACGCTGGCCACCAATGTTTCCACGCGAAGCGTGCCGGTGTGCATCTGCTACAAAAAGCACTAAGGATGGGGGATCTACTGAATTCTGTAGCTTTGTCTCAGTGTCTTGAGCTCTTTGAACTCAGGTATCTTAGAAGAACACCTACCGCTCAGCTAAGGCTTAGGAAACCCAGACAGTCACCCTGGTGTGTCAGTAAATAAGAAGAAATTAAGAGTTCCTATTGACATTATTGATGGATGTGACTTACATGGTTTCAAATGAGTGTTTTTCCACTAGCTCTTCAAAGGGAAAACTTGAAATTCTCTGGGATCTCTTCTCATCCGTGGAGCTCTTCCTGAGCCGTCCTGCCTCTGTTGCTCAAAAACTGCTGTGACCTTGGGTCAAGGAGACACTGGTGCTGGCGCTCCACAGAAAATGTGCTTCTCACACTAAAACGGCCACTTAAGCAAGAATGTGGAAATGATTTATCTTGCAATGTTTAGAGCTGATCTTCCTGCCAGCTATGTCAGGACCGCACAATCCGTCAGGGACAAGTGGTTATATGCTCCCAAACAAAGAAGAATGCTCTAACGGCCCAAGTGTTGAGTATCTAACACACCCAAACCACCTTAATAAAAGTTAAATTACCCACACCCCAAAGAACACAACCACCAACAGTAAAAATACAAAAAAAAAAAAAAATTTTTTTTTTTTTTGTCCACACACCATGTGCGATCTTGGTGGCACTAGTGGTAAAGAACCTGCCTGCCAATGCAGGAGATGTGAGAGACGTGGGTTTGATCCCTGGGTCGGGAAGATCCCCTGCAGAAGGGAATGGCTACCCACTCCAGTACTCTTGCCTGGAGAATCCCACGGACAGAGGAGCCTGGCGGGCCACAGTCCCCGGGGTCGCGAAGAGTCAGACGCGGCTGAGCGACTCAGCACACACAGGCATGATCTGTGTCCCCAGACCAGGGACGGAACATGAACCCCTGCAGCAGAAGCTCCAAGCCCTAACCCTGGACTGCCAGGGGGGTCCCCAGAAACGTTTAAGCGCTAAGAGCAACAGAAAGTGAAACACATCCATTTATGCCACATGAAGACTGTCTTCCATATACGACGTTAAGCAGCCACATTGCAGGATCTGAGGGTAAAATGAGAGAGGAAAAGGAATCAAGAGTCATAATCAGAGACCGCTTATTTTGTTCACTGTGGTACTTCCAGGAGCTAGCAGGTTTACTGTAAATGTGTGGAATAACGGATGAATAAACGCACAGATAACAGAGCTCATAAAATAGAAACACGGTTTGCGATGCGAGGCTGTGAACGCAGGCAGACCTGCCTTCACAAGTCAGAAGACAAACCCCACCCCAGAGAGGACGCTGCACACACGCTGCATTCAAAAGCTGGGTGCTGAAAGTCAGGAACAGACGCTGCCTTTGAAAGACAGAGACGAAACTAATAGAACCAAGCTGGGGCTAAAGAGGCTGTCTCTCTAGACGAGGTCATGTTCGAGTTTCACCAGGCTCTTGGTCACAGTGAGGCACAGGCTTTGAGCACACTCCCAGCCCCCAGCCCACCCCACCTAAATCTCCTGCGCCCCTAATTCACCGTCTCAGCTCCGAGCACCAGTGGGCTCCAAGGCTGCTCGGGGACACCCACTGCCCAAGAAGCATCGCCACTCCTGCTAGGACCCCGTGTAAAGCGCCCCCCACCCCTGCCTGGCTCAGGGTCCCGGGTCCCTCCTCCCAGCGCTTATCACAGTCTGGTTATCTCGTTCGCTCTTCTCCATCTGCTACTCCCCCTGGATCGTCACTCCCAGGAGAGCAGACCCCTGCCGTCCTAGTTTATCAGCGTCTTCCAGCACCTGACACAGTGCCTGGTAGCTGGCAGATATCCAAACTCTTAAGAATGAATGAATGACTAAAAGAATACTGGATCCAAGGGTGAGGTAAACAGCTTATCAGGAGCTGCAGGAAGAGCTATGTAAACATGCTCTCAGACTGCTCACTCTCTGCTGCTGTCTGTTTTTAAGTGAGATTTAGAAAGGGGCTTTCTAAGTAATTGACTTTATTCTCCATGGAGGAACCATCCAAGTCTTCCTGATTCTAAGAAAGAGCTGAACAGCTCAAAGTGCTCTCAAATTTAAGGTATGGCCTACATTTCTCAAGGTGTATGTATTTTTTAAAATTAATGTATTAAAACCTGCAAGATTCCAGCTATAGCATAACCTGCAACTCTATTCAACTTACCAAGTAAGTATAAAGGTCCTGTCCCGCTTCTCATTATCACGGGTATAGTGAGACTACTCAGTCCACTAACTCAACAGTGAATCTGTAGAAACCCAAAGTTTCTTCTTTTTGCCCTAACCGAGTGACGTTAGGGTATTCTAGTTTTTCATTATGTGTGGATTCTCAGTAAAGGATGTTAGCTAATGAGAGCTTTTCTTATCAGACATGTGAGATTCGATTTAGGCCTCTCTAACCTCACTGCTGGTTCAGTTCTACCACCACTACGCACATTGCACTCACCCAGTATTCCCTGAATTATGGATTGAAAGAAGGAAAAAAAAGTATTTATGGCACAATACTGGCATTGCACCAAGGTACATCATTCCAAACTTAAAAAAAATTTTTTTTTTTCTTTGCCACACAGCTTGTGGAACTTAGTTGCCTGGCCAAGAAGTGAAGCTGGGCCACCCCAGTGTAAACCCCAAGTCCTAACCACTGGACTGTATAGATGTATGGATGTGAGAGCTGCAGCATAAAGAAAGCTGAGCAGAGAATTGATGCTTTTGAGCTGTGGTGTTGGAGAAGACTCTTGAGGGTCCCTCGGACTGCAAGGAGATCCAACCAGTCCATCCTAAAGGAGATCAGTCCTGGGTGTTCATTGGAAGGACTGATGCTGAAGCTGAAACTCTAATACTGTGGCCACCTGATGCAAAGAGCTGACTCATTTGAAAAGACCCTGATGCTGAGAAAGATTGAGGGCAGGAGGAGAAGGGGACAACAGAGGATGAGATGGTTGGATGGCATCACCGACTCAATGGACATGGGTTTGGGTGGACTCTTGGGAGTTGGTGATGGACAGGGAGGCCTGGCGTGCTGCAGTTCATGGGGTCGCAGAGTCGGACACGACTGAGCGACTGAACTGAACTGAACCACTGGACTGAGGGAATTCCCAAACATAACTTTAAATTGCATTCATAGTATATATTCTATTGGAGGTTTTGTCCTTTATACTTATCTCTTCCGTGTTGCCATACACTTCACATTTATACTTTTCACTGGTGAATATTTCATCTGATAAATCCCATAATTTTTTTTTTTTAATGTTCCTTCTGTGAGACACGAGGCATGACTCGTGTGTAGGGAGACCATCAAAAGGAACACCACACATATCTGACTATCAGATTCTAAAGCAAATTCTTGGACTGAGGGATCCAATCAGAGAACATGAACATTTTCACATCTAGGTCACATTTCAACGCAGACTTTGGCTTGTTCTCAGAAGCATGAGGAACCTGGGTGTTAATGGAAATGCAGAATGAATATGAAAAGACTACGGCTTTTGCTTACGTCAAGAAGAGCAGTAGAGAAACAGGAAAGGGGCCAGTTGCATCCAGTGTCTGGCCCACCCAGCCGGGAGTTTATGGGGAGTCGTGGCGCCCTGAGACAGCTTAGGAGGTATGCCCTCGGGACACCTTCACTTTCCTTAGCGCCATTCTGGAGTAATTATTCATAAAACTATCCAGAACGGCTTCTCTGCAGAATCCGGCTTCAGAGGTGCTGGCTGAGCCCCCTGACGGCCGGGGCATTACCGGCCTCGTCCCTGCGCACACGTGCTGACCCGCCCCGCCTCCCTGAATGCCAGCAACGCTGCAGGACGTCTGAACTCCCTACACGCGTGTGAGTCAGACCCAGTACCTGCTGTTGCGGATCTTTCCTTTCCCACTGGCCCGTTCTGGGGCAGCTCGCCCGGCCAGAACGCATGTCGCAGGAGGCAGGTAACAGACGCGAGTCCAGAGGCGAGCCCTCCCTCCCCGGGCCCTGGGCCGCCCCGCCCCGCACCCCGGCACGCGGCCACACTCCTTGCCGAAGGCTTTGCGTTTTTCTGTTCCCTAAAGGACCAATCTCTACACAAAAATATTAAATAAATTGAACTGGAAGAAATAAGAAACAGCCGTGGCGCGCATCACAAACAGCTCCCTTTGAAGGAGACGGAGGAGGGGAGTCACGGAAGGAGACGAAGCGGAGGAAGCCAGCGGGGCGGTGAGCGCCTCGCCCGGGGAGATGGCTCGTCGCGGAGCCTCAGCGCGGCCCGAGCGGGAAAGGAAGCCCGACCGCAGGGCTCTGTCCGGGCGGCTTCCAGTTACTACGGGCTGGTCGGTAGCGGATTCAGCATAAACCATCTCTAAACGAGCGCACGGAGACGCCCCAGGGAGGTGTCTAACACAGGACTCCTGGGGGTTCAAGCAGCTTGACACCTTTCTCCAGGCCGTGGACGACTCCACCCAGCTACACAGCACCACGTTCGGGTGGCCTGTCTGCAGCCTCACAGCGTGTCCCATGAACGCGCTACTGCCGCCTGGCTCTGGGTAACTAGAGGATGCTAAAAGCAGTGTGAAAAATAAATGAAGGTGACACTGCAGGTCCAGCGGGGACAGAGACTGCAGCAGAAGTCCAGCTATGTTGCACAAGAGTGTTAAAGACGGTAACTGATCACCTCTACCACAGACACGGGCTGTACACAAGTTCGAGTTTCCATCATTCTTTAGTGTTCACGTGGTGAGACAGAAAACCCGTTCAGTATCACGCAACAACCCTAAAATGGGAAAAGAATTTGAAAAAAAGAATAGATATGAGTATATGGAGAACTGGATCACACTGCTCTACACCGGAAGTAACACAGCACTGTTAATCACATGTGCTCCATACAAATAAAACGTTTAAAAAAGACAAACTTGAAAAAACAGAAAACCAGGTTGGTTCATTCTCTTTAATAATTTTTTTTTCCTTCAAAAAGGTACAGGATTCACTGCCATACACAGAACCATCCTACAACACATTCTAGAAGTTAGAAAAACTCTGAGGATAGCCTAAGCACCCTGGACTAATGTGCTGTCTCTGTGCGTCTCAGAGGAATGAGGACACAAAGACCAGAGGTTGCTGGATTAGCACATTAACAAAGATCCACCAACAATAACAAAAGTGAATTTATATGCCACACTAGCTCCAGATGGAGCAAACACTACTCCAATTAAATCGTGAGGGTTAAGTTTAAAGGCACTTTGCATTAGCTTATTTTTAAACAGATAGTAATATTCCAACTAGAGCGACCATGGACCAGTTTCTCTGTAACTTAAGGTCGAAGCTGCTTTTGTTTCTGACAACACTAACACTTTAGGAAGTTTTGGCCACTTCATTTCTGTTGTCTTTTGCAGAGCTTTAATCTCTACATATACATGTATCAATGTAGACAAATTAGAATGCACAAGTACACAAGGACTTGGGGAGAAAACAACCCACAATCCCATCACCCAGACATAACACAGTTAGCCCTTCCAGACTTTTCTCTATGTGCTCGTTCTTATAAAAAGAAAAAAGGAATGATCCTATACTTCGTTTTACAGCTCCTTGCTTCTTTTTTTAAAAGAAACTGGATCAATACCAGGCATTCTCCCATTTATATGAAATCACTTTTTTAAGCACTGTGCGGCTTACAGGATCTCAGTTCCCTGACCAGGGATTGAAGCCAGGTCACGGCAGTGAAAGAGCAGAATCCCAACCACTAGGCCACCAGGAACTCCTCACAAAATCACTTTTAATGATCACACTCTAGAAACAGAGGGCTAGTCAGCTTGTCTGCACATCGAGAATGCTTCCATCTCCCATGTATAAACAGCGCTGGGATGAACATCACAGTCACATCCACAGCACTTCCACAGAACTCACTCCAGGACTGTAACTGGTAGCTCAAATGCTCTATGAATATTTTAAGACTTTTGACATAGTTGATCTCCAGCAAAATTGTACTAAACAACTGGCTACATGCGACAGTTTAGTCCATTTCAAAGGGATGGCCCCATTTTTATAAAGCTTTCTTCAGTGCCCTTAAAAGTACAGCTCTGCCCTTTTTTTTTTTTAAACAAACATTCAACTTATTTTTACTTTGCTTGTTATTACCATCCTGGCCTCACAGCATATGGGATCTTAATTCCCCAGTCAGGGATCGAAGGGATGGGACATTAACAGTGTGTTTAACTTGCATGATGTCTTAAATCAAAACATAGGAAAAACCCATTAACAAAAAAAATGCCAATAAACCTTCAAAATAATCACAAAAATGCAGAGCAAAAGGACTGAATTTCCCCTTAATCAAAATGGAAACGTTTCTCAGAAGGAATCGTCTGGAGTTGGTGAGACTGGGCATAATCTGGGCACTTTCCGACGGTGAAGCTGAGCGCGCACACGAATGTTTCTGGAGGCGAACGCAGCAGTCTCAGAACCTTGAGAATTTTCAAACTCTAACCTACACATACAGACTCAGTGCAGCACAGTCACCAGAGACAGGCACAAAGAACTAGACACAAAGGCGTTCACAGCTTTATATATTTCATCATCACGGCAGTGGGAAACCACCAACCAGCAACAGGGAAGCAACAAACCGGATTTTTAAAAATACACAGAAAAATCATAAAAAGAACAAAGCCTACACAGGCATAGGGAAAGCTGAAAGGAAGTAAGACAAAATGTTAATTAAAAAGTTTTCTAAATGTTGAATGCTTTTTTTTTTTTTTGTATCTTCCAACTTCATAGCAATGAACATTTGTTATGTTGACAACCAGAAAAAGCAAAAGAAACATATATAGGAACTTTTTTATTTTGGTAAAGTTAAAAAATGCTACCAAGTTCTCTTTCTGTTTTAGAGTTTTATCTTCTGCATCTTGGCTCACACTGTTAATGGACGCTGTGCACCTAAAGGGTTATAACCTAAAAGATGTTTGCTTCTAAATGCTGTCCCATGATCTCTGCAGAGTTCATGAGAGTATTTAAAATTTGCTTTTCTTTAGGATGAGATGATTTATATGAGCTTTTAACAGCATAGTAACTTTGCAATTAAGGCCCACCTATGGCACGTGTGGCAATAAAAGATGTTTTCCTTGCATAAAGACAATGAAGTGTGACAGAAGGTTGGATACAAGGAAGAGAATTACTTATTCTCCAGCTCGCTGCCCTGTGCAGCAGACATCTGGAAACAGAGCAAGGAAAGGCAACTGGGAAGAGGCCTTTGGGGTTATTTGTTTATTCATTAGAAACACTCAGAAGCTGCCCTGAGATGTTGATGTAAAACCTAGTCACAAACGCCCATTTCTCTCCCTTTCCTTCTCTTTCCCTTATTCCCGCTAAGGGATGAGACCCAGGCAGACACATAAGACACTCCATCATTCAGGGAAGGTATGCTCTTCACTTTCCAGAACACATTTCTCAAGTCACCAGTTGGGTTTTAGTTGGTCCCCTCCAGCACCTTTTTAAAGATGAAATAAAATATATCGGAGGGCAATAAGAAAGATGAATGTGTGTGTGTGTGTGTGTGTGTGTGTGTGTGTGCGCGTGCGCGCACTCAGTCGTGTCTGACTCTTTGTGACCCTGTGGACTGTAGCCCGCCAGGCTCCTCTGTCCATGAGATTCACCAGCAAGAATACTGGAGTGGGTTCCATTTCCTCCTCCAGGGCATCTTCCTGACCCAGGGATCGAAGCCAAGTCTCCTGCAGTGCAGGCAGCTTCTTCACCACTGAGCCACCTGGGAAGCCCAATACTGAAGATGTGTTGTATGAAAACTGTACCTGCTACCTGATGTGCATTATAGGTGATGGACGGTGCCATCACGGGGAGCATCTGAAGGCTTCTTCTGATGTATTGGAGAAACAGTGAAACTAACATTCTCCCCCACACCTGATCAAACTGAAACCCCAAATCAAGTATTCCTGGAAAGTATGAAAAAGTAACGTGGGGCAGAAGGATCCCGTAGTTATGCCCTAACCTAACCTGAACCCCAAACCACAGGAAGTGTTGGCAGCCGGGCCACACAGAGCCCTGGTCTGTTTGTTGACGCTTGGTTCCCCTGTGACACCGTAATTACACAGCCTGTGGCACCACAAACCCCAGGCTCTCTGCGCCCCACTCCTGGCCGGACTGCTCCCTTCAAAGCCTCCCTTTGTGAACTCAGGACGCACAGCCCAAATGAAACTCTCCAGGCCCAACCTCCTGTGCTCACCGCAGCCTCTCTCCCTGCGGCCTTTCAAGAGGAGGCTTTTCTCCACTCACTTAACACTCGCAGGGCACCTGCCATGGGCCCGGCCCCAGGGTGGGGACAGAGTGACCCTGCTGGGCTCCCGCAGACAGACACCTGCCTATCAGGGGGCAGGGACAGACTCTGCGAGAGGCGACCACCGCAGGCCGGAGGGCCCCACAGGAAGTCTGGGGTTACCTTAGTGGGGGAGCAACACTCTTGAGTCCTTCTAGAGGAGACAGGTTGGCGGTGGCAGAGAGGAGGCTGGGAGGAGAAGAAGGCAGTTAGTGGAGAGACCAAGGGTCTCTTCTCGAGGCGACTGAGAACCCGGCCGCCTGCTGAAACAGGGAGAATTGGGAAGGATTGGGCCTGGGGGCTGGGTGAGGTCCCACCCTCCTCCTTTCTAAAGACTTCCTGAAAGCTCCCCTCCTGAAAGACTGCTCTGGACCTCAGGGCATCTGGCTCCCGCCCTGCCCACCTCTCTCCCCGTGGACGCCTACCACTACAGGCCCCAAGGGGAACGCTCTGGAAGGAGCTCTCCTCCTCGCCAAGTCTGCCGTGCTCCTGGAAACCCTCCGGATCCGAGGGGGGCGCCACCCAAGCCCTCGCCCCCCGAGCTCCTGCCACCCCACTCGGCACCGTCCAGCTAGCCCCCACGGCGAGGTCGGCCTCTGGACTAAACCCCGCTCCCCCAGCCTCCACCTCCCATTCCACCCCACCAACACCTGCCACTCTCCTGCCCCAGGGCTCCTCCTCTCCCCGCCCGTCTGACACCCTTCCCCATGGCAGTTCCGTCCTGCCTCCTGGCCAGGGGGTGCCACCCTCCCCATGGTCGCGGCTGTGCCCAGGCCCGGCCTGCCGGTCTCCTCAGCTTCCCGTCCTGACGTCCCCGCCTCCCCCTCCCCCCAGAAACTCCCAATCCCCCCATCACTCTGGGCTGCTGCCCTCTGTCACTTACTTGACTTTAACTAAGGCCAAGTGGAAGGACCACATCTGACTCTTAGCTTCTCCATCAACTGGTGGTGCCTAGCACGCCGTCCGACTGTTACGGGTGATGCCCTATCTTGAACACTGACATACTGAGAGTGAAGTGATTCTTGAGTGGAAGAGTGAGGTCATCATTTTAGGTCTTTCACCAAATTCACCTAGGCGGTTCCGTTTGACTGGAAACACTACCGCCCACCATGAAAGGGATGTAAAACTGGCTTCTCACCTTCGGGGACTGGTTTCACATGGATCCACTCTTTTGCTCTCTCCTGCGACCAATGGCATAAATCTGCAACATCCCTGACTGGTTAGGATCTCCTTGGCAGCACAGAATATCTGAATCATCAGCTTGTTAGAAACGTTAAGGTATTTTTTCCTTTTTTGGGCAATTTTAAAATAAAAAGCTAATACTGAAAATCATTAAAAGTTTGTGGCATTAAGCCTGCTAGAAAAGACTGATTTCTGTGTTATCGGCATGCTAAAATGGGAAGTCTCAACAGTGAGGCAAACCTGTTACACATAACTATGATATTACTATTCATCTTACACAGGTATCTTAAGCAATTTGTTTTGCTAAAAATTCTGAAGTGTTCTAGTTGAATCAAATCCTTAAGCAATAAAAAGTATGAGCTGCCTCTTAATGAGATAATGATAACAAGATACTGGTTTGCATTGAGAAGCATCTATATCCTCCAAGATGAGGTGTTTTATGCCTGACACCCATTCACTTAGAATACAGAAGTCAGATCCCAAATACTAGCAACAAGTTTTGTTTTCCTTTATACCTATTTTGGAGGAAAGATTTAAGTGGGATAGCTGACTATATAATGAGAAGTCCCAGAAAAACCAGTCATCAGACTATAATTGCAAGCAGTAGAAAACCCCGTGACATTTTTGTTTTTAAAAATATTCTCTAATTATCTTCAATTTCCCAGTTCATCCTCTAAGCAAGTCCTAAATTAAACAGCTTCAGAAAAGATTCCTCAATAGACGATAAATCAAAAAATACAGCTACTGTATAATAAACACTAGTTTTTACTCTTGACTATGTCATTTTCTATTTTCTCTCTAAATTAGTTGCTCTGAAAACAAACTGCATGGTATTATGAACAACCCTGATACCATTATACAACTCCCATTTCTAAGAAAATTGTATTTCTTCTTATCTACTTATTAGTATTTATTAAAGTAAGAATGCTATGATGAATAACAAGAAGAGTCAAGTTTTTCTATAAATTCTTATATTTTGGGGAAACAAAATGTGGAAGGTGGTAATAATTATACTGAATTTACTTTCTCTTCATCATGCCAATGGAAACTACAAAAATAATCCGAACATTGTAGAGACAGTAAACCATTTACTTTTTCGTGTTCTAAAATGTCCTTTCCTCAAAACACCTCTTCCAGGGCACAAATTGCGAATGTCAGCATTACCCGCTACACAGACCGCAAACTGCCAACACGGCCAAGCACACCGGCCTCACCACCACCTCGGTGTGGAGTCGCAGACAGGACATGGGGAGAGTCTGAGAGAGAGAAAGGGTAAAAACAGAAGCCTTCACTCCTATACATCCACTCAGCCTACTTCTGCCAAGTCAACCTCTTTCAAGTGAGGCCGCAGGCCTTACCTGTCACAGAGCAACTTCCTGTCCCCACTCTGACACTCACAGCAGTCCCGAGACCCAGGCAGGCACCCATTTTACACGTGTGGGGAGAAGTCGCCTAGAACAGCTTAGCAGAGGCTCACAGCTCTGCCGCCAGGAGCTGCTCAAAGAACTCACGCCTCTGGGACCTGGGGCTCGGGCACTGTCTGTCCGTTTCCTGGAAGCCGGGCGCCAGGCTGGGCAGGGAGCCCCTGGAAGGTGGAGAGGTCTGGGCTGAGCTACACTCGCATTGCCGCTCTGCCCTTTCCACCTCTCTCTGGTGGAAGGGTTCTAACCCAATCTGTTCACCAGTAAGATGAGGTGATTATGATCCTGCCTTCCAGGCTTGTCGGGAGAATTAAATGAGGCAAAGTGTGCAGGCTCTTGCACAAAGTAGGTGTTCAGTAAACGGTAACGCCCCCCCCCCCCCCCCCCCCCCCCCCCCCCCCCCCACACACCACCACAAAAGCCAGTGAAGCCTCAGGAACCGGGTTCTTCGGGACATATGCTTGAGGTGACAGGGCACGCATTAATCAGGCTCCTCTGGGTTTACGCAGCTCCAAAACCAGAGAGAGCAGAGCAGAGCCCCAGGTCGCCTATAATAAGCTGCTTCTCCCAAGATGACAGGTCCCCTCCCTGCTCCGTGTGTGTCCAGAACTGCTGCTGATCCGAAGCAGTGATTTGCACGCCACGTGAAGGGGTTATCAGATAACACACACAGCTGAAGACTGGTCTTTAAGGGACATTTCCTTTTTAAAGAGATGAGAGTCTTGGAACAAAAGGGAGATTAGTTATCTCTTCCTTCACTAGTTTGTGTTTTGATGCTTTCAATATAAACATGAAATTAATCTAAAAGGAATCTGAGCTAACTACAAATAGATTTATTCTCATTGAAGAAACTAAGCTGATCCCAAACTCTGCATATCATATAATAATCCTAAATCCATCACCATGGTGAGCCAGAAATTGTCCAGCATGCACCAGAATCATTATAATGCTGAGTCAAATCTCCAGATGCCTCTAATACTCCATCAGCAATTTTAATTTAAAATTTAAGGAGCAGGAAGTTCTTTACTAGTATCACTGTCAGATAAAACAATGAGAGTAACTGGCTTTAAAACAAGCTTAAAAACGAAATTACTAAATCAGGTAGGCCCAAGGAGGCTTCTGAGTGAAGCTTCTGGGTAAAAATCACCCCATCTCTGAGCACAGAGCCCCATAAGCATCTCCCACACAGCGACTGGTCAGGTCACCCACGCGTTCCAGGAGCTCCCCTGGCCTGCTCCTGGGTCACCTCAATAGAGGCAGCCTGGGCGACACCCGCTGTGCTGGGAAACCTTTGCTGCGGGGGCTGTCTCTCTCCACGAGATACCAGGAGCAGACAGCCTGGCTCCAAGCTGTGACAACCGTACCTGTCTCCAGAAACCCCCCCATTGTCCCCCGGAAGCATCGCCGTTCCAGTCTCTCCTGGGGTGTCGCAGTGCGCGGGTGCGGCCTGATAGGTTAAGGAAGGTCGTCAGCTCCAGACCCCGGGGTGGAGCTCTGCGCGCCGCTTCAGACGGGAAACTCCGGTTCAGAACGATGAAGTCACTTCACTCCCATGCAATGCGGAGACTCGCTGCTAAGTCACGTCTAACTGTCAAGTTCTCTATCTGGATCTTTCCATAAGGCCAGAAGACCTCTGATGAGAGAAGGCACAGCAGGGCAGGGTAGGTTTGGAAACAAAACAAGCCCTGCCAGACTTAGAATCACCAAGGGGTTTCACCACTTCTACTAAAGCTGCGACCTCCCCTGGGTCTCTGCTCTTCACCAGGGATGTGGAAACATCAGGCCCACCCCCAGCACACAAGGCGCCCGTGTGCTGACACCCAGGTGTGTCATCCCCATGATCTTCTTACACTCGAAGCGGACAGCGGCCCCCGCGGGCCCTCTCCTCTGGGTGGGCTCCCACACCACCCCTGCAGGCCTCCCTGACAGCACACACCCCGGCCCACAACCTGTGACATGTCCGTCCGCCCCGCTCCCCTACTAGAGCTTCAGGGCGCTTCATTCTGTGCTCTTTTCATCCCTAACCACCCAGAACACTGCCTGGTACCCAGGTGTTTGATCGGTGGACTGACTTTTAAAAACTAAACCGGTGACTATAACAATGGTGGTGAGGGATGTTTAACTGTATACCCATGTGTATCAAACCACTATGCCGTACATCAGAAGCTAATACAATGTTACATGTCAATTAGATTCAATTTATTTAACAGGCGAACAGAGGAAAACCAGAGAAATTCGGATTAAGGACCTGTGGGATGGGGATGGATTTTGATTCTCCCACTGAAGGGAAGCCAAGGAGAAAGTGTGGGAGCCTCGGTGGAGTCTTAGGGCAGCGCTCTGGCTCTGCTGCAGCGTCCAACTCGCAGGACCGGGGTGGGCAGGGCTGAGACGCTGCGGGTCTCACGTGCCCAGCTGATGCCCCCAGCGCAGGTCCACTTTGCATAGCCCAGCCCGAGACAACCGGACAGGCACCTGGGCAGGGTCTAAAGCAACGCTGCTCCGAGACGAGACTCGGGACCGCAGGAGACTAACTGGAGTGACTTGCCCGTGGAAAGCACACCCGTGTGCATCTCTGTACCGCCTGCCTTTCGGCTTCGAAGGCGGAGCAGGTGCACAGAGTCCGCACATCCCAGACTAAACAACCCCAAGTTTACACGACATCGTGTCCACAATGTAATGACCATCTGCATACATTTTGGTCTTGTTTGGGCAGTAATGTACTGGAATCTCTAATATTTTAAAATACTAAGCTTAATTCCTGATTACCATACAATAAATACTGACGAATGTATCTCATTCAGTAATGGACAGCACACGCTTTCTTTCCCACAGTCGCCGAATGCTGCGGTAACGCCTCCCATCACCTGATGGAGCAGGGGACATGCCAGGTGCAAGCGCAGGCGGCTGTCCTCCAGGCTGCGGTGGCTAACAGTGTAATGGGGACCAAAATTAAGAGCAGCACTGACCAACACAGTTTCCAACTTACGAAAGTAGGTTTGCCTCTGAGAGCCTCTGTAACAGGAGAACGCTCCATTTAGTTTTATTATAAAAGGCAACTTTAAGTAAGCAAAGTGTAACTACCAAAACATCTTTTTAAAAAAACTATTTCTAATTTAAAATCAAGTGATGCTATATTTTTAACAGAAAAAAAAACGACTAAAACTTACCTTATTTATGGATTAATAAGTTTCAGCTAACCAAGATGCTTGATAGAAAAAAAACGACAGGAATCACAGAATTTTTGCACTGCCAAAGTGCAAACTAAGTTTATGATTTCTTGGTTCTAATCAAATACCCACTACTGATCATTTCTAAAAGATAATTCACTGACATGTTACTCTCTTCAGTGTTTAATTTTTACCTTCCAACAGGTATTTCTAGAAATGCACTGCAATTTTATCAAGTGAAAACTTTCAGTTTTCTTCAAAAAAAGATCTTTAACTCACATTTTACTATCAGCCTGAACTGGTGCCACCCAACACCTGCAGGTCCCCTGAAAGGTCTCAAGTGGTTCTTCTTGAAACACAGGCTGAAACCATACATGAAACAAAGAATTTCAAACGCAGGTGAAGCTCAATTTTCTAGGCGTGTTGATCAGAAATGGGTTTTTTCCAAAGCCCAAGTCAAGCTGGGTTCAGGCAGTGCTTGCTCCCTCTTGACAGGCTAACCTTTCTTCCCTTGTCTTCAGAATCTCAAGAGCTCTGAACATATCAATCTTATTTATGGCTGAGCTATGTCCCCACCATCTGTTCTTGCTGGTATTTCATCAGAAAATTCTTTTCTTCTTTAAGGAATATATTCAGCCCTAGTAATATGTGTTCTGAATATTTTGTTACAAAACATACAGTACATGGTGGGCAAGGAGTACTGAGAATAAATTTGATTACCTAAACAACTGTTTATACCTGGCTTTTAAACAAAACCATTAACTGAAACATGAAAGAAAATTCTACAAATATTTTAAATTTCTTTTCTCACATTCAGCTGCCAAGATTCCAACTGATATTTCAGTACTGAACATTTTTAACAAACAGTACTTTCATGTCATTCAAAGTGTTTTTGTATTTTAGTTTCAGATGGAATACTGGTTCAGCTGGGTGGACTGAGTGAATATAATCCAGAGGGATCATTTTTTGTTAAATCATAAAACACGCACACAACCTGTCCTGGTTTTCACACGTCAATTACACTAGCATCATCAGCAAAAATAGTATTATGTCATTAACAGTCCTCTCATCTTGCCAAATGCCAATTTCAGAGGTTTAGTAAAACTCAGAGTGAACAAAACGAAACGCTGTAATTTTCTTATTCATTCTATCGGTCTTCTCTAGAAGATTTCCCCCAATCTTATTTTAATTTTGTCTCCACAATGCACTCCCGAGTCTCACCTGCAGGGACCCACGCCAGCTCACCACTGCTGCTCTTCTTCCCCGGCTGTCTCACTCAGCCCTTCGGGGCCCCAGCAAACGCCCTCTAACACCAGTCTCCGGGGTCCCTCTCCCCTCTTGCCTTCACACTACAGTCCTTCCTTCCTTTCCAAAGACGAATCTGCCACAACAGTTCTAATACTCTGAACATGTTACACTCTGTTCAGCATTTATAGGTTTTTTATATTCACATAAATCCTTATGTTTATGTGAAAATAGGTTTTTTATATTCACATAAATCCTCAGAGTAAACTATGTTAAATCTAGTCATAGCCTGATTTATTTTCCTTACTAAAAAATAAGCAATTTAAAACGTTAGCGAGAAATGGGCTCAGATTCTTCTAAACTTTAAAAGATCAGCTAAATTACCAACACCTCTAAGAAAAATACACAGCTAACTATTCCGAATGTGACTGAATATAGAAACAGCTACAATATCTTAGTGGACTTCATTAAAAACAAGCTCAACGTCTGTAACTTCTGCAGGATGGTCTCCCAAATCCAGAGGAATAAAATTCCACAGTAACTTTACAAACAACACAACCCTTAACAGTATTAACCTGATTTTAAGACGTTCACTGAAGGTCTACTGATAGCAGAAGTGGAAATTAGTACAAGATCCAGGCTTTTTTGATGTAATCACTAACAGGCACTTGTATTGTTTGGGCCACTAAGTAAAAGAGGGCACCTTCAGAAAGGATTTTTCAGTCCTACTCTCAAGGTCAAGGTCATCTACCAGAGACCCAGAAGGATATCCATTTACAGTTCTCACTACCCTCCATAAAGATGGAACTCTCAAAATGTTTGCACTTGGCTTTCTTGTAGGGAAGAGCCTAGTTTATGCACAACCACACATAAAACAGTTACACTGCTGATTCTGTCATTCAATTTTGCAACCCACTCTTTAAAGAAAAAAAATCTAAAATATCACTTCCAGACTCAAAAAAATCTGCATCCCCAAAATCAAAATTAAAACTTTAGCTCCCAACTAAAATTAACTTTCCGATAGATAATGCTTATAAAACAAGATTCTTATTCAAACTAGAAAGAACGGATGAGCCATCACAAGTTAAAATTAAACATTTTGCAATGCAAACCTTAAAAAAATAATTATTAATTAGGGAGTTCCCAACTTTTTATAATCCCACTTTTCCATTGTCATAACCAAGTATGCCTTTATACACTGTGCTTGTCATTTTTTCTTTGCGGGTTTGGAAGGGAGACTCAAAGCTTTTGTCTTAACTCCTAAATTCTGTGCATATTCACTTCATCGCATGTAACAGTAATTTTGACTCCAATCGTTTTGATGAGAAAGTCACTTAAAACTCTCACCAACCAATGGAAGCTATGTGATTTTGAGTTACTAAAGAAAAGATAACAATACATAAACACAAAGATTAGCCATCTTTTTCCTAGTTGGGAATGTAAACAGAAGTTCACCACGGTTGTCTGTTATTTATTAATTGCTCCACAATGAACTACAGTTCATACCAAAGTACCCAAGGAAGCCTGAACTGAAAAATCACAAAAGAACTTCATTTTCCCATCACAGATCTCCTTTACCCTTCCGATCACTTACTCTCCAGGACGCCTGACAGTACTGGGCTGTTCTACACTCCCTATTTCCCCTTCAAATCCTGTTCCTTCTCTCCTCCATTCTAAGAGATCCCTACCTCTCTCCCTGAACACACCACCTCTGCCCGCTTCTCCAAAACAGGCAGCGCATTTTCCCCTGTGGAGTATAAGGTCCAAATCATTACATTTTTCTGTGGCTATTTATCTACATTTCCCAAGAGATACCTATTTCAACACAAAACATGCTTTATTTACAAGACTTTTACCTTGCACAGTGTATTTCAACCCAGCTAGTCACTCAGGCTACCTGAGGTACAGGCTTCACGTTATTAAAAAACTCAAAATTATTCCTTCCAGACAAACAGGCTGTGGGCTTTCATTTTGGCCGATACACTTAGTTGGGAAGCAACTTCCGTGCAAGTGAAGATACACAGTAGTTGACTGTAGTTATTATGAGCTGTTAACACATTTCTTTGTTGATGGAAAAGACTCAACAATTGTCAAGCCTAGCATCTCAATGGTACTTATTATCAGATAAGAAACTGCAAAGAATTATAAATTCTATTCATTATTTGACCACTTATCATAAAACTCTATGGCTTTATGTAACCTGAATGTATTCCATAAATACGAAGTAACAGATAAAGAAGTTTTCATACTGAAAACCACTGTTCCATGAATTTTTAAGTTCACGTATTGACTATGTTATTTATACAACAAAAGTTCAATGTTTAAACACCTTCTAAAGAAACGATCCTTAACCTGAATTTTTTTTTTAACATTACCAGGTTTTGGTGGGGGGCAGTACTTGTAGGCCTATCGATGGACTTGCAAATTTTCATGTGCAAATGTATTTCTGCTAATGCAGGGAGTGGGGAGACATTCATTCTATAATGAGCTGCCCAGAGTCCATGACCCTAGAAATGCAATGCAACTCTTCCCAAAGGTTCACGAAGAATTTAAATAGAATCTGCTTAAGTTACACTCACACAGTCAATACTTTTTGAAAAAGCAAAAGAGGTAAAAAACAAAGCAGAGATAATCTGAAAAAAATGCAAGCCCTCTTTATGGTAACAATCTCTTTTAAAACTATATAATCGCAGAGAATTTGGGGGCTTTTTTAGATTTTTTTTTTTTTTGGATCAAGGGTTAAGGACATAAGAATTCCCAGATGCTGTCTTCATGCTAATGTGCATTTTAAGTAATAAATTATTAAGGACAAAGAAAAATAACAAGTGAAACTAAAACACCACTGTTGCTCAAAATCTACGAGAACCCCTTTATCAGACTGCAGAAGGTACAGCAGACTGACAGACCATCTCAGACCTGTCCTCGTGAACACCAGACGGACGACGCTCGTGGGCCACAACCGCACCACCTTACACAACTCGAGACCGCTAACAGAGCGTGACAAAGGAGCCCTGTCACTACGTGTCACAGCACACACACAGGCCATAAAGCTGCGAAATGAGTCTTCAGATGCAGCTGACGCTAAACACGTAACTCTTTAGTCCAGAAGTGAAATCTTTTCTGAGGGAAATTCTCCAGTTCAGCAAGAACTTAGGAATTCGGAAGCTAAGAACCGTGTGTGTCCTCACGAGGCTGGACTGCTCAAACTGTCACCCAATTCAGGCTTAAATGCTACTAATGACAGGTAACTACAGAATGTCAAGACACCGGAGATGAACCAAAAGTTCTGCCTCTCTCATCTGATGAGTGTAACACAGAAAAACTATCTGAGGTAGAAATATCTGTAAACTGCAATTTTTAAAAAAACTTTAAAAAATTGTAGATTTTTCTCCCCACATTTTTTTTGTTGTTTTCACTACCCTACAAATCACTAACAGGCAACTGACAAATTATGGTAGACTTTATGTTGAATTCACAGCAGCGGAATCCAAATTCAAAGCATAGTTCTCTACTTCATAACCTAATACTTGGGGAGTAAAAACCTTAATTTTAAAATTACCACATTCAGATACAGACATTCCATGCAAAGATAAAAAGGGGGGAGGGTCAGTAGATGAACAAAATTAATGCTAAGGTTAATCTAGAACAAAGTCACCGGTACTGAGAAATCACGAGTTGGATTTTAACAAAGAATCAGTGAGACTTCACTTAGTGCTCTTGTTTAAGAAAATGACCAAACCTAGGGACTAATCTTGGCAAAGAGAAAACAAATTTACTTTCCCTAATTAAATGGCTCCACGAGTAGAGAGCCTCTCTACAGGGAAATCCACATTTATGCTTAACACAAATATATAATTTCTCTACATAGTATCATATACAAAAAAAGCAAAGCCTCAAAGACCTATTCTACCCTCTGAATTTCAAAGCATAATTTTTTCACAGATTTTACACACAGCTACATTATGCCCCTTTATCTTTAAAAGTTCACATACATACTTTCAAACCTTTTCTGCATCCTCAGTATTTACATGTCTTGGCTCCCTCCCTCTAGTATCTACACTCACAACTTCCTGAAACCCTGTTAAACTTTGATTTAACAATCTGTTTTCTTCCCTGCTAAAAATGCTCAGGGCCACTTTTGTGTCATACTGTTCTTTTATTACAATCTTCTGGAGTTAAAAAGGATGCACCTAGAACCTGAAGATACTGGAACCTGATTTAAAACGAAACCTCGATAAATAAGCTCTCTGGAATAATATTTGGGATGGCTAACCACATTTCCATAAAACATGTTCTAACTTCCATACTATTAAGTTTCTATTCTTGCATATGCCTCAAATTGAAGAAAATATTCAACCAATTTTCAAATAAAATAAAACCTAGAAACATGAAAACACTCAAGTTAAAAACACACAGACATAAAATTCCAGTCCCTAAACTGCAGGTTATACTACTGACATGAATATTTTATGAAATGTATTTAAAAGAAAAAGCTGAAAAATGTGACTGGATATTAAGTGATATCTCCTTTCTTCAATTTTGTGATTAACAGGTCTTTTATTGGTAGTAAACTAGAGCAAACAATCAGAATAGTACATATGCAGTATTCAGTACACACAATAAAAGTTAAAGGAATTCAAAACCTGTATAAAACAAAACACTGGAGAAAAAATCATACAGCTCAAGAGATACAGTGGGGAAGGTCCTCTCCGTCCTGTGATGACAGCTTGTACTCTGTACCCAACAGAACTTACGCACTTACCAAAGTAACACACACTTTTTAGTACTGAGTGTATTTAAGAGGAATAAACACATTTTCTAAGAATCTTGCAATGACAAATAAAGTGACCCTTTCGCTGGTAATGCAGACCTTTAAAAGAGGAAAGTGGGGACAGGAAATTAACTATTTTGTAACCATTTTAAATAATTTCTCGTTTTCCAAACACTGCTTTCATAACAGAAGTGTTTTACACTTGCACAATATTAATTACTTTATTATACATGGAAGCCTGTGGTAGGCTGATTACACAATAAGACTGCAAACAACCAGTGGTACTTTTCTGACGTCAGAAGAGTACATAAGACTGAAACATCACCAAAAGTACATAAAAAACTCATCAGCATAAACATCAAAGTACATTAAAAATATAATCAGGAAAAAAATACAATTGTTAAAAAGTGGTTTAGAGCAGAGCCACTGTCTACCAGTGGCTTCAAATGGCAATCAGCATTCAAAGCAAGTCTGGATGACTTCACAGGACCCTTCCACAATACTGACTAACGCACCCTTTTAACATGTACATCGCACAGGCTGCAATTTCACAAAGAGGTGCTGATGTTACTAAAGGAGATGCTCTTGACCCTCACATCGGCTCTGTCACCAGCTGGAATTACCACCTTATTAATATCCACAGCTCTGAGTATGTGGGGCTTTATTATACATGGACATCTGTGTGGGTTGTTTTTTAAAAGGGGGAGGGGCATGTTTGACCTATTGTTTGGTGTTTGGATGCCATAAAGCATAGGAAATGCACGACGATTCATGCATCGGAATGTGAATCATTCTAAAATTGAAACGGTTCAGACAGGGAGAAGAGGGAACCAGGAAGGCCTAGAACTCTTTAAGAGAGGACAGGTTAAGAACCCAAATAACATAAACTCCCCCAGAAGTGTGGGTGACACGTCATAACAGAGACAATGTTTTTAGGCCATGTATAAATACCACACACCCCAAACCTCAAAGAATTATGTAATTCCAACTTGGGTTCTAATACTGGAACCAACCAACCACGTGGGTTTTAACACTGTGCCCATCAGCTCTGGATGGAGTCACAGCCTTCTTACAGCTGGGGTAAGGAGAGGGTGCTTTTTTTTTTTCCTTCTCTTATTAAAGCTATCATTCCAGGCTTTGATCAAAGATCCAAGAATATTTGTTCTACCAGGCTGGAATGAATGTGGTTTGGAAGATCAGAGTACATTTAAAAGCTGCAACAAAATATAGGTAGCCAACATCTCAGAATTTTGGATCAGCCCAGATGGAGACAGCAAATTGAAATGTTTTCGATCCCTTAAATGATGAAACGTATATCACATCAGCCCAGATAGAGCAATTTGAAATGTTTTCGATCCCTTACTTATGTGATGAAATGTGTTATCATACTATCTGTAAATTGGATATTCCATTACAGTGATAACGTACAGAATTCCCATGCGTTATTACACTTTCCTGAGAGTAAAGCAATTAGAATAACCTTAATCCTAGCAACAAAGTTTTTTTTTTTTGTGGATTTTTTTTGTTTTGTTTTGTTTTTTTTGTACTTTTTTTTTTTTTGCATTTAAAACTTTTGGGCTATTCCCTGACAATCTATACATGTAAATTTGATTGCTAAACATTGTCACTTCGAATGTCAAACTATTTTAATCTATTGATTTTGATTAAAAATCATAATACAAACAGAGCTAAAATCACGCTAACAAAATAAACTAAATATGAAAAGTTGCATTGAAAGGGCATTACATTATTCTTAATAGGATCGTGTAGAAACATTCCAATGGCAGTGTTCTCAAAATAAAACAAAATTACATCAGAAGACCTCCAGCCTGGTCACTCCTGGGACCTTACCTGTAACTCTGGCTGGTGGGGGTCTTCACTCTGGTGCTACATGGCTCACTAACATCGGACATCATGTTTGTATACCCTGAGAAATCTGACACGGAAGTCCTTGCTCTGTGGTCCACTTCTCCATTAGAGTTAGTGACAAAGGTCATTGGCACCCTGCTGCCCGACTTGAACTGAGAACCGAACGCTTGTGCGAAGTTCTCAATCTGGTATGTTGTTCTAGGCTCTATGTCTTTCTGAGGATCTATCTGGCTAGCTAACTCCTGAGACGGAATCTGAAAGCTTGTCGAGGACTCTAAGTTTTTCTGTTGTTCCTTCTGGCTAGTCAGTTTCTGAGATGAGGACTGGAAGGCTGACGACGTCTCTAAATTCTTCTGAGAATCTATCAGGTCGTCCAGCTCCTGGGAAGGTGTCAACTGCTGATGTGTGGCATCCAAAGCGGATAAATAAAGACCTGGCTGAGACCCAAACAACATCCCAAAAGGAGGCTTTGGCAATGAAGATGGCAACACTGAGGTAACAGACTGGCCGAAACCACACTCCAAAGGAGATGTAGTGTATATCTGTTTTTCTGGGAATAAAGTGTGGTTGTGGAGAGGTGAAGACAGGCTGACAAACTGGAAGCCGTGTCCCAGAGTAAAACCTGCATTCGTGGATTTTTCAAAAGCCTGCTGGAGGTATTTGGAGTATTCTTGCAACATGGTCGCCTTGTCATTTGAAGGAGGCTGGGTGCCGGGGCTCAAATTTCCCTCCTGAACCAGTTCCGAGTGCTCCCCTGAGGCGTGCAGATCCACCCGTGGTTCCGCTATGCTGAAGGGGTCCTCCTTCTGGCTCTCCGACTTGCTGGAGTACTGATCCAAAATACTCTGCAAAACCTCGTCAGGAATCCCTGACTTGTCATGACAAGACTTGATCTCCGCGTTCAGGGCGGAGGAGTCAATAAGGGACAGCGGGGCCTCACTGTCCAGAACACCGACGCCCGCGGACTGGATGACAGACGGCTGGGACACCATGTGCCCCACGTTCACGGAGAAGGCACTGTTGCTGCTGGCGGTGGGTAGGTATCTTCTTTTCTTCGAGAACTGCATGGCGTCGTCGTAATTACTGCTTATCTGACCTTGTTTGCCACCTGCACTCTGGAGGAGACTGATGGTCTCCACGCCGCTGTTCGCCACCATGCCAAGGGAGCCGCTGGGTTTCCCGGACAAGGCCTTCTGCCCAGCCGGGTCTGGCAACGGCGGCACGAAGCTCAGGTAGCTCCTGTCGGCGGTCTTCCTGCTTCCTTTCTTGAAGATCAGCTTCGGCGCCCTCTTCTGGAGCTCGTCTACGCCGGGGCCAACGATGCCTCCGCTGGAAGACACAGTGGGCATCTCTACGGAGTAACTCTGCACGTTTATACTGTTGGACAGGTGGGGTTCGTTCGCTTTCCCCGTCTTGGGCTCCTTGCTCTCAGCGGCGAGGTTCTTGGACTTAGCTTTTCTCCTCGAAGAACTGGCATTTCCCTGAGACAACACAGCCAGGTCACCCACGCTGCCGCGGCTGCCGGAGGACCCAGGCTCCGTGCCGGGCGCCCCCTTGCCCAGGGCCTCCCCGCACGTGCGTCTGTGCTTCAGCAGCCGGTCAGTCCTGGAGAAGTACTGCTGGCAAGTGTCGCATCTGTATGGCTTTTCTCCGCTGTGCGTGCGCTTGTGCCTCTCCATGTGGTACTTCTGGATGAACTTCATGCTGCACTGGTCGCAGCCGAAGGGCTTCTCGCGGCTGTGGATCTTCTCGTGCCGCTGCAGCAGGTACTTCTGGATGAAGCCCATGCTGCACTGGCCGCACTGGAAGGGCCGCTCGCCCGTGTGGATGAGAACGTGCCGGCGCAGGTGGTAGGAGCTTCGGAACGCCGCGCTGCAGTGGTCGCAGACGTGGGGCTTCTGGCTCGGGGACAGCACGGCGCCCTCCCCGTCCCCCGCCGGCGGCGGCTTGGAAGAGGCGCCCGGCTTCCTCTTGGCTTTGATTCCCTGAGATTCTGGCTTTGGCCTCTTGGCCTTCTTGACGCTCGCGTCCGGCTTGGGCTCCTCGGGGCCGCGGGGGTCGTCAGTCCGGCCGAGCAGCACGTCGCGCGGGTGCGGGTGCGCCTGCGGGGCGGGCGGCGGCGGGTGCAGGGCGCTCAGGTCCTGGATGACGCCCGCGCCGCCCCCGTCCCCGCCGCCCAGCCCCGGCGCCCGCTCGTCGGCCCCCGCGAACAGCCCCCCGTAGTGGGGGTGGGGGGCGCCCGGAGGCTCGTCGGGGTCGGCCGGCTTCTCCTGCTTGATGCTGACCAGCGACTGCAGGAAGCCCCAGGAGGTCCTCTGCGCCGGGAAGGCCGCGCCGGGCGCCGCCGGCTCCTTCTTGAAAGTCACGTCCGGGGCGGGCGCCGGGGGGGGCTCGGCGGCCGGGGCCGCGGCCGGGGCGGCGGCCAGCACGC
>CM035280.1:68077731-68179077 GCA_020226075.1 Hydropotes inermis
ACACTCGGGGCTCTGTGGGTTCTGCCTGCCTTGCAGGGGGCGTCCAGTGCTCGGGGTCCGAGACGGGGCGCTTGGGGCGCCCATCCTGGGCTGGCACACTCCTTAATAATGGGTGCGGACCCTCTGCCTTTGTGGGAGGGGCCCGCTTTGAAACCGCAGCGGGGAGAGGTACCGTTGCAAAAAAGGGGAAAAAAAAATTGTCTTACTGCCAACCTACCTGAAGGCTACGGGAAGAGGAGACCGCGTGTAATCCAGGCGCGGCAACCCTGTAAAACACGCCCCCACACATACTTCATCGTCAGATGTGTTTAAATGCCCGCATACCTTCGCAGTCTGGCTACTGACTGCCGGCCCTGTTCTGTTGCTGCCTGGCCTCTGTGTGATTCACGGAAAATGGACCGCAGGCCCCTCTAACAGCCCTCCTTAGAGCCACTCTCCCTTCCCTAGTATAGGGTACTGAGAAACGCGGGCAAAATCACTATAATTTGTTTTCTTAAGAGAAAATCACAAAGCAAAATCATGAAATCAAAGATCAACAAAAATGGAACAAATATATATTCATTGCCTAATGTACACACAAGGAAGGCACCCACTTTCTTGTTAAGCCTGCGGAAACTGAAGCCAGCAGCTTTCCTAACCAAGACTGTATGTAAATCCCAGAGGTCTTTATTCATAGAAAAACCAGCCCTATGACAATAATTTCTTTCCATGGCACGTTTTCATAATGAAATTACAAGTCCATTGCTTCACAGTATTTCTAGCCAAATAACTTCTCATGTTTAAATAAGAAATGACGTCTCATTGAAATTTCCCAACTGGAAACTTAAAAATTATTAGTTTATCCTTATGGCATCCGGTCCCATTACTTCGTGGCAAATGGAAGGGTAAAAGTGGAAACAGTGACAGATTTTATTTTCTTGGGCTTCAAAATCGCTGCAGACAGTCACTGCAACCATGAAATTAAAAGTTGCTTGCTACTTGGAAGGAAAGTTAGGACAAACCTAGACAGCGTGTTAAAAAGGAGAGACAACACTTTGCCAACAAAGGTCAATATGGTCAACGCTATGGTTTTCCCAGTAGTCAAGTACAGATATGAGAGTTGGACCATAAAGAAGGCTGAGCACTGAAGAATGGATGCTTTTGAATTGTGGTTTTGGAGAAGACTCTAGAGAGTCCCTTGGACAGCAAGGAGACCAAACCAGTCAATCCTAAAGGAAATCAACCCTGAATATTCTTTGGAAGGACTGATGCTGAAGCTGAAGCTCCAATACTTTGGCCACCTGATGTGAAGAACAGACTCCTTAGCAGAAACCTTGATGCTGGGAAAGATTGAAGGCAGGTAAAGGGGACAACAGAGGATGAGATGTTTGGATGGCATCATTGAATCAATGGACCTGAGTTTGAGTGTACTCAAGGAGATAGTGAAAGACGGGGAAGCCTGGCATGCAGTTCAGTTCAGTTCAGTTCAGTTCAGTCACTTGGTCGTGTCTGACTCTTTGTGACGCCATGGACTGCAGCACGCCAGGCCTCCGGGGTCACAGAGAGTCAGACACGACTGAGCGACTCAACAACGACAAATGGCTGCTCTGAGCCTGCTCAAAAGCTTGTGCTCCATTGCTCAGTCGAGTCCAGCTCTATAATTCTTTGGACTGTGGCTGTCCATGGGATTTCCCAGGCAAGAATACTGGAGTGGGCTGCCATTTCCTCCTCCAGGGGATCTTCCTGACCCAGGAATCAAACTCATGTCTCCTGTGTTTCCTGCATTGCAGGCAGATTTTTTTTTTTTAACCTGCTGAGCCATCAGGGAAGCCCCTCAAAAACTTAGAGACAGTATTTAATAGTATTTTGAGTAGAGAACTATTAGTATTTTTCTAACCTTGTGCAACTACATTGAAGTATTCTGCCACTCAAACTGCAACTTTGATACTGTCAAGTATAGTTAAGTGTTAAAAGAAAGACGGAAGGTTCACAAACTTCAGGCAGGAGTCTAGTATTAGTCAATGCCTATGAGGAACGAGGCCGTCCCTTTGCTCGGGGTGGCAGTGTTTAATGGTAAGCTGGGATGCATATAAGCTACTCCAAGCATGAAGGGCAGCAGGACACTCATATGAAAAGCCAACTTTGTTCCTCAGTTATCAAGATAAGAAACCTGTCATTTCTCTCATTCACTCTGTCAGCCTTGAGAGACTCCAAGCCGACTTACCTCTGTGCTGTACACCCCATATATCAGGAAGATGAAGAGACCCTGTAAAATAAAATGGAGGGAAAAAGCTGTTAACGCTAATCATTTCAGCAGTAGAAATACCTGAAATAAACTTTCCTGGGAACAGACAAAAGAAGACACACTTCATCAAGGTCAATTTATTTTTCTATTTTTCAACATTAGAAGCGGTACCTTGAGCATTTATAAGATAACATACCAACACATCACTTATAGTGCTTGTGCTATTCAGTTTTCCTTAGAAATGAAAAAATAAAAATGCCATCCCAGGTACCTAGAATATTAATTAGAAAAATCAGTATACCCAGTCTATGAAAGACAGCTGGGTAATGAAAAACAAACTCAAAAGATGTCATCAAAGGGCTCAGAGAAATAGCAGTAAGCACCAGTATTTATAACCAATGTTTTAGACAACAGCAATTAGAATATATTTGTTACAGTCTTCAATGGGGTAAAAAACTTTTTTTTAATAATAAAGTATAAAACAGCTGAAAAGATAAACTTAGAATGGTAGGTCTGAATAGTTTTAAAATATTTAAAATGCCACTTCAAGTTTAAATTTCACATTATCAGCTGTTGTGAAACTGCACACAATTTTATTGGATCCTATATGTAATAAAAGTTCCAAAGATCTGTATTTATTATTTCTTAGCGTTAGAAAATACTTAATTGTAAGATATAAATTAGATCTGTCTCTTAAATCTAAAATTGCACAAGGAACTATATTCAATATCCCATGATAAACCACAATGGAAAAGAATATGAAAAAGAATGTGTGTCTGTGTGTGTGTGTCTGTGTGTGTGTGTCTGTGTGTGTCTGTGTCTGTGTGTCTGTGTGTGTGTCTGTGTGTGTGTGTGTGTGTGTGTCTGTGTCTGTGTGTGTGTGTGTCTGTGTGTGTGTGTGTCTGTGTGTGTGTGTCTGTGTGTCTGTGTGTCTCTATAGCTGAATCACTTTACAGTAGAAACTAACGCAACACTGTAAACCAACTATACTTCGGTAAAATAAACATTTTTTTAGATCTGGTATCGGACATTTTAAAAGTAAATAAAACTGATACGGCTTAAACTTAGTAGAAATAATATGGAGCAAGAAATTTCCCCTGCATTTTTGCCTTACAGAGGAAATAAAAATCTATATCATATTAGTCTTGTTAGGTACTAATAAATACTAAATAGGTGTCTGGGGTAAAATCTGGACATGATTCAAATAAAGTAATATGGCATTTTCAAAAAGAAAATATTACAGGAAAATTTAAACTTTGTTTTACCTCTGAATACTTACATCTTACAGACTGTGGGAACCACCCTAGAACAAGGAGACTGAATAAAACAGAAATGAGTTTTGTTCTTTGTTCTTGTTCTTTTTTAGCAGACTTTATTTTTTAAAAGCAACTTTATATTTACAGAAAAATTCAGAAGATAGTACTGAGGGTTTGCTTATACCCTCAGTCAGTTTCCTCTGCTGGCAACATTTCACGTTAGTATAGCACTTTTTTTTACCATCAATCCTGTTGGTTTTTAATACCATTATCTGTGTAATGCCAGAGACTAGAACAATCACAGTACTCGAACCCCATCTGTCAAGCTGCCTTTGTCAAGGTATCCAGAGTGCGGACTAAATTCAAGCTGCTTAAGTAGCACTCATCTTCTAGGCTATTCGTACATATTCTAGATCATTCAAGAAAAAAGTTCTTCTTTCTCTGATTTATGAAAAAGCTGTAGGATAATGGACATTCCTCCTTCCTTTGTGTGTGTGAGTGTTCGTGTTCAGTCGTGTCTGACTCTTTGCAACCCCATGGACTCTAGCCAGTTAGGCTCCTCTGTCCATGGAATTTTCCAGGCAAGAATACTGGAGTGGGTTGCCATGCCATCCTCCAGGGGATCGCCCTGACCCAGGGGATCGCCCTGACCCAGGGGTGGAACCTGCGTCTCCTGCACTGGCAGACGGGTTCTTCAGCACCGCGACACCTGGGAAGTGCCAGCCTTCCTTTAGTAACCGCTGCTCCTTATTCCGTGCTGTGTTCTATAGTTGTAAAGTTAAGAGTAGGTCATTCAGACTTTAATTCTGCTTGTGAGATAGGAGTATTTTGCTTTGTGAAATAGATAAGTCCTTTTTTTTAAAGAATTTACCATTAACACAGCATTATATGTGCCTAATTGCCAATCTATCAATCTGTCCATCCTCTATCACCCATCAACCCATCTTACTTTTTTGGTACAGAAATCAGTACACTCTCCCTAAAGTCAGTTTTGTTTACTGTCAGACATGACTTTGTGACTAAATACAATTTCCTGTATATTGAATAATATGCACTATAATATCAATCAATATATTAGGAAATTTAGCTGTTTTCATGAGATCCATTTGATGCTCTGAAAATCATCATTTCTCTTTATAATGTGTATAATTACTCCAATAATTTATTTTGTAAACTCAATTTTCTCCAAGAGGAAAAAAAACAGTCACATTTCCCCTCACATCTTGGTGAAGTAATGAGAATATTTGTATTTATTGCACTTTCATGTTTCTGTTACACATTTTAAATTTTAACACATTTATCCTTAAAGTGCTGTAAAATGATCAACATCAAAACTCTCCCTGTTGAAAAAAGAAATTGGACTGAAAAGAGATTTTTAAATAAAAGCAGCTTCAGTCTCAAACATTTTTTTTCTCGTTTTCCTGTTTCTTCAACAGAAGCACTTAAGAGCATGATGAGCAAGCCCCCAGATGATGACTTCCCAAGACCCCAAGAAAGTCGGAGCCTCGAAGCCACTCCATGAACGCCTGCCTGTCTTCCTCTTGGGTTGTGCACCTGGACCGCCACAACCAGTTGAAAGGTAAAGCGTTAGTGATAATTTTTAATTGAACTGTATGCTTCACCCATGATGCCTTCAGCCATTGAACAGTTGTGATGGTTTACACCTAACTCAGGAATTTCATAAACCCTTCACTACTGGGTTAGCATCGGATTTCCTCTATTTTCCAATGAGAAGAATCAAAGCAGAAACAGCGAAACATAGCGGTCCTGAGCCATAACTATGACCCACTCTCCAACCCCCGCAGAGAATACCTTTAAGAACAGCTGGAAGGAACCAACTGCCAAACTTCAACTGGCACTGAGGTTCCTGGAGCTCCTTAGGCCCACATTCTGTGCTGCCAGGGTGAATACTGAAGTATGCCACGTCTCCGGAATGAATGACCCCTCACGTCTGTGAAGAAGTGTCTGCAGTTCCATCCATAGACACACCCATCCATCATATGTTTGGAGTCCTTATCTATAGAGGTACCAATTTCTCAATATTTTAGTCCTTGTAATGTGAAAAATGTCAGTTGCTCAGTCGTGTCCAACTCTGACTCTTCGCCATCCTAGAACCATGTATCCCACCAGCTTCCTCTGTCCCTGGGATTCTCCAGGCAAGAATACTGGAGTGGGTGGCCTTTCCCTTCCCCAGGGGGCTCTTCCCGACCCAGGCATCGAACCTGGGTCTCCCGCATTGCAGCAGACACTCTTTACCGTCTGAGGCACCAGGGAAACCCCTAGTCCCCGTAAAAATAACAGTGATTGGTAGGAAGCACCCCAGGTGTGGCTGGATTCCTGTAGCGGTGTGTACTTATGGGCAAAAGCCATCAAGGGGAAGAACACCAGGATGTTACATTTAATACAGAAGTTAAAAATAGAAACTTAAGGGGAGAAGGTGGGACTCATCCTCTGTTTCTTTATTCTCATTTATCTATGAAACTTTCAAAACTGAGGCCGCTTTGTGAATACTGTTACAGAAGTCTGTGGAAGAATATCTGCTGATAGATTCATTGCCTGATATCTAGTCAGTTATTTCTATATTGATTGTTCTGAACCTTCATAGGGCACTTCGTGACTGCTACAAAATACTCTTCTTTTAAGTGCTAATATGTTCTTTCCTGGCAATACAAAGAACAGGAAAGGTGCCACCATACACAGTATACCGCCTACTCAGGAATCTGAATGAGATTAACAATGCTAATATATGTAGAGCCCTCTCAAAGCACTTTTATTTACATAATTCCGTTTGCTCCTCACTACAATGGTGCCAAGTGGGCGGCCTGCGTATTAGTAGCTTTATTTTATACATGGGGATCTGGAGGCTCGCTCGGAGGGCCAGCATGCTGACAAGCTGGCAGAGCCAAGGACTCGTGAGTTCTCACACGATGCTCTTCCACACACGCTGCCTTCAGTAGACACCTTCATAACTTAAGTCACCAGCTTCAAGATAATGCAGTTGGAAAGATCTTTCAGAGCTGGGGTTTGCTGGAAGCATTTTGCAGTTTGATTAGCTATGATCAGGGACTCAGTCTCCAGGAATAACCCTGCTCCTCTGCCAGCCTGAGAGGGCCTGGCAAGTGCAACAGGAAGTGGGCTTCGAAACGGCGATCCTTAGCTGCTCTGTGCCAGGCCCCGTCTCTTGCACTTTCCTACCAAATCCTCATTCAATGATGTCTGCTTGCTAGTTGCTGGGAAACGTGTTTTCACATCGAAAGGCTGCTAAGTAACCACACATGCAAATACCCTTATCATTATCAGCATCTCCTGAACTTCTTTGCATGGATGGCCCTCTCCGTGTGTTTATTTATAAATCATGCTCCAAATTAGCTGCTGTTAAAATTCCCATTTGGGGGACAAAATCCCATAGAAACAAAGCATCAGGGGACATTGGCATGTATGTTCCAGGTTGCTCACGGCAGCGCGGGGCAAGGTGCCAGAGACCTGGAAACTGCAGGCCCTACGACCTGAATACCCTGAATACGGCGGAAAGACGGGCCCCTCCAGCCCCTAGGCCATCAGGCACCTGAAAGGGTGAGTGAGAACTTGCTTACTAGCCAGGAGAGATTCCCGAGCGTTGTTAAATGAAAAAACAAGAGGAAAAGACAGACACGTGCATTATATCATCTCATTTTTGCAAAACGAGTGACAAAAACTTCCCTTCCCCTTGCCCAAATAGAACTGATTAAACTAGAGAAAACGGTAGAAATTTTCACACCAAACCATTTATTATTTTACATATGTTGGATGTGAGTGTGGTCTCCTGAGCAAGTGGACACAGAAGTTCGAGCCTTAGGAAGGATGTCTGGGATGGAGATCTGTATGGATTAGGGGTCATCAGAGTACATGTGGAAAATGAAACCAAAAACTGGGTCAGTATGTTAGGGTGTAAGAAGAGACAGTGGCCTTGGACAAGGCTCTGGGGGGGTGTCACTTCTGCTACAGAGATGAGCAGAAAGGAAAGAGCCAATGACGAACAACAACGTCCTCCTGTACAACACAGGGAACTATATTCTATATCCTGTGATAAACCACAGAGGAAAAGAACATGAAAAAGAATATGTACGGATAACAGTGAGTCTGCCGTACAGCAGAAATTAAACACAACACTGTAAATCAGCTCTACTCCAATAAATTTTTTTTAAAAAAAAGAAAGAAAAGAGCCAGAGAAGGAGGAATCAGGTTAAAAGAGGGTGTTTCCAGGGAAGACATGGGAGGAGCACTTCAAGGAGGAAGAAATACTCAGTGGCAAACATAGGTTAAAGGGATCTAGTTCTGGCACTTGCCAGCTACGTGAGGTGGTCAAAGTACTCGCCATCTCTGTCGCTCACTTTCATCTTGCATAAAAGGCACACACTCATTGTAACTGTCTCATAGGATTGTTACAGGAATTCGGTGGTTTAAAGTGTCTATAAAGTGCTTAGAACAGACTGTGGCATGAGGTAATTGCTACTGAATGATAATTGTCACATTAAGGTCAAATAAAGGCCCTGAAGCACCAATGCACTTGGGAGTTATTTATTTATTCCATTTATATTTGTGTCCCTACTGTATTTTAGGCATGCTAGATAGTTATTGTTCAGTCAGTAAGTCATGTTTGACTCTGCGACCCCATGAACTGCAGCACGCCAGGCTTCCCTGTTCTTCACTATCTCCCAGAGTTTGCTCAAACTGATGTCTGTTGAGTTGGTGATGCCATCCAACCATTTCATCTTCTGTTGCCCCCTTCTCCTGCCTTCAATCTTTCCCAGCTTCAGGGTCTTTTCCAATGAGTCAGCTTTTCACATCAGGTGGCCAAAGTATTGGAGCTTCAGGTTTAGCATCAGCCTTTCCAGTGAATATTCAGGGTTGATTTCCTTTAGGATTAACTGGTTTGAACTCTTTGCAGTCCAAGGAGCTCTCGAGTCTTCTCCAGCACCACAGTTCAAAAGCATCAATTCTTCAGTGCTGAGCTTTCTTTATGGTCCAACTCTCACATTTGTACATGACTACTGGAAAAACTATAGCTCTGACTATACAGACCTTTGTCAGTAAAGTGATGTCTCTGCTTTTTAATACGCTGTCTAGGTTCTCTGGTATCTCAGCTGGTAAAGAATCCACCTGCAATACAGGAGAGTCTGGTTCAATTCCTGGGTCAGGAAGATCCCCTGGAGAAGGGGACGGCTACCCACTCCAGTATTCTGGCCTGGAGAATTCCATGGACTGTCTTTGCGCATGCAGTCGCAAAGAGTCAGACACAACTGAGCAACTTTCACTTTCACAGGTTTGTCACAGATTTTCTTCCAGAGAACAAGCATCTTTTAATTTTCGTGGCTGCAGTTCACTCTAGATAGATTGATGAGTAAAATAATGAACTTGCTCTTCATGGAACTCATACTCTGGTGAAGGAGATTTATTGGATGTGGATTATGTGTTGTTCTCATCACGTGACAGGCCGACCCCCCTCCTTCCTCACAACTACCCTCTGATGTGGGTACCGTAATTATCCCATTTTACAGATAAGAACACGGAGTAGCACAGAGGGACTTGAAAAGTCCCCGGGGGCCAGAAAGAGGCAGAGCAGTCTTTGAGCTGAGCTGGACTGGCTCTGGAAAACACCTCCTTGGTCTCTACACTTGTGGTCTCCAGGTGGCTGCTACTGACCTCACACACAGCCACTGTAGAGGCATGGGGTTGGGGGCAGTACCCAGACTGCAGCTAAGACAGCATTGAGTGGCGGCTTCTTTATCAAGAGAGATTGAAAGCATTTCCACAGAGAAGCAAACTAACAAAGTCCAAACTCGTGGGTTTATTTTGTTTGCATGATAGAATAAGAAAATGCTGAAAGGTGGAATAGTAAGTCTGTTCTTTGGTTAAGTCTGTCTCAGATATCTGTTTCCACTATTTTTTTGCAGTGAGTTAGGGGGGACAGTCAAGACTAAGATCTCTTATGAATGCCTGAGGGTCTATATTTGGCACTATTTATTAAAGCAAAGTCAGTATAACTGAAATATCAGATCCACATGTGGCAGAATCTCATTCTATTACAAAAATCAAAGACGACGAAATGTATTCTCGACCAGATTTGAGACAGCTAAGCTTGCAGAGGAGAGATCGGGGTTTTTTGGTCAATGTAAAAAAATTGAAAGAGTAGTCTTACCTTTTCTTGGTATGGTTCTGAGTAAGTAGTTCTCAGGACTCTGCATTGTTCATACACACCCCATTGGTTCTGATGCGTAATAAATTGTCAAATTCATTCCACTAGCTCTGTGACCTAGGGCAAATTACCCTGCTTCTCTGTGCTTCAATTACCTCATTATAAATGGCAATAATAATAGTACCTACCTCAGAGGTTTGTTGGGATAATCAAATGAGTTAAATTATAGGACATGCCTGGCTCAATATAAACATTGTGCACATATCTGCCATGTACAATGAACAAATCATTTTTGAAAGTACAGTTGATTTACAGTATTATATTACTTTTAAGTATACAATATAGTGATTCAACATCTTTATAGATATACTCCATTTAGACTTATTGTAAAACACTCTCATATTCCCTGTTCTGTACCACACATCCTTGTACCTTATTTATTTTATTTTTTTTCTTATTTATTTTATACATGGTACTTTGTGTTTTAAGGAATAATCAGCAAATATAAGTCTGTTTCACTTTAGAGATGTTGGAGTTTGCCTTATCTGAAGACCAAGTAAATTCTATCTCGTGACAATTTTTAGGCATTGTAACCACAGGGTGTGGGGAGTAAAAAAAAAAAATAGGAAGAATTCCAAGACAGAATGTAAAGAATTTTAGCAACAAAAATGTTCTAAAGCTCTTTTGAAGTTAAGATAATTGGCCTGATATTCTCTAAGGCTTGCATTATATGGGGGTTAGCATTTTACAGCTCTCTGCTACAAGGACTTCAGAACACAGTTTAAATTTTCTATGTCAGGTCCCTCTTGGTTGCAAACGACAGAAACCCCACTGAAACCAGATGAAACACATAAAACAGGAGGAGATTTATTGAAAAGATACTGGGGTAGCTGTCAGAATTGAATAACTAGTTGAATAATTAAATCTCAGAATGGCAGGAAGAGGGATGTGAAGACATCTCTGCCTGCTTCTCCACATCCTCCCAGACCATTCTCCTCGGGTGGGAGATGTCATGCCCAACACGGTCCAGGCTCCTGGTTCTTACAGCTCTAGACACAATCGGGAAGAAACAGCTTTTCTCTCCAAAGTCATAAGACAGGATTCTGGCCCCAGTGGACTGTTGTGATTGGCTCACACTGGTCTACAGTCCTACCCCTTAACCAATCGTGTGACTGGGAAAAGCAAGATCCTGAGAAAAGACGGTCTCTTCCCTTCAGACCACAGGGCTGAAGCCATGGGGAGGGATGGACAGAAATGTCTGACCCACCAGGAAGAGTTTCCGGCAGACAAGCTCACTGTCCCCAGGACTCACAACTTAGTGGGAGAGCAAAACAGACAAGGCTGTATATAAGAAATACAGATGCACATAGACTGAAAAAATTAATGAATGCAAAGTGAATAATAAACTCCCTCAGTGAACAGAAGAAATAATAGTGCTTTGAATTTGACTCATTTGGTGTTCTGCTTTAATGTTTCCAGTGAGTTAAGTCTGCTTCGAAATGTTGATTTGAGTCTTCAATAATTATATCAAACATTTTTAAAAATGCAGAAAGGCTAATACATGTGAATTATGGAATTAAGAAAATGCAAAGTTAAACATGAAAGGATCAGAATTTCCCTGGTGGTCCGGTGGGTAATACTCCCAATGCCAGGGGCATGGGTTCAATCCCTGGTCGGGGAAATAGATCCCAGATGCCAGAACTAAGACCCGGCATAGCCTAAACAAATAATAATAATAAAAACATGTAAGAATCTCTTGTGAATTGGGATTCTGAGTCTTAAAAGACGAGGGAGTTTCATAGTGACCACTGAGAGGTCTCAATGCCTGAGAGACAAAGATTATGGAAAAAAAACCTGCTTGGATGGAAAATCCTGATTAGAGTCTTTGTAGTTTTCCACTGAGTCCAAAGTAGTTATGTACTCTGGATAATGGCAGTTATTAAAGGAATTCTAAGAGGTAAGTCACCATAGAAGCTAATAATGTAAAGATATATAGGAATAATCAGGAGGGGCTTGGGGGGGAAAGGCAGAAAACCACAAGGGAAAGCTATTAGAAAACCCCAGAATGGAGGCCAGGATGCCTTAGTGAGTATAGAGGTGAATGGAAAATCCAAATGTGTGCGTCAGGAAAAAAAGTTGTCAAGTTTGATGGACTGGATACAAGAAAACCCAGTGCCAAAGAAATGTGAATACTTTCAACTTGAAAGTGGAACAGCAGAGGGGGACTCGCGATCATAGTGTGGACAGGGGGCCGGAGGGCGTCACGTAGAGACTGAGCAGAAATTGAGAAGGGCTTGGCCAGGCCATCGTGCCAGAGAAGTGGGTGGAGGGACAGAAGGGCAGGCCTGGCTCTCCGACAGGGCATGCAATTCAGAAAGACTGCGCTCTGTTGGAACAGATTTTGCAAAGCAACCCAGATTACACCTACAAAGCGAGTGAGAACACCGCTTTGTATTTAATTATTTGTGAACTATATCTGTGCGCTTACCTTCTGCGCACCCTCGCTTTTCCGTGTCATTCCGGCCCCAGCTATGGCTGCTTCACCGATCCTTGCCTATTAAACTTTCAGTGTTCCCTAACTCAGAGCGCCCCTGGGGGCTGAGATGGTGAAGAGTCTGCCTGCAGTGCGGGAGACCCAGGTTCGATTCCCTGGGTCGGGAAGATCCGCTGGAGGAGAAAATGGCAACCCACTCCAGTACTCTTGCCTCGGGAATCCCATGGACAGAGGGGCCCGTCGGGCTACAGTCCGTGGGATCGCATGGGTTCCCTAATTCAGGGTGTGGATTTTGGCCAGCATAATGGAATTTTGCAGAAGGTGCTATTTGGTGTCTGGATTAACCTGAAAGTCACAGGTGTCAGATGGGACATTCGCAAACCTATTTATACCTTTTTAAAATAATGTTTTTCATATATGAATGGTTTTGCTTGTTTATTTCTGGCAGCACTGGGTCTTCGTTACCGCGTGGGCTTTTCTCTAGCTCCCGCGACCGGGGCTCCCCTTCACGGTGGTGCATGGGCTCCTCACTGCGCTGGCTTCTCTTGCTGTGAAACACAGGCTCTTGGCTCGTGGGCTTCAATAGTCACCCGGGCTCCAGAGCACAGGTTCAGTGGCTATGGCCCGTGGGCTGCGTTGCTCCGTGGCATGCAGGGTCTCCTGGCCCAGAGATCAAACCCCTGTCCCTCACACTGGCAGGTGGATTCTTTACCACTCAGCCTCCAGGGAAGCCCTTGCTTACACCTTTATGATAAGCTTTGGGCTGAGTTTTCAAACAAGCAACGCACACACTGGTCCTCCCCACCAGGATCTGTGCTCCTTCAGGACACAGTCTTCTTATTTGCTTTTCCAATCTTGGTGACATATTGTGGGGTACTTAAAAAATGACCCTTAAGTGACAGAAATAAAGGCTGTAAGAGCGAACAAGTGATTACCCAGTTTGCTCTGCTAGTGAGTGGCCAGGCCAGAGCTGGAATTGAGGCCCTCTGTACCTAGGCTCACGCACAGCCTCCAACGCCATGCCCAACACCATGCTCCTGGGCCTCCATACCAGGCAAAGTGGCCCTTCTTAGCTGAGCGTGGTTTCCACTGTAAGGAAACTGTGACTCTTAAGATTAATTTGCTTTGGCAGCTGGATGCTCAGAATCAGAAGTGTGGCCTGCCATTAGCACCTCTGTGCTTTGTCCTAATTTCTGAGGATCTCAATAAACCATCTCAAGCTCTTTTTGGAAAAGGTGAGAAGCAAATATACATGCAGCAAATATTTAAAATCCAGCTCAGTACCTGTGGCTAAGAATGATGGCGTCTTGACTTCATATTTATAGTGACCCAATTTCTCTTCCTTAGCTTTGGTAGAATTTCTCAAGCTCTTTGAGTTTTTACTGAAAATTACCACAAAACTCAAGACTCCTGGATTACTTAAAGAAAGATTTAACCTGTTAGAAAAAAACCTTGACTGAGAAGAGGAATGTTTAAGGAAATATATTGATTGGAATGATCCCCTGGAGGAGGAAATGGCAACTTACTCCAGTATTCTTGCCTGGGAAATCCCATGGACAGAGGAGCCTGGTGGGCTATAGTCCATGAGATCACAAAGAGTCAGACACAACTGAGCAACTAAGCATGCACATACATGCGTATGATATATTGGTATGATCAGCATGTATATTGACATGCTAGAACACTTGCTAACATTAAAAATAATTTTTATACAATGTTGTTAATTTTGTGGGGAACTACTTAAGATATGTGAGTGAAGAAAAACAGAATAAAAAAGTATTATCTTGGGTATATAAAAGAAAATGCATTTAAAGAGAAGAGAGGAAATATGGTAAAGTGTTAATGATGATTACTGTGAGTTGTAGGATTATGGATTATTTTATTTTCCATATCTGCTATATATTTTTCAAATTTTCTATGTTTCTTATTATCAGAGATATGCTTTCTAAAAATAGGTTTTAAAAGATTTTTTAAATAATATGAGGTAAAAATATTCTAGGCTGTTAAATTACAAAAATCTGCATACAAATTTGTGTCACAATATAATCACAAAGATACAATGATATACGTAGAAAAAAATGGGCAAAAATACACCTAAATGTTGCTACTATGTGGTGAAATTTAAGAAAATGTCCTTTTTCCGCATTTTTTTCCTGTTTTCCATTTTTTTCTGTTTCTCCAGTGGATGGGTGTGTCTTTTACAATCAGAACTGCTCCTCCAAAGTAATATAAAAAGCTCCATGGGCCTAAAAGCCTAATAAATCTGAACTATCCAGAGTGGCTACTCTGCTAATTATTTGTGAACTATATCTGTCATAAATTTAGACTTCCACTTGCATTTTTAAAAAAAGATGTCACAACACATTTTGGGGAGAGTTTTGCAAAAGTAGCTTAACATTTTAGCAGGATTGGACAACCTGTTAAGTTTCCTAGAACGTGGCAGAAAATCAGAGCTAACGATGACTTCCACACTTCCTGTTGTGTCTAGGAAGATAATGACGTGGCGTGGACAGTTTAAGGAAGACGGGGTACCTCACTGCTTTGGTCTCTGGAAACAGAGCATGGAGGAAAGTTGTTGATACAAACCCAAAAAACCCCGTGGTGCCCTCTTCTATGCAATTCGGGCAAATTGCTCCAGGCAAACAAATTCACTGAGTGGTTGCCATGGTCTGCTGAAAAATTCGAAAAACAAAGAAAACCTAAAAATGTTGGCATGTTGAAACAAGTTGTATCTTCTGCCAAAGTCAACTTTAGTTCTTGGAACTCAGACCATTTGCACTTGGAGTCAGTAGTTCAGCAGTTTCTCAGATCGAGGTGCTGCACTGGCCAACAGCACCCACAGGTAGGACTTCATCATCTATGTTCACCGAACAAATACTGTTGAGCATGTGTTGTTGAGTGCTTTAATTGGCCAGATATTCAGCCTTCAGATTTCCAGTCTCCAAACCATCTCACCAAGTTCAAGGGCTCCTCTATCACACGTATACCAATCAGTGTAAAATTACATGTTAATTTTACTAACATGTGTGTTAATTACATGTATGTATTTGACATATAATTGCTACATGTATACCCCTCCCCCCCAAAAAAAAAGCTTTTTGAAAGAAGGAATAAGTATGAGACTTTAAAAATCAACAATAAGATGGCACAAGTCCAAAATGCTTGGAAATCCCCCCTTAAATCTAACACCAGGCATAGTATTTATTTGTAAGAGCCAGAACTCCTGAGGCTGGCCATGCAAGTTCCCGTTTCCAGTTCCTGGTATTTAATTTACTCCTTATAAATATTTGCATAGTACTTTATAGTTTGTGAATTACTTTTACAGAGCATGATCTCATGTTGGCCTACAATGTCCCATTCTAACAACTAGGAGAAGCAGCCACTCGCCCAGCGTTGCAGAGTAGCAGAGTGGAGACAGAAGCTACATGCTCTGGCTCCTGGCTGGCGTTTTTCTGGTGTCTCTCGATCCTACTTAACAAATAACGTGGCTTGCTCCTGGTCGCTTCTTTCTCTTTTACTGTTACAGGTGCCATCTTCACCCACTTCGTGTGGTGTGCCAAAAATTAATGGGTGAGTTTTCTACAGAAGATATTGTGTCATCACCATTTCTTAAGATGGATTGAAAAGCTCATTTAACCCATCTTTAGGTGGCAAAACTGACTAAATCTACTATTTCTGCCAAATATCTTGAGTTTTTTAGGCAATGAGTTTTTGGACCTAACCTAAAATCTGGTGAGATTAAGCAGCTCTCAGGAGCAGTGGGTCCATGAGAGCTGAAGGTAGCGTGGATCTCTGTGGCATACCCACAGCCGGAGTTCTGGGTTCTAGAACTAAATTGTCCCCAAATCCTGAATGATTAGTCATTCTTTTTTCAAAATTTATTAGCATGATATTTCTGCTCTGCGTGCTAACTCACTTCAGTCATGTTTGACTCTTTGCTGACCGTATGGACCGTAGCCCACCAGGCTCCTCTGTCCATGGGATTCTCCAGGCAAGAATACTGGAGTGGGTTGCCGTGCCCTTCTCCAGGCGGTCTTCCTGACCCAGGGATCGAACCCAGGTCTCTTATGTCGATCTGCTTCGGCAGGCGGGTTCTTTACCCCAGCGCCAGCTGGGAAGCCCGTTACTGCTGAGATCAGGTCAAAAGAACCTTCACTCCTAAACAGGATAAAATACAGCTTGGAGGTAGACTCCTCATTCTCTCACTTTCTGGTTAAATTAAATAATAGTTACTCTATAAATTGAGCAGGCTCTGGCCCCTGAGCAGACTGCCTGGAGAGCTATGTCTCACCTGGGTGCTGACCTCAGAAGCAGCTGATCCCATGGACACAGGAGAGTAGGAAGCGGCAGCTTAGCATCAAATCTACTGACAGTGAGAGCACTGTCTCCAGCCCAACAACTTTAATATGGAAGTAGCTGGGAGAGGCCTCTGCTGGGCAGGGGCACTCAGATGCTCAGGACGCCTTTGCGTGGCATCTTGAGAGCTCTGTTAGGCTGCCTTCTGGAGGCCAGAGTTCTTCGGGCTGAAATAAGCACTTCCGTGTTACCGCAGCAGTGGGCTTCCAGCGAGCTCGGAAATACTCGGGAGCAGGCCGCACATGTGCCCCACCTCCCCCAGCCGTGTGCAAGCATGCACACACAGCTGCGGGGACGCAGGGCTGCTCAGTGCGGCGGGAGGAAGATCCGCCTGGGGTGTGAGGCTTCTGCGCCTCTCGGCGGCCCTTCAGGCCCTTGACAGGGTTTCAGGGATCCATTGACCGGCGCCCAGCACTTGTCAGAGGCGTCTGGGACGCCTGACAGTTGTGGGATGGGATCTGCCAACTCTTCCTAGAGTGCTGTTTTTGCATGAAGTTACGTCATCAGAGAGCAATATATTCAAATCGTGTTTGCACGGTTTCCTTCAGCCAGTAATGATATTCTCCATGTGAATTTTTAAGCTGAATTTTTATTCTTTTAGAAGCTATACATATACAGAGGGTACAGAGTCAAATGGTTGCCCAAGACTTGTAATAAAAAACATGGACCTCCACCTCCAGTTTCCCACTCCCCAGAGGTGACTGACTTTTACTCTCTTAGCTGATGGTTTTCATACTTCACGTGTCCAAACGATATGCCTATCTGACTAGCTCCGAGTTCTCGGTTTTCATTCCGTCCGCGGACATTGCGCAGTGAGGAAGGTGGACGTGGCTCCCGTGCACCGCTCCGCCCAATGACCCTGGCTCTCCTTTCTGTGGGTTCACCCCTTCTTCTTGGCGGAGTGTGTCCTCGAGTGGCTTCCCGAGCAAAGGTGAACCGGCGGCCACACACCTCTGAAAGTGCCTCTCCTTTCTGCCTCGTGCTTGGCGGACTGTCCTGAACTCCAGTTTGGAGGTGGTTTTCCCGCAGGAGTCGGAAGGCCTCTGCCAGGTACCCTCCGGACCCTGGGGCGGCTTTTCAGAGCTGGACGGCATTCGTACTGTTGATCCATTCTGCGAAGACTACATTGTTCTGCCTGGAAGCTTGTTCAGCGTTAGTCCCAGCGCTTGCACAGGTTCTTTCTATTTATTTCTTATTCTAAACTTTATTTTATTCCTTTCGTTTTATTGAGGTCTAGTTGACTACGCCGGGGTCCGAGGCTCCTGCAGAGCGGGTGTCGCGCTCCCAGGAAGCAGGCCCTCCGCCCCCACCCCCGCAGGTGCCAGAGACCATCCAGCGCGCTCACCACCACGCGCACGGCGCCAGCGGACCATCGGAAGGCGCTTCACGTGCTGGCGCAGAGCTGCACGGAGGAGGCGGTCCTGACGCTCTTCGAGGCAGCGAGCAGTCCCGGAGGTGGGTGGGCCCCCGGGGGGCGGAGAAGCCCCCAGACTCTGCGATCTGCCGATGCGTAGAGTATGAGCTTCCCAGGTGGCTCAGGGGTAGAGAAGCCGCCTGCCAGTGCAGGAGATGTCAGCTCGATTCCTGGGTCGGGAAGACCCCCTGCGGGAGGGCATGGCAACCGCTCCAGGGTTCCTGCCTGGAGAAGCCCGTGAGCAGAGGAGCCCGGCGGGCCGCAGTGCGTGGGGTCGCGCAGAGTCAGGCAGGACCGAGTGAGGAGCCAGCAGCAACAGAGCCGACTTAGAGGCCCTGATGGTGTCCCTGGCGTCTGGGGCCTCACCCCCGGAGCTGGCACGGGCAAGTTCTTCCAGTCTGAAAACTCTTATCTTTTGTGTCTGGGAATTTTTCTCAAATTGTTTCTTTGATCATTTCCTCTCTTTCCCCTGATGTCCCACCCCCCACCTTTGAATACTCTATTAGTTAAATGTTGGATTTCCTGGATAGAACCGTTAATTTCTTTTTTTCTTTTCACATTCCATCTTTTATCTATTTATTCTGCTTTCTACCCCTTCCCCCAGTGGCTCAGATGATCAAGAATCCGCCTGCAATATGGGAGACCCGGGTTTGATCCCTGGGTGGGAAGATCCGCTGGAGGAGGGCACAGCAACCCGCTCCAGGATTCTTGCCTGGAGAATCCCCATGGGCAGAAGAGCCTGGCGGGCTACAGTCCGTGGGGTCGCAAAGAGTCGGACAGGACTGAGGGACTAGGCACAACAATTCTGCTTTCTGGGGTGTTTCCTCAACTTTATCTTCTTACCTCTTATTGAGTCTTTTTGTTGGTTTGTTTGTTTAAATATTCATTTATTTGGCTGCTCCGGGTCTTAGTTGCAGCACATGGGGTCTTAGTTGTGACATATGGGATCTCGTTCCCTAACCAGAGATTGAACCCAGAACCCTGCATTGGGAGCTCGGAGTCTTAGCCACTGGCCCACTAGGGAAGTCTCTTACCTTGTACTGAGTTTTTAATTTGTCATGCCATATTATTTTAATTTTTGAAAACTCTTATTTTCTTCCCTGAATTTCTCTTATCCTTTAACAGTATCTTATTCTCATTTCATGGATACCAGTGATATTAATTTTACAATTTGGGGGTGTCTTTCTTTTTTTTTTTTTTTTTAGTTTTCTCTTACATATATTTGAGAGTGGGACACAATAAAACTTGGCTGAAAACTCTGTGCCTAGAGATGAGGGCTTATCAGTTGTGGCCTTCTCTAAGTGGTGATCTGGCTAGAGTGTTTTACTGGTTTAATGTGTTAAGTCATGAGCATTTTGCTAGGTTGCTAAAAATTGCTCAGAATAGCTACGTTCAGGACAGCAAAATAAGATATAGTATCATTTATTTCATTATTTCTCTAGGTTACACGTTTTACTTTAGTACACTTTCGTATTTATTTTGTTGGCATTCTGATTATTTTCATGTAGTGAAAATAGTTATCTCACTGTGAGAGTTAAATTCCTAGAAGGTAGGATCTGACAAGTTGGCGAGAGGGTTTGTTTTGAGGCCGACTCCTGGAAAGCAGATTGTCAGTATTCTTCAGGAGGCTTGCGGTTCCTATTCCTTCCCCCACTCACCCATGGCTTGCAGTGTCTAGTTCAGAGAGTCTGCTTTGGCTTCAGAGTCATCACGAACAGGTTACTTAAGCTTTGGGGCGCAGTTCAGTGCCTGCCTGTCAGCCAACACGATAGATGGAGGCTCTTGTTACTGACTCACCACTCTGCTCCAGTGTCAAACAGTCAATGAAAATTTGATGAGGTTTTGCTGTCTTTAATTTCTGTTTCTTTGATTAAGAATGAGGTCTACCAACTAATATAAATAAATGAAAAAAATTTTTAATAAATTAAAAAGAAAAGAATGAGGTCTAGTTTTTTTGTTTTATTATACCTGTGTTGGACACTGAAATTTCTTCTCTTGTGAATTGTCTCTTCAGGCCCTTTACATTTCTGTTGAGGCACTTGAGATCTTATTGATTTGTTAGAGCTCTTAGTGCAACAGATAACCTTAACATCATTGTCCACCCAGCCTATTCTTTTAGAAGTCATATTTTTAAAAATATTTGAAATATTATATTTTACATTATATCTTATATGATAAAATATATTTATTCTATTATAATATAAAATATTTATATTAAATTAGAGCACATTTTAAATATATTTTTAACAATAACTTTTTTCCCACTCTTATTAAACAAGGGACACATGCTCATTTTAGACTCTCTATCAAGTGACCCATAAATTAAGTCATTTGTAATTTTGCCACCTAGGGATAGCCACTGCTGTCAGTTTGGTACATACCTTTCTAGTCTTTTTATCACATCTAAACATGTACATATATTCTATTTAGAAGGGAAGGAGAGCTATTTCTGTACTTTCTGCTTTTTCACATAATAACATATCACACACATTCACATTGTGGTTAAATTTCAGCTAAATTGTTTTCCTTTCAGAGTTTTGTGTACATTGTACAAATGCATTAGTCAGCCTCTTTTTAATAGCTTGGAAAAATTTAGGGAAAAACCGTCAAGAATGAACTTAAACACACTTATAAGGAAATAAACTGATTTTGAAACCAGGAACCTTTATTAGACAACCACCAACTTTCACAGTGTTACTTGCTGAGAAAGATCACATAAGGAGATCTTCAGAGAATGTGAGTTTCTACCCAAAATGATAAACCATACATTTCAGTGTCTGTCTGAAGAAATGCAAAATGTGATTTTGGCAAGACTGTTGAATTGTATTCTGAACAGCGCTCATCAACATCCATGACAGAAGCAGAGTCAATGCTGCACTCGGCGGAGTGGGGCACTTGCATAGAGGGAAGTTGGCCTCTGTTGACCCTGAGGAATAGAGGGTCCAGCCCTGGCGTCCTAGCGGGGTGAGGGAACCCCAATCCAAGGGTAACCCAGGCTGTTTTGAACGTGCCCACAGCTCCTGGAGTGAAATATTCAGGAAGCCAGAATTTTAAAGCTGTTGTCTTTTCCTTTTTTGACTTTTTTTTTTTTTAATCTCGTTTTGCTTTTATAAAGTGATCTTTTCAGCCTGTCCCCAGGAGCTGAGGGAAACAGAAGAGAACTTAGCATGTACGCAGTGCCCATGGTGTCTACTAGACACGTGATGTGCTTCAACACGCCTGCTCCAGATCACCCTTCAGTAGAAAAGCAGAGAGGCGCAGAGATGTCCACCCACTTGCCCAGGGTCATAGGTCAATAGGTAACAGAGCCAGGAACTCGAGCCCAGGTCCAAGTGCATGGCCCTTCTCACGGAATAAGAGGGAAGAAGGATGGCTCGGCGCTCTGCTAATCCTGCTAACCGCTGTGGCACCTTTAAAAGAGGGGAGCGCACACGAGATGCTCTGAGACCTGGACTCGGGGAGGGCCCAGTGACCCCGCCGTGGACATCATGTCCACTGCGCCCCAATTTCTGCCTTATGCCGTGGGTCTCTCCCTCCACAACTGAACATGAGCTCTGACTTTTGTTTACAAAATCGGATCACCATCTGTATAGGCTATCCAGAGTAACAGACCTATTGATAACGACTCCTTTCTCTGGCTCAGACCAGTACATAAGGTGCAGAGGACAGGACCCCTAAACCCAAGGACTCCACTACTCTGCTCTGGATAAAGCACAGATGTGCAAAAATGACTAATTTATGGTCAGCAGGTCCCATCAAGGGGGAAACCCATTTGGAAGCTTCACATGAAAGACAGACAAAGCTGAGACTTAAAGAGAATGGAAAGAACTGTCCCTTAAGTAAAAGGGAATTCTCCAATGCTGTCTCCCCTGGAGGCTCAGCAAGTCCAGCTCCTTGGCATCCCAACAGTTTCCAGAGAGATCCCGACTCCCCTTCCAGAAATGGGGTGCCAACACATGCCAGTTGTGTGGCTGGCTCACCGCCAGGTGCAAAACTCAGTCCTTCCCGGAGGAGTTAACTCTCTGGAAGAGGGACACAGAAAGATAAACAGTGAAGCGCCCAAGTTGTCTGGGGAATTACTCATTATCCTACAGCACCAGGACAAACCAGGGAACGTTTACCAGATAAGAAGCCAGGCAGTACGCCAAGTGTCGTGTGTAAGTTTCAAAGGATGAACAGGAGTTTCCCAAAGAGCTGCTATCTTAATACAAACCCGCTTCTTCAAGACTGGCCTTTGGGAAGGGAATTCACTATAGAGATGACATCTCCGGTGTCCCGACTTTGACCTTACCATTTGCAGGGCGTCAAGGAGGGAGCTCCTGCCCAATTTGCAGAATGGGCACCTGGTGGGCAGGCCTGTGTCTTGTCCCTTCTCTTCTCCCAGCTTTTGAACAAAGTGTTCAATACGGGTGTGATGGATCGGTGAATGGATAATTGAGGAAATCAACACATCAATAAATGAATCCTTTATAATCCTTCATTGGAAGTGAAACGTCTAAGCAAGACCAAATAAAGGCTTTCTCATTATAGAGGACAATAGAAAGGAAACAGAGATTAAAAACAAGCAATAAATAATCTTGCTTGAAAAATGAACCTCCCTTCAGGAGTTTGGTTTCCCTGGTGGCTCAGTGGTAAAGAATCTGCCTGCAACACAGAAGAAGTAGGTTCAATCCTTGGGTCAAGAAGATCCCCTGGAGAAGGGAATGGCAACTCACTCCAATACTCTTGCCTGGGAAATCCCATGAACAGAGGAGCCTGAAGGCCTACAGTCCATGGAGTTGCCAAAGAGTCAGACAAGACTTAGCAGCTGAACAACAGCAATCCCATCCTAGCCAATGAGGCACTGTTTTAGCATCTTACTTCACTCCTTCATTTGACTCCTTGCCTTTCAGATTTTTGCATCTAAGAAAGGGGGCCCAGAGAGAGATGAGAAATTATGTCTTGTACCCACCTAAGGCCTTCTATGCCGTTTCCTGAGGAATCACAGCCTCTCCTTGATGGGGGAGGGTGAGGAAGAGCTTAGACTATTATGGGATAGGAATAAAGGGATGGGTAAGGTTTTGTAATGGAGCCAGACTCAGAGATGGAACAAAAGAGAGGTACGGGTTAAAATTAACATGCAGGGTCAGCCTTGAGGAGTTAGAATGTCTCTTGCACAGAATACTTGGTCAGAATGGCCATCTTTAAATAGCTGTGATAAAATAACCTTATTTGTAGCATTTGAAGTGTTATAAGCCTGATTGTAACCGGCATAGACGCCAGCGATTCACAGCAAACCGACCTTGCCAACAGAGGATGCTACAATCGATGGGAGACCTGCTGAGTGATTCTGATGGGTCATCAGGGGAGGCAATTGAATCGTCATTGCCAATTTCAGGCAGCACTGCCTGTCTGTTATTAGCAAAACTTTCCTTTATTGAGACAAATCCTGCAAGTGGAAAGCCAGGTTGTTCAGCAAGATATATTCCTGTTTTCTTTGGCAGTAGCCCCTAGCTACTCCGACTGGGCCACAGGCTACTCCAACTAAGAATTGTGCAATTGTGGTAGCAGTGGTTCTGCTGTTTTTTATTTTATTGACATACAGTTGATTTAGTTTCAACTGTACAGGATAGTGACCCCGTTATCCACACACAAGTAGTCATTCCTTTTCAGATGCTTTTCCCGTACAGGTTATTACAGAGTATTGAGTAGAATTCCCTGTGCTCTATAGTCGGTCCTTGTTGGTTATCTATCTTATGTATCGAAGTGTGTGTATATTAATCCCAAGCTCCTAGTTTATCCCTCCCCATGAGATTGTAATTCCAAGTAACTGATAAGACAGAGATGACAGCTATAACCAACCTAGACAGCATGTTAAAAAGCAGAGACATTACTTTACCAACAAAGGTTCATCTAGCCAAAGCTATGGTTTTCCCAGTGGTCGTATATGGATGTGAGAGTTGGACCATAAAGAAAGCTGAGCACCGAAGAATTGATGCTTTTGAACTGTGGTGTTGGAGAAGACTCTTGAGAGTCCCTTGGGCTGTAAGAAGATCAAACCAGTCAATCTTAAAGGAAGTCAGTCCTAAGTATTCATTGGAAGGACTGATGCTGAAGCTGCAATACTTGGGCCACCTCATATGAAGAATAGACTTATTGGAAAAGACCCTGACACTGCGAAAGATTGAAGGCAGGAGGAGAAGGCGGCGACAGAGGATGAGATGGTGGATGGCATCACTGACCCAATAGACATGAGTTTGAGTGAACTCCGGGAGTTGGTGATGGACAGGGAGGCCTGGCATGCTGCAGTCCACGGGGTTGCAGAGAGTAGGACATGACTGAGCAACTGAATTGAAGTGACTGAAGACAGAGATGTAGTGAGGAGTGAGCGGATTATGGGGCCACTGAGGATATACCTTTATGGGCAGAAGTGGGCTTGGCTGTGGTCTGGATCAGCCCCCAGCGCCGTGACTTCCCGGAGGGTGAACACGGAGAGCAGTGGGAAGCCCACTGCACTGCCGGCTATGCACGGCCAGCACTGATGTCCAGGGTGCTATCGGGCTGCACGCTGCCTCTCTGTGAATCCCACTGCCTTGCCCTAGTTTTGCTCTTTGGGGCAACACAGAAGGACTCCATCCTGCTTTCGAAAGCAGGAAATGTTTGAGGACACCAAGACGCATCCTCTTGCATCGCCTCTTCTGTGCTAATTGCTGGGGGTTTGCTCAGCATTGACTTGTGATCTCTCTCCTCTGTCTGAACACTCCCTGGATCGTAAGGCCTCTGTCGAGCATGCACAACTGGAGCTGATCTATGAGTGTCCGGACACGTTCAAAGCCACCGGTCGGCATGCTGTAACCCAACGTTAACGCCGCATACAAGTGCATCAGAATTCCAGCACCACAGCACCCACAGGGATCCACACCAGGCGAGATGCATGAAGTGGAAAGCCCAGATCTTATTCACATAAACCATCTAGTTGCCTCTCCTCTCTTGTGATTTATTTGGAGGCTTTGAAATCAGTTTTATCTTCTTTGTTTTTGGTATGTAGACCAGCTTTTTATGATTAAAAGAGTGATTTATTGCTTTTTCAAAAATATTTCTTTGTTGTGAAAAAAAAAAAAAATCTGGTGGGAAAAATACAAAGGGGCATGCGTCCCTTGTGGCTCAGCAGCAAATCACAATGCCGGAGACACGGCTTTGATCCGCAGATCAAGACGATCCCTGGAGGAGAAAATGGCAACCCACCCCAGTACTCTTGCCTGGAGAATCCCGTGGACAGAGGATCCCGGTGGGCCACAGTCCATCAGACCGAAAAGAGTCAGACCCAATTTAGCAGCTAAACAACAAGAAAAGTGCAAAGAGGAAAGTAAAAATCACCCCAAATTCTTCTCCCTAGGAGTGATTACATTTAAAAATACATACAAACCTGTGTTTATAATAGTACCAAAGAAAATGAACATCATTTATTAGTAACTTTACAGTTGTATGGATAATTATGTTTTGTCATTTTTAAGTACGGAGAGAGGTCCATGGCATAATACATAAAAACGTAAGTTGCCAAACTGTATAGTCTCACTTTTGTTGGTACAAAAAGGAAACTAGTGGTTAGGATGTGGCGCTTTCACTGCCGTGGCCCGGGGTCAGCTGGTGGTCAGACCGTGGTCAGGGGACTGAGATCCCACAAGCCACACAACGTGGCAAAAAAAAGGAAACTCCATGCTGATTGACATGAATGTACATCTTTTAAAAATGGGACCACACTATTTTCTGTTTTGTAACATGCTATTTTCTCTTACCATCTATATTTTTGAAGGAAATAAATGCAGAACTACAGCATGAATTCTCAGGTGGCGCTAGTGGTAAAGAACCTGCCTGCCAATGCAGGAGATACAAGAGACACGGGTTCGATCCCTGGGTTGGGAAGATCCCCTGGAGGAGGGCATAGCAGCCCACTCCAGGACTCTTGCCTGGAGAATCCTTCGGACAGAGGAGCCTGGCGGGCTGCAGTCCGTGGGGTCACAAAGAGTCGGACACGACTGAAGCGGCTTAGCACGCACGTGCTGGCGGCCCAGTGGTTGAGACTCGGTGCTTCCACTGTTTGATCACTGGTCAGGGAACTAGGATCCCACACATCATGTGGCTCAGCCAAAAACAAATACCAAGAAGAGACTGATTTGGGGAGGGGCCAAAGCCTGAGGTGAGGACTATGTGCGGGATACAGAGTCAGAGAGGTGGAGCTTTGAGGTGACGGAGATGGGCCTGAGCGGTCTCCACGTGACACCAGTGACAGAAAGTGCCCAGAGCAGGCCAGCCGGTGAGGACGCAGGCCGGGCTTCTGAAGACAGTGCCGCAGCAGGAAACCTGGGCTCTGAGCGGGCGATGCCAGCAGGCGAGGCGTCGCCCCTTCTGACCGGAAGAATGCGCCAAGAAGACGGACCTGAGGCTGCTGTACCCAGAACAAGATGACGGCCTTCCCTCCCCTTGCACTGTAGTTATTTCTGAGGGAGGCAACATCATGTTTGAACCTCACACATCACACAAGATAATGTGAACCCATGCAGATAACGATGCCTCACCCAGAGCTTGTGTCAGGCTGTCCCTTGAATACCCGTCTTCAATTTTTTTTTTTTTTTTAGTTACGGTCTGTTTTACTTACTTTAAGAAAATCATAGCAGATACTACTGTTGTTGGTTTTTTTTTTTTTTAGTTTATATTATCTTAGATCATTGTAGTACTTGGGACCTCATTGACTGTAATGGTTTAAATTCAATTCTGCCTGGTGAACAGTTGTTCTGCTGACTAAAATCACTGTGTTTCATCTTCATTTTCAACCCTGAGCAGTGCTGTCATCAAAAAACCTCGGCACACTCTCACCAGAGTATATCTAAACCTTCAGGCCTTGTGAAAGAATGCCATTTTGGATTGCCAAGGTACAAGAATTTACCCTTAATCATTAAAAAAAATATATTGTATTTTAGGATCCTGCCAGAAAGCGTAATGTGAACACTCTGGTACTCCATTCATATCAGAGCTCACTTACGAGAAATGACATCAATAGATGATTTTCAGAAAGATATGCAGCATGTCTTTTTCTTGACTTGTCTGGGACAAGTCAGACCATCAGAGGGCCATATACTTGACTGCAATGTTTTAAATTCTCCAAGGATTGTTTTTGTTTTGGTAACATCTTTTTTGAGATATAAATGTTCACTCAAAGTGTCCAATTCAGTGGTTTTTAGTTTTTAAAAAACTCAGAATTGTACTCTCATCAATACCATCAATTTTAGAACGTTTAAGTCGTCTAACCAAAAAATAAAAAGCCACTCTTCAATTACCCCCTTCTTTGTCTCTCTCCCCCAGTTATAAGCAACCACTGATCTGCTTTCTGTCGCTAGAGATTCATCTGTTCTGAACATTTCATGTAAATGAAATTATGTAACATGTGGTCTTTTTGACTTGCTTCTTTCACCACTTAACATTAGCACCATGTATCCTCTGAAGTGGGGACATCTCACCTTGGCAGTAGTCCTTGCCAAGTTGTTTAGTCACTAAGTCACATCTGACTCTTAAAACCCCATGAGCTGCAGCCCAGCAGGCTCCTCTATCCATGGGACTCTCCAGGCAAGAACACCGGAGTGGGTGGCCATTCCCTTCTCCAAGGGATCTTCCCGACCCAGGGATCGAACCCAGGTCTCCTGCACTGCAGGCAGGTTCTTTACCATCTGAACCACCAGGGAAGCCCATTATTGTCCGTTATTTAAATTGGGTTATTTGTCTTTTTATTATTGAGTTGTATAAGTTTCTTCTATAAATACTGCCAGTATTATATTCTAGAAAGAAGTTCCTTATACTTGCAAGTATTTTCTCCCACTCTGCAGGTGGTCTTTTCATTCTTTGACATGTCCTTTGAAGCAGAAAATATTTCTATATTGGTGAAGTCCCATTTATCTGCTGTTATTGTTTGTGCTTTTGATGCCATATAGAAGAATCCATTGTCAAATCCAAGGTCACCAAGATTTGTTGTTATATTTTCTTCTAAGTGTTTTCCTTTTCTTTTGCTTTTTTTTTCCTTTGTCACACCACGAGGCATAGAGGATTTTAGTTCCCTGACCAGTGATCAAACCCACATCCCCTGGGTGGAAGGGTAGAGTCTTAACCACTGGACCACCAGGGAAGACTCTTCTAAGAGCTTTCTACTCTTAGGTTTTTGATACATTTTTAGTTATTTTTGTATATGGTGTGAGGTAAGGGTCCAACTTCATTGTTTTGCATTTTATCATTACAATAGATAGGTCTGTGAAACACAGTTTTGTATTTTGCAAGGGATTTGATTGGGAACAGTGTCCACTGCCTCACAAAAGTATCCTAAATGGAGACCCACAGAAGATACTTCTCTCAGACCTCAATCCCTGGAAACTTTATATATTATGGATACAGTGAACTCACCACAGAATGAGACTCTTTCCTTTGGCAGCTGATAAAGCTCAGACCCAAGTATGCAGCCCACCTCTACTAATGCACGTGCTTAATTGATGATGGACGTTTCGTGTACCGTGTTGACTCTGATTTCATCTTTTTCTACCCTTATGTTCCTCTGCCTTTCTCATCTATTTTACTTTTATTCTGTTGCATTACATGTATCCCTGGAGCTATCCCAAATCCTCTTTTGAAGCCAAATGTGACAGAAATAAGTTAAAAAAAAAAAAACTTCCTGAAAACGTTGGTATCCTTTCAGTTCAGTTCAGTCACTCAATCGTGTCCAACTCTGTGACCCCACGAACTGCAGCACACCAGGCCTCCCTGTATGTCACCAACTCCCAGAACTTGCTCAAACTCATGTCCATTGAGTCAGTGATGCCATCCCACCATCCCATCCTCTGTTGTCCCCTTCTCCTCCCACCTTCAATCTTTCCCAGCATCAGGGTCTTTTCAAATGACTCAGTTCTTCAAATCAGGTGGCCAAAGTATTGGAGTTTCAGTTTCAGCATGAGTCTTTCCAGTGAATATTCAGGACTGATTTCCTTTAGGATTGACTTGTTTGATCTCCTTGCTGTCCAAGGGACTCTCAAGAGTCTTCTTCAACACCACAGTTCAAAAGCATCAGTTCTTCAGCGCTCAGCTTTCTTCACAGTCCAACTCTCACATCCATACATGACCACTGGAAAAACCATAGCTTTGACCAGACGGACCTTTGTTGGTAATGTCTGTACTTTTTAATATGCTGTCTAGGTTGGTCAAGTTTTTCTTCCAAGGAACAAGTGTCTTTTAATTTCATGGCTGCAGTCACTATCTGCAGTGATTTTGGAGCCCCCAAAAACAAAGTCTCACTGTTTCCATTGTTTCCCCATCTATTTGTCATGAAGTGATGGGACTAGATGCCATGATCTTAGTTTTCTGAATGTTGAGTTTTAAGCCATTTTTTTTCACTCTCCTCTTTCACTTTCATCAAGAGGCTCTTTAGTTCTTCACTTTCTGCCATAAGGGTGGTGTCATCTGCGTGTTTGAGGTTATCAATGTTTCTCCCGGCAATCTTGATTCCAGCTTGTGCTTCTTCCAGCCTGGCGTTTCTCATGATGTCCTCTGCAGGTATCCTTTGGTATTTCTTGAATTTTTTCTCACACTGTGATTGCCTGTTAATGTGCCCAAATTCCACACTAGAATTCATGGCAAATATAGTCTTTTCCACCTGGGGTGCTCCCCACCCTCCACTCCCTACAGTTCAATAAGAGCTTATATTTAAGATGTATCTGTTAAATGATTGATTGAATGAGTAAATTAATGATTGAATGAGTGAATGAATGAGTGAGTGAGTGAATGAATGAGTGAGGGAATTAATGAATGAGGGAATGAATGAATGAGTGAGTAGTTGAGGAATAAGTGTGGCCCAGAGGGAGACAGATTTTGGGCCTCTTCCCTACTTCCACTTTAGGAAACACAGGAAAAAGCCCAATATTCCACATGATAATTTAACTGCCCACTGGCAGTATTTATATAATCCTACCCATCTGTGCCTCTTCCCATTATATATCTGTCACCTGCCTCAGAGTCACCTGATGTACTGATTAATAACAGAGATTCCTGGTTTGCATGTAGGGAAAAGGCAGAACATGTAAGGAACCCAAGAAATCAATGCAAGAATATCCAAAGACACAATTTGCCTTTTCAAAAATTTGCCTAAGGTTTGTTTTGCAGGAAAATGGACACAATCTAGTTAAAGCTCTATAAGCTTGAAGATTCAGGTGAGATAACTTATATTTATTATAAATTCCATGAATTCTATTGGCTTGTAATCAGGGATAGCTGCACTGTAAGAAATATGACACAAAAACAATAATTTTCATAAGCAATGGTTAACTTTAGCTATCCTCTAAATATAGATTTAAGATGGCTGGTTTCCTTTGAAAAGTGGGTGAAAGGGTTATTTTGGCAGCCTTGTTCTCTGGTACCGTTCTGGGTGTCTGCCCGAAGGCCATGCCGAAGCGTGAAATCTCAGGGAAATATCAGGCAGGTAGCCAGAGTTTGAGAGATCAGACAGAAAATAATTCTTTTCCTTTTGACTTGGGACAGTGAAACCTAATTATCTCTTCTGCATTCAAAGATGTATTTTTGGCATACTTTTATAGTACTAGTAAATAACACTTTGTAACTGGAAAAATTCCAAAACAATCATATAGAAACCAAATCTTGCAATCTTTATTCTTTCCTTATGTCAGCATGGGTCATTCATGTTTTGAAAGCAGCTTCAGCAAAATCCCCTGGTTTCGATTTTATTAAGATAGCTGTTTCATTCATTCTTTCTGACAATATACTTCTGAGCCAAGTTCATTTCCCAGTCCGTGGTTGTACATGCAGAGAGAACCCTCCCCTGGGACCCCAGCTGGATAGACATACATCTCAGGATGCAAAGTACTGAAACACCTGGCATACATGCCTCTCAGAACTCTAGTGAAACCTGCTTGAACTTTCTAAGAGGCATAAGAAAGAGATCCGTTAACTTAATCAAGTGGGATCTTAAATAATAAAAGCTGTATTTGATACACCGAATAGTGCTCAGACACTCAGACATGTTTGACTCTGCGAGCCCATGGACTGTAGCCCACCATGCTCCTCTGTCCATAGGATTTCCCAGGCACTGGAGTGGGGTGCCATTTCCTTCTCCAAGGGATCTTCCTGACCCAGGGATCAAACCCAAGTCTCCTACATTGTCAGGTAGATTCTTTACCACTAGCGCCACCTGGGAAGCCCCATATCAGTCAGTTCAGTTCAGTAGCTCAGTTGTGCCCGACTCTTTGTGACCCCATGAATCACAGCACGCCAGGCCTCTCTGTCCATCACCAACTCCCAGAGTTTACTCAGACTCATGCCCATCAAGTCGATGATGCCATCCAGCCATCTCATCCTCTGCTGTCCCCTTCTCCTCCTGCCCCCAATCCCTCCCAGCATCAGGGTCTTTTCCAATGAGTCAGCTCTTCACATCAGGTGGCCAAAGTATTGGAGTTTCAGCTTCAACATCAGTCCTTCCAGTGAACACCCAGGACTGATCTCCTTTAGGATGGACTGGTTGGATCTCCTTGCAGTCCAAGGGACTCTCAAGAGTCTTCTCCAACACCACAGTTCAAAAGCATCAATTCTTCGACACTCAGTTTTCTTCACAGTCCAACTCTCACATGCATACATGACCACTGGAAAAACCATAGCCTTGACCAGACGGACCTTTGTTGGCAAAGCAATGTCTCTGCTTTTTAATATGCTGTCTACGTTGGTCATCACTTTCCTTCCAAGGAGTAAACGTCTTTTAATTTCACGGCTGCAATCACCATCTGCAGTGATTTTGGAGCCCAGAAAATTAAAGTCTCTCATTGTTTCCACTATTTCCCCATCTATTTTCCTTAAATTGATGGGACCAGATGCCATGATCTTAGTTTTCTGAATGTTGAGTTTTAAGCCAAACTTTTCACTCTCCTCTTTCACTTTCATCAAGAGGCTTTTAGTTCCTCTTTACTTTCTGCCATAAGGGTGGTGTCGTCTGCACATGAAGCCCCATATACTGAAACTTAAATGTCCAATGATGAAAACATTGGTGATAATTCCTTTCATTGAAGTGATAACATTAGGCAGTCATTAATTTTTCAAAGGCTTTTTAGCAACTTGAAAGTTTCCTTATGATAGATACAATGTTAGGAGAAAAAGAGGATAGAGCGGGTGACCCCAATTATATAAATATATTGAGATCTGAATACTGAAAAAGACTGAAAAGAAATAGCCAAAATAGTAGTGGGGATTTTCTCTAATTGATGAACTTTCTGGGACTTTTATTATCTTTACATTTTCTTAAGTTTCCTAATGTTTTTTCCAAAAATAATCCCACTAAACTATAAGTAATTGTGTTTATTTGATTGTTGTTGTTGTTTATAAGTTATTTTTAGGATACGCGCTAGCAAAGCGCTGAGACTACATTTTGGAGACTGAGCTGGAAAGATCAGCTTGTTTTCCGTTACGATTTTCTCTCGTGGCGCCCACCACCAGCCTCTTGGCCCTTCGCTAAATTAGGAGTTTTCCCATCTCAGCGTGCATACATGTCACCCGGCACGCCCCACCCCTCCTCCAGTACCAGAGTCGCCGAGGCAGGTCTGGAGCCGGTCCAGGGTCCAGGGGTCTGCCCTCTTCGCGGGCATGCCGGCAGTCTAAGGTAGGTGGCATGAGGCCTCTGACAGGCACCGCCCTCAATCCCCTAGTCTCACCCCCACATCTCTGTTCCTCTCTCCCTATCGGCCGGTCCTTAAATTCTCCTGGGGGAGGCGTCCTCGGCCTGGGGGGGCGCTCGGAGCTCCCACTGGGAGTCGGGGTCACGGCAGCCCGCAGGGACGTGTGTCAGGGAATCACTTCCCCGGTCCGTCCCCTTGCCCGCCCTCCTTACCCTTCCCGCCGCTCTCCCCTCCGTGCCGGTTCCTCTTTGGGGGCAGCGTGTGGGGTCCCTTTTCTGGAACCGAGCCACTAGTTAGACGGCTGGAATCTGGGCTTCCCAGGTGGCTCAGTGGCCGAGAGCCCGCCCGCCAAGTAGGAGACGTGGGTTCGATCCCTGGGTCAGGAAGATCCCCTGGAGGAGGAAATGGCGACCCACTCCAAGATTCTTGCCTGGGGAACCCCAGGGACAGAGGAGCCTGGCGGGTCACAGGCCCGGGGTCACAAAAGAGTCGGGCACAACTGAACAGCCGAGCGTGCCGGCGCGAGATGCTGAGTACAGTTGCCTGTGTCGTGCAGCGAGGCCTTGCTTACGGGCTTTACATGTAGCAGTGAGTATCTGTTCACCCTGGGCCCCTCGTTTATCCCCCACCCCACCCAGGACACACATCCTCACGTTTCACTGGATTCAAACAAAAACTTGTCAGTGACAATGTGGTTTAGAAGTTTGATGGCCTTCATGATATAAACGTCCATATATTGTAAAATATGTGCCCTCGCCAGGCGGAGAAGGTTCTCCATGTCTTACTACGTTGGATCATAATCAGCAGCCCATAAGATTTGATTTTTAACACTCATTAAGGGGAGATTTAAGAAAGAGTGAGGCTTTTTATCAATTCAGTTCAACACATATTTACTGTTCATTTGGGCCCAAAAACGGGACTTCCTCCTGGCTCTGTTGATAAAGAATCTGCCTGCGATGCAGGAGACCGGGTTCGATCTCTGGGTTGGGAAGATCCCCTGGAGAAGGGGAAGGCTACCCACTCCAGTATTCTGGCCTGGAGAATCCCATGGGCTGTATAGTCCCTGGGGTCACAAAGAGTTGGACACGAATGAGCGACTCTCAGTTTCACTTGGGACCAAAAATAATTAGGGCAGAAGCTTTTAATATCCATGAACTCACCATTCCAGGGTGAGAAAAATTTCCCAAGTTTCTAAACTGCTTTCAGTTGCCTCTTTTGCAAGATCAGAGGGCCCAGTGGCTATTTCAAGGGCGTCTTTGCAGTTCCCTAAACTCACCTGCGCCTCCCTCCCCTCCTGCTCCTTAAGGGCCCCCCAGCCCCGTCCCATTCTCCCGTTCCTTCTCAGGAGCGCTCCTCCCGCTTCTCATCCTCACGCCTTCCCTCACAGGGACATTCATCTCACCTTCTCCGCGGGATCCTTGCCAAGGAGATTTAAATATGCTCAGTTCTCTCACCTCAAAGACAGAAAACCAAAACCCTCCCGTGGATTTTCCTTCCTCTCCAGTCCTCCCCCTCTTCTTCTTAACATCACATTTGTAGCGTCATCTGCTACCTCCTATGTATCTCTTCACCTCCCAGCCACTCCTCACTCCCTTTAAAGCCCCTTCTCCCCCAAACTGCCCCCACTGAAAGCGGCCTCCGCGACCTCATGGACTCACACCAGGCCATGCCTCGCTTGGTCTTTCCCTGTGATGCCTCCGTTGGCTTTGGAGGCCCCAAGGCCCCGCTCCCCCGTGTCAGCACAGGGCAAACCCACAAAGGCATCGGGGCGTTGCCTTCAGGCACGGTGGCCACCGCCCCTCCACCCTGCACCCCCAGAGGGTCTTCCATCTGAGAAGCCGCGAGTCCAGGCTTCCTGGCAGCTTGGGTCTCTCCCCAGGCGAGGTGATTGCTTCTGCTCTGAGAATTATTCCAAGTAAACGATGGTCAGGCCTCTGACGATGGGAGCAGAGGGAGGAGAGGTTTTGCGGCTGGGAAGGGAAGTGACAGTCGTGTCTGGTGCTTTGCGACCCCATGGACCACGCAGTCCATTCAATTCTCCAGGCTGGAACACTGACACAGGGAGCCTTTCCCGCCTCGGGGGGATCTTCCCAACCCAGGGGTCGAACCCAGGTCTCCCGCATTGCAGGTGGATTCTTCAGCAGCTGAGCCACATGGGAAGCCTAAGAATACTGCAGTGGGTAGCCTTTCCCTTCTCCAGCAGATCTTCCCAGCCCAGGAATTGAATCAGGGTCTCCTGCATCGCAGACGGCTTCTTTACCAGCTGAGCTTTCAGGGGTCTGGAGATGTGCCTCCCCAGGTCCTCCTCTCCCCTCGCTCTAAATGTTAAGGCAGCTCCCACCTACCTATTCATGTAAGAAAAAGAAAAGGCAATCAAGCTCCCTAACTCAGGAAACGGGAGATAAAAGAGCAATATTTTAACCTTTGGAAGGGTTTTTTGAACAGAAGAACTACGTGGCCTAACTGCATCACAAGCCAGCACATCTTTGTTCAATTAAAGATTTTAGAACCATGAGTAACCATTTAGATTCGTCTGGAGACACAAATGACTCAGATCAGAGTTTGTAGAATATGAGATCATTTTTTTTTTCCATAAAAAGAAACAGTGCAATATCCTGGCTACCAGAAATCAGGGAGCCGGAGTTGGAACCTGGACCCTGTCTCCTCCTCAGCCTCGGTCTCCCTTCGCGAACTCCAAACGCTAGCATTTCTCCAGGACTGGTCCCAGCTGCGTGCGTTTCTCACTGAAACCCCTCCAGAGGCGTCTTCGCTGTGACCACGCCCAGGACTCTGCGGCCGGCGATTGAGCTCCCGGCGGACGGCTGGACGTCTCCACTGCGTGTCTGCAAGGCGCATCCGGCTGGCCCTCTCTCGCGTTTCCCTCTGTTGGAAAAGCTCTGTGCACCAGGAACTTTGTCCTGGCCTGACAACCTCACACCCTCGCGGTGTGCTGGGCCCGCCGCCTCGTTCCGACTCCAGCGCCGTCACCGCCGGCTCGCTGAGAACACGAGGCCGAGCAGAACCGGAGCTTGCTCCTGTTTCCGTGGTGTTTCCAGTTAAATCAGTCATGGGAAGAAACGCATCATCACAATCAGATTCAGCTGCGATCGCTGGATCAGCGGCGTGAGGGAAAGGAATGCGACCCGGGAGAAGGCAGCAGGGCCCCCCACCCCCGTTCAGCCCCAGAGCTCGGGGAGTGATGGCTGGGCCGAAGTACAGGGTTCACAGCGGTGTAAACGTCTATTTAACAAAACTTGGATTAAAGAGTTAAATATTAATCAAACCGTGAAAATCTCATGTGTATTTATCCCTTCTTTGAAAGAATGATCGTTTCCAAGATTTGGCAAAAAAAAATTAAATTGTTTCTAAATCACAAAAGATAATAGGTTCCAGTCCAAGAGGATAGACATTTGAAATACACAAAGACAACAAAAGTGAAAAGAAATTGGGAAAATGTGTCTTGACTATGGTGTGAGAGACCCTACTTAATGAAATCCCTTGTGAAGAAGGTACTTCTGCATCATATGTGGTAAGCCATTTGACCTTGTGGGCAGGTCGGCATAGTCCACCAGGACAGGCCTATTTTTCTGTTCACAGAATCCTCCAAAACATAGGTGCACACGCGTGCATATGTACACACCTAGAAAAGACCTGGAAGAGTAGACCCTCAGAAAGTTTATGAAGTTGGAACTAAATCATCTTAGTCTCTAATGTTAAAAGGCTTCCCACATGGTGCAAGTGTTAAAAGAAAACCCACCTGATGATGCAAGAGACATAAAAGATGTGGGTTCGATCCCAGGGTCAGGAAGACCCCCTGAAGGAGGGCAAGGGAACCCACCCCAGTATTCTTGCCTGGAGCATCCTGTGGACAGAGGAGCCTGGTGGGCCACAGTCCACGGATCTCAAAGTCAGACAGGACTGAACGACTAAGCACACACACGCTAATGTTAAAAGGCACAAGCAGACACTTGACATGAAACAAATAAAAAATTAATGTTCTCTGCATACAGAAGTGAGACTAGGTGCACGGGGGGTGTGCTTTGGTGTTCAAGCAGCTGTAACACAGAGGACTCCCCCAAGGTTGTTTTTGTCCACTAACTTGTGATTTTCTGTTATCACTAACACAAATGTTTAAGCTTATTTCTACATCTTAGAGTAAAAGAAAGATAAACGTGTTTAGAAAATGGTTAAAAATCACCTCAAACGGAAGGCTCTGGGCATATTTTATCAAACCTATTTCACTACGGTTTGCACTGTCCCGTTCTGAGATGAGATGTTCCATATTTTAGAACGGGGATGATGTGCCCCCATCACGGGGAATCTGGGAAAGCGGGCACATCCTCACCCCGTTGCTTTCCCCTTTGATCCCCTCAACATCAAATCCCAAAGATCAAACCACTCCTCACGGGGTCTCACGATGGCTCGTTCTGACGGGCGCCAACCCACTGGGTTTGTTACAATTCTCAGACAGCTAAGCCTCCTAGAAAGTGTTGAATCTTCTATTTTCTCGAGTCTATTTTGTACCCACTGCGGTGCTAAAAAACATAGGAACTAGTGTTGCTTTTTACTAAAGAACCTGTCATAAGATGTACAAAGGAGAAAACAGAAAGCTGCATTCAAAGGTTAACCTGGTGGTATTTTTTTGGCTGTGCCATGCAGCATGTGGGATCTTAGTTGCCTGACCAGTGATCAGACCCATGCCCCCTGCATTTGGAGCACAGAGTCTTAACCACTGGACTTCCAGGGAAGTCCCTAGACTGGTGATATTTTAAAGTTAATTTCATAAAACGAAAATCAACCCAATATGCCGCCATTCTTCAGTGGCTAAAATAGCTTTAGCTGTTATTTTTGAGGTCACCAGTGTGTTATTAATAAAAATCCCAGTGTTGTATGCTCACCTATGTCAGACAATTTGTTAAGCGGTTGTAGTTAGGTTTTATGATTATTTGGTTTGCCTCTTGTGCAAGACATGCTACCAGAAGCCAAAAGGAGCTCAAAGAAGAAGATGACTGCCCTTGCTTTAAGAAATTTAAACTATACCAAATAATTACATGAAATAATGGAACATAGGCAGAATCTTAGAATTATAAGTAAGAAATAGTGTGATGGAATGCGAGGGGTAGACCCTCTAACGGCACCTTGAAAAACTAGCAAGAGTTTTGACAAAGGAGGGGATCTCCCAGACACCCAGAACTAAATAACATCCATGGGAAAATCAATAAAGCCCACGACCGTGTTGACACTTCAGTTCTCAACTGAACAGTCACTTCAGGTACCTGAAGACTGTTTCTCTTGCTTTGAGTTGTTAATCTAAGGCTGTTCTTTGGAGCAGGACTATTTTTATTTCCAGAAGCATCACCTCCTAACCAGAGATCAGTCACTGTCCCTGAATTCGAGCCTGACGACGTCACACAGGACCAGCCCTACGTGAGCTGGACGTCTGCGGAGCATTTGAAAGCCTGCACATTCCCAGAAATTAAGGAACGCAGAGAATCTAACTGATCCCACCGAGAATGGAGGAGTATTCCGCCTCCATGTAAGGGTGGCAGAGGAGGTGAGTGGGGCTCAGCTGGGTACTCTCATTGAACCTAGTTCAAGCGCATTACCCCTTCAGAAGTTTTCATCAACTTTTCTTAATACAACAGGCTCCATCAGTGCCCGACACATAGTAGGTGCTCAGTAATTACTAACTGACAGACTTTTTTGGGGGCATGACTTTTTTACCCATATTGTCATAAGAGTTGTTCAAATATTATAGAAAAGTATCTGTTCTGAGCTCCCAATTCTGTGTTCATTTCAGTGTCTTTTACGTCCAATGCACAGAGAGTTCACGCACCTCTCCGATCTGCAGAATGCTTTTCCTATGATATCTTACGTGACTCTCGCAGCAATAGAGGGGTGAGTAGGGCAGGGGTCATTGTTCCTTTTGTTCTCTCTTATTTCGCTGCGCCCCACAGCTTGCAGGATCTTGATTCCTGACCAGGGATTGACCCCTCACCCCCTTTAGTGCAAGCGCTGAGTCCTAACCACTGGACCACCAGGGAAGTCCACCACTACTCGTATTTTACAGATGGAGCTACTGACATTCACGAAAGTCAGGAGACTTGTCCAAGGTCAGAAAACTAAACTTGGCTTTGATGTAGATTTGGCCTCAGTCCACTTTCCCCAACATCCCACGGCCCCCACACAGGAGTCAAGTCCCATTTTTTCACTAGTCTGGATTAATGCTTGCATCAATCAGTCAACATGGCTTGATTTATGTAACAACTAATTGTCACTCTCTGTACCTATTATTCTATCTACCTATCTATCTAGCAAAACAAGAGTGTATATAAGTAAAGTATAAAGCAGTTGCTTTTAATTTTCAAATGTAAAAACAAAAAAATCTTTTTGTAGAAAATTCTAATGAGAAAACATCAGTTCAAGCTTACAAATTACTGTATATAAAATAGGTAAGCAGTAAGGATTGACTGCATAGCACAGAAAATAATACCCATTATCTTGTAATAACCTATAATGGAATATAATCCGCAAAAATACTGAATCGCTATGCTGGGCACCTGAAGCGAACACAGTATTATAAATCAACTGTACTTCAGTTAAAAGCTAAGGTTAATATTATAGTGATGTTCATGAATATATTACAAAACAGGTAGATAGAATCTCTAGCTAAATACCTTCGGATTCTTCAGAAATCACTTCTAATCATTGCTCAGGTTGGATCGATGACTTATTTCCGTGCATCAAGGATGTGCAGCGTTAATTGTATTGATGACATAAAATGCTCTCAAGTTTCCTTTGGCCAATGAACTGCGAACGAGGATCCCGACTTACATTTCACAGATCTAAATAATAATCTGATGGTTAGCTCATTACAGGAAATGTGGCAGTGTATGACAACACAGTCCATCTATTCTGGGGTTTTAGGGTTCCTATAGAACCCTCCCATGATTTGTTTATGATGTAGAGATGATTGACTCTGTCAGTTACTAATAAATGGTAAATAAAAAAGTAACCTGTGATATTAAAGCACGACATTAGCTACACTGTGACTAAATTACAGTAACACCGCCAGCTATAAACCTTTATAGAATCTTCTCAGCCATGCAGTAATTCTCCTAACTATACTATTATGTAGAGCACAAATATTTCTCTGTAAGTCCAAAGCAATACATCAGGGAAGCATTTACTGCCGAAGCTAGATTGACAGTAAATGCATCTTGGGTTGCTATGAATAAAAGCTCTAGCTTCTCATTACTTTATGACAAGACACAGAAATTCACTTTACTTTTCATTTAAGCTTTTCGGCTTCCGTTTATAGATGTATGCCTTCACGCTTTTATTCCCTCCTTGCTTCAGCCGTACGTAATAAATGATTATAAATTTTCACATTTGACCACCTCTCTGCTGGCCTCATGCTTAATGCACAAAGTTAGAAAGCTGCAGGTAAAATTTCACAAACACTTTTATTTATGATGTTGTCCTTGGTAACGGAAATTTCAATGTACTGAAATGAAAAGTATGATTAAAGGGATACGGCGTCCTGACAAGGATAGTAGAGGGCAGCCTTCTATTTCCTACTGAAAATATATAATACTTTTTTGACATCAATTTCATAGAGAATAGACATGGGTTAGTCATGGAAAAAACCATTAGAAACATGGTTTCTAACTTCGGTATTTTTGAATTTTCACTTTTATAACATATTAGAAAGGTCTTATTTGCACTCTTGAGCTTGTGACTCGAAAATGATCTCATTTCAATTAAAGTTTAGTATCAAGGACTGGACAGAAATTGAGGACAGATATAGTTGGGAATGAAAGAAACTTTTTTTTCTGGAAAACAACATAAATGGTAAAGCACTGGTTTGTCCTAACTGCTTTCATTATTGCAAGAGCTGATTTCATTATTTTAGGTTTCTATATGATGGAAAAGCTGAGTCAAGAAAAATTAGAAAAGTCAGAAACATGCATAAAAAAACATAGGTAGCTTCTTGTGTATCTCCCCCAGATCACCATGAAGCAAACAAAAATGCAATGCCAGCCTCACTATTATAATACTGAGTGTCTCTGGGTGCTTGAGGCCGAGTTTCTGTTTTCCTATAATTAAAAAGAACTTAAATGATTGGTTGAATTTCCCCTAGTAAAGCCATTACTCAAATAAAAGTACAGTTTCTGTGCCTGGAGATTAGAATTGCTTGGGTCATGCTGATTTCCCCCACAAGTCTTGTTCCGGTCCCCAACCAGTTAATAAAATCTGTTATCAGATTTGAGTCCAAGGATTATTATAACTCCTTCAGCCTTGTACTGCCACTGCAGGCCGTGAGAGCTATTTCCTACTCAGGGAAGGAAGATGGAACATCTTGATTTCAAATCTCTGGAAATAAGATACTGTAGAAATTTAAAAATAAATACCCCCCGCCCCCCGCCTTGATTTCCTACCTATGGAAATAAGGTACTGGAGACATACTTTGAGCAGCTGCAGATTTAGCCGGGGATGTGGCCAGCCCGGGCATTGCCAGTTACATTTAGGAAGCTCGATGTCCCTGCTGAATTTCCACTGTGTGCGGGGCGCCAGGCCACACTCAGGGAGTGAGGGCAGACGCACAAAAAGCATGAAGCGTCACTCCTGCGGTCCAGGAGCTTACCGTCGGGGAGGAAGATCAGACCCGCACACAAAGACCTAAAATTACAAGTCAGCAAATAATCAGAGCCATGTGAGCAGAGAGGTCAATTCTACCAAATTACATCGCTCGGGAAGGGCCGAGGGTAACCGCCATCTGGCAGTTGCGGGCAGTTTGGGTGGTCTGTCCGTCGGCCTCAGGTCATGGCTCGGGCAGAGGTCAGTACATGCAGTCGGTTTGAGGGCTGCCAGTTAAGGACCAGGAGCTAAAGAGCCGGCAGCGTCCTTGGAGAGACGAGAGAAGGGGCGGGAGGGGCCAGGGCCCGACCGCGGCGGGAGGTGACCGGGCCCGCAGCAGCAGATGCCCAGGGTTGTTCACGTTGCGACACAGGACGTGTTGAAAGATCCCGAAAGAGACCCTGCGGGTTTCCCATTAATGAAAATCAGAGACTGTTTCAAGCCGGAGCAGTTACATTTTTAGGAAACTATTTGGCTGATGTGTGGGCTAAAAAAACGCTAGGCCTGTGCAGTGTTTCAACAGCGTCACAGCTTTCTTCAAGAACGGTTCCTACAAATATTTTCTGACAGCTTCCATTTGTTGCTTAGTTGTTGCAGAACCCTGAAAATCTATTATGTCTCATGTCAGTTATAAAAATAACACCACAAATTATAACCAAAACAAAATTACCCGGTAATTATCATTTAGATGTCCACTCGAATCCTTCTCAGAGTGACTGTTACTTTCGTCTGCCATCACAAGCTAGACAACTTAATGCAGGGCATGCTGGAGGGGTTTATTTCAATCTCTCCCCTTCGTCATGTGCTATAATAATATCTGAAATCTACCTTTCTGAGCACTCTGTGAGAGCCCTAATCTCAAGAGCACTTCTAAATACATACAATACTTACAGCCTTAAATTCGACCAAAATAGGCATAGTAAACATGTGGTGTCAATTATGGGAAAAAACCGAACAAAGGTTAGAAGAATAAGCACAGAGCTCACGCTTTCTTTTAACTTGTTAATGTCTCTGACCCTTTTGTAAAAAAATCACTTTAATCAGCCATATATACATTTCATTGTGGGCTCACCATTTAACAGCCTGTAAAACATGTTTGGCCATCAATTACACACATCAGGTTGAGACGCTGCAGGACTGGGGGTCATTTACACTCTCAATTAAATCGGAGGGAGCTTGAGGGGACGGACCCACATGCCTCGCGAGCCTTCCCCTCTCCACCCTACTCGGGCTTTCTGAAGCTGTGAGAGATGAGGAAGCTTAATTAAACGTATCCAAGCTCTTTTTTCATTGCAGGATCTGAAAAGCCATGACCTTAGGTATATTGAGTTTCAAGTCTTATAATGTTCCCTCTCTCACTGACACAGTAATAGTTACACTATGCATGCACACACAGATTTTAGTCAAATTTGGGAAACATTGATTCTTCATTTTTAAATTTTTATAGGAGCATAGTTGATTTACAATGTGTTAGTTTCAGGTGAGCAGTAATGTGAGTTACTTATACACACACATATAGCTACCTTTTTTAGCTTCTTTTCCCATATAGGTCATTACAAAGTATTGCATAGAGTTCCCCATGCTATTCAATAGGTCCTTGTTGTTTATTGTATGTGTAGCCGAGTATATGTGTCAATCCCAATCACTCAGTTTATCCCTCCATCCCCTCCCCACCTCCGACAGTAACCAGAAGTTTGTTTTCTATGTATGTGAGTCTGTTTTTGTTCTGTAAGTATCAGTAAGTTCACTTGTCCCATTTTTTTTTTAGATTCTACATCTATGTGATGTTATATGATATATGTCTTTCTCTGTCTGACCCTACTTCACTCAGTATGATTTGCTTTGTATCTCCTCTGAAGCTCGAAACAGCCATCCAAGTCCAAGTCTGCCGTTGACGTCTGTCCATACAGTGAGTTTAAGTGTCCCATCTATAGTCTCGAACCAGACGATGATGCACTCAGAGTCTATATCACTGCTCACATCCTGAATCTTATATGAAAGTTGGTGGAATTGCAGTTTAAAATAAGAAGAGATTCTCAATTGGGTGCTCTTGAATGCATGTGGCTCCAGACCCAATTTGACAACACAAGTGCACTTTAAAACCCACAGAGAGAAGGAAATATCTGGTGTCCAGCAGTGTGCTAAGAGACGTGTTAAAGGGTGTTCCGTGTGCATCTGAAGAGGCGCTAAGGCTCAAGAGCAGATACATATTTGTCTTTAAGTATTTGATTTCCTGGATTCTTCTCTACCTTTCCTTCCTTCCAGCCTCATATTCTTAGGTAAGAGGACACCCAGCCACTGGATTTCAAAGACTTTAAAAGACCACTCCTATAAACATTCATTCATTCCACAAAAGTTTATTGAGTACTGCCATGTGTGAAACATTTTGCTAACTGTTGCTTTCAGGTCTTACTAACAATTTTGAATATATTCCTGATGGCTCAGACAGTAAAGAATCTGCCTGCAATGCAAGAGACCCAGGTTCAATCTCTGGGTTGGGAAGATCCCCTGGAGAAGGGAATGGCAACTCACTCCAGTGTTCTTGCTTGGAGAACGGGAGCCTGGTGGGCTGCAGTCCATGGGGGTCACAAAACAGTCGGGCAGAAGTGAGCGACTAACACTTTTGCTTTTCATTTTCACCATGCACTGGAGTCAAATTCGTCTTTACTTGATGTAGTACCAAATCCCCAGACAGCTCCTTAACTGAAGGATTGAACAGTCCTAGGAATTAGGGGAAAACAGCTGCGAAGGAGGGGTAGCTGTCCAGTCTCCAGCTCGGCGTGAGGTGGGAGGGCGGGAGTGGTTTCTGATGCTCACTAGTACGTTAAGACGCCGCGGTTTGACTGAGCACAGAACATTAAGCATGTTCTGAGAAGTCCGCTGTGTGCAAGGAGCCCCAGTGTTAGCTGATGCCTTCTGAGTGTCAGCGAGAGCTCTGGGCCTTCTGGGCCCTTCCCTCTGCGTGCTGCTTGTTATAATGGATAGCGATGTGTAATGAGGGAAGGAGAGAAAACCTACAGGATATCTGTCTTAATATCACACTATTTTCGGATTTCAGCACCTTTGGTTTTCCAACTGAAAGCATCTTTCTTCCTCTTGCTAGTTTTGGAGACAGTTTGAGCACACCAAACTGATGAATAAACTGTTTATTGGAAGACGGTGTAGATGACTGTTATTCCTCCAAAGGTCCAATTCTGTTTATCCCATGGAAGCAAATGTCCATGTGGATCAATTTTCTATTTAAAATGGGTGTTCTTCTAATTATTCATTTTATTTGGTTGCCCCAGGTCTTAGTTGAATAAACTCTTGGTTGCAGAATGTGGATCTATTAGTAATTCCCAAACCAGGGGTTGAACCTGGGTCCCCTGCATTGGGAGTTCAGAGTTTTAGCCACTGGACCACCAGGGAAGTCCCAGTTTTAAGGAAGTTTAAAAAAAAATCATTTTCTGTTATACACCCAATAGTTAAGTTTTTTCTTTTTAAATGACTAACCCTAGTCTCAGTCATACCCTCATGAGCTGGAAAAAGGTCCATGCATCCCCAAAATCATTGAAGCAAATGAAAGAAAATAGCTGGTGAGAAAATTAACATGTTTGTCGTCCAATTTAATACGAATTAGTTTTTGATGCTCAATACAGTCGTTGATCAGTCGCTAAATCGTGTCTGACTCTTTACCACCCCACGGACTGGACTCCTGGCCTCCCTGTCCTTCACTGTCTGCTGGAGCTCGCTCAAACTCATGTCCATTGAGTCGGTGATGCCATCCAACCGTCTCATCCTCTGCTGCTCCCTTCTCCTCCTCTGCTCAATCTTTCCCAGCATCAGGGCCTTTTTCAATGAATTGGCTCTTTGCACCAGATGGCCAAAGTATTGGAACTTCAGCATCAGCACAGTTAATATTCCATAAAAATTTCACCTCCAAACAAAATGCAGATGTATCAAAAGGCAGAGATGCAGAAATGTCACATATTCATTGATTAAGGTTTATTATGATCAAAACTCCATGGTGTTATGCAAAAAAAAAAAAGTTATTACAAATTGCCTGCAAATGAACTTGAAATATTTCATCTTGCTTAAAAAGAACCAAAGGAAAACAGTCCAGATTAGCTTCAAAAACCTGAAAAGAGGTGGTCATAAAAGCAAGGAGGATAAGGAAGTGTCTTGGTTCTTCTTCCCCATCCAGAAGTAAAGCATATGCCTGAGTTATTACAGTGAATTGATCTGACTTCATCTTGAAGTTACCAAGGGCTTATAAGGCTGCAATAAAGCTCTCTTTGCATTAACCAGCCAAGCACATAAACATTTTAATGAACTGTTTTTACATGGTTCATTGGGCAGCTACCAGGCTCCTGTAATACAAATCACCACGCCGCCACATGCCGCTAGCTCGGGATGGCTGTACTTTTTCAGTTTAGCAAATGCAAATTGAATCTCACGGCTATGGAGCTTTGTCAAATACTTGACTATTCAAGCATGGGAAATTCTTAGCCTGGAATTTACTGTATTCTGGGATAGTCAGTTCGCAGGACTGAATCTCAAAGAATTTCGATTCTCAAGCTCCCAAACCAAAAGTGAAGTTGAGACCACACGAAAAACAAGCCCGCCACTTCTAAGCCACCACTTCACAAGTCACCACTCAGCGTTGAAATGGTTTGGGGCAAAGAATCACAGCATTACCCTAGGGACCCGTAGCTGGATCCCCATTCATCAGGAGAATATGGCGCCCCGAACTGATATTTCTCTTAGTCACCTGAAGGCTGGAATGAATTATGGAGCTCAACCCCAATGCAGGTCAGATTGCCTTGGAATAATTAGGAATCATGACAGACAAACATTTGTGTGCATTCTAGTCAATGCTTAAAGTAACACTAAATTACGAAATATTTATTACATATGCTGAGAGTTTTATGACACTGTGTGTATGTTTAAAATTAAAGATCAGCCCAACACATAATTTAGTAATGAATGCAAATTATAAATGAATATTCAACAAACCACACAACCTTTTATGTCTTAACATCTCTTCTGCCAGGCCTGTGGCTGAATGAGAAGTGGCTGCATGATGTATCGCCCCGTTGCCTAACACCCCCGTGAGAACAAGGTGTTTTCACCTTGATGTGGCCTTTAAGATAAATTAATTTGTTAACATTTAAAAATGCAGTGTAACAGATGACATAAAACATTTATAAGACAGTTTATGACCCAACAAACCATGTTCTCATTCAATAATATTTATTAAAACATTTTATTTAGCTAATCATTTCAGGGTCAAGATTTGGAAATGTTTGTTTTTTCAAGTTGAGTCAAGGATTTAAATGCTACTAATGGTACCATAAAGATGTTATATGGTGTTAATATAACCTGAGTATGAGAAATATAATGAATTTGCTATTTATGAACCATTAAGTTTTACCTCACCCCCAGAATAAATTTCATATCATTACAGACCTATTAATACACCCTCTCTGTTTTTGCATCCTTCTGATTCTGCCTTCCCTAAGATATATTCACAAGCCAAACTTATAGGTATGTGAAGATAAATCAGATTTTTTTTTTTTCTCCTGGAAAGTTTGTATTGAACACAAAGTATGAAATGGTGCTTTTTTCCCACTTTACGTTTCTCTTTGGTTATCACCTTAGTGGTTCTGAATAAGTCAGGGGGTATTGATGTATTGATAAAATTAATAAGACAACCAAATTCACCATGGTAGGAGTTTTAAACTAAATCATTGAAGGAGAGCTTTATGTTATTAAAAAATTAAAGAATCTCAGTTATCTCCAACTACACACAATGTTTAACTCAGTGATTCTTGGACTATGACATAGAGGATGTCCTAGTTATTAAAATGTTTGTGCAAAAATAAAATAAAATAAAATAAAATGTTTGTGCATACAAACATATTTTCCAGTAAAAATCTGGAAACTAACACTTTGAAGCATGAGCTATTGGGTAACTGGATCACCCACTGGGTGGAATATTATACAGCCATTAAAATTATACAGCCATGGCAAATGCTATGCTTAAGATATAATGCTAAGGGGGAGAAAAGTAGGATACAAAATTGAACTGGTGCCTGAAAAGAACTGTGTCAAAGTAAAGCAAAGTTCCAAAATAACAAAATGACAATAAAAACAGAAAGCTATGGTCAGGCACTCCTATTTATTGCCCATGAGATAATACATGTAGTATATGAAACCATTTAAAAATAAAGTATTTGGGGGCACTGCCCTGGTGGCCTAGTTGTTAAGACCTCACTTTCCAATCCAGAGCGTGTGGGTTCCATCCCTGGTCAGAAAGCTAAGATCCCACAGGCCTCTCAGCCAAAAAATCAAAACATAAAGCAGAAGCAAAACTGCAACAAATTCAATAAAGACTTTAAAAAATGGTCCACATCAAAAAAAAAAATCTTAAAAATGTTTTTTAATGAAACAAGGAGTTTGAATTAATGTTGCTTGCGGTTGCTCAGGTTCACCCTATACTGAGGTGGGACAGGAGGTCGTCTTGGCCCCTGAGGGCACAGGTGGAGTGGGGTCTGGGAAGTGTGGGGGCAACCAGGCGTGTCTCGGATTTTTCTCCAGCAGGAGGACATATCTGCTGTGCAGACGACTTTTCAGAACAACCGCGTTGCTTCAGCTCAGTGACCACAAGGCAACAGAGACCTCCTGGGATTCCTGTGAGAACGCGGGCAACGGTGCAGGTGGGTGCTCAGTCCAAGGCCGGCCTCGGCGATGCTCGGCGAGAATCAGCCAGCGGCGTCCGAAGCTGCTGGGTGTTTTGGTTTGTTTTTTTGTTTTACCAGCAAACTCAAAAGGAAAATCACAGGCTTACCCCAAAATGCTAGACTTTTCCACTGATTCTTCACGCCATCAATTTATTTCCTCTTTAAAGCTCAAACCACTTTAACAATGTAATTCTGGGCTTCTAACAACCAATCTCAGGAGCAGGTCTACACAGCTAAAGTGGAATTCTTTTTTGGAAATCCTTGGAAAATGGATATGCAAAGGCGACAGGTAAAATCAGAACGAAAGAGGTGTTATCATACTTAGTAAGGCCCAGGGGTATGGCTTCTGTAGTTAGAAATCTGAATATTTTTGCCCTTTTTCTCCCCAAAAGAGGGACCACCACTTGGGTCAGGGGAGCCTGGCACCCTGACCCTGTTTCCAGTGCTTCGGTAACCAGACCTGTTCACTCTGGGTGAGTCCTCACCGGGACCTCTTTTCCATCTTGCAGTAGATCCACGCAGGGGCCAGTGCACATGCGTGCTCAGCTGCTCAGGCATGTCCCGCCCTGTGGGACCCCATGGACTGTGGCCCGCCAGGCTCCTCTGTCCGTGGGATTCTCCAGGCAAGAGTACTGGAGTGCCATGCCCTCTTCCAGGGGATCTTCCTGACCCAGGGATCCAACCTGCATCTCTTATGTCTTCTGCATTGGCAGGCGAGTTCTTTACCACTAGCGCCATCTGGGAAGCTTCCTTTAAACTGTATTTAGTGGTAGATTCTGTCCTTTGTTTCCGGGTGGGGGACACAGGAAGGGACTCATCACCTACAGGTGATCCCAGGAGCTCACACCGTGAGAGCGAGGCTAGTTCGCATGTGACCCTGGTTCCTTCGACAGGGCCTGGGGTGGGGGTGAGGGGGCGGACACAGGCACCCCGCAGAAGTGACAGTGGGCTCTGGCTTCTCACGTGGGATCCGGGAACAGGGGGACAAGACCAGTCCCTCCCAGAGGCACGGGCGAGAAAGAGCCCCCTCCCCAGGAGCAGAGGATCAGTGGCCGAGGAGAGCATGCCTGCGATCAGTCAGGGAGGCAGGCGAGTTATTAGTTTAGCCCTGAACCTCCTCCTTAATGTGGCCTGGTGGCGATGTTTAACAGAGCCTGGCCACGGTGACAGGCCTGGGGCCTGCGTGAGGAAATCCAATTGAAACGCAGCGGAGAGGAACAAAAGCGCAAACACATGCTCCAGCTCCCAGATGCACTCATTTCACCTGAATACGAGTGTGTGTGTGTGTGTGTGTGTGTGTGTGTGTTGGGGGTGGTGGTGCTGGTCTCTTAAATGTAATGATTCCCCTGCTCCTCCCCGTGTAGACATCGTCAGGTTCAATGATAGCCATCCCTGCTCGTCTGGTCAAACTGTCAGCAATCCAGAGGGTTTCAAAATCATAATGGCTAATAAGGGAATCCGGGGCATTTGGTTTGTCTACCGAGTTTTACTAAACTATTCCAGCTAAATCAGACCCTCTGAAACTCAAGTCTCATAGCAACTGAACGTTATCTCTAAACAAAACTGCGTTCAAGCAGTTTGTGTCATTGCTAGATTATAAGGTTACCACGGTGGTAAAATATTAGGAGAGTTCTGTTTTGATTGGTCCCCTTTTTCAGCCACATCTGGTTACTAACTAGGGCAGTTCCTATTGATAGAGGTGCGATCACGGTGCAGACTGAGACTGCCGCTGGCGTCCAAGCTTGACAAAACCAGATAATTAGATTTGAAGGAGAGTTGGGTTTTCTGAACCACGATGACATATCACGTGCATTAGGAAGTGTTCTCCTTTATGTCAGCACGGTTCTGGTTCCTGTCACGGGCTTTACAAGAGGAGAGAGGCCCCCTCACGATGTTGACTATGCTTTAAAAAAAAATCAATCCTCTCCAGAGATTCTAAGTAAACGTAGTGTAGAACGCAGTACGCTCCTAAGAAGATAAATATATGTACAAGAGTTTTTAAAGTGAACGAATGCATGCCACGCCGAGACCAGATCTCACCCCGAATCTGCAGTGTTGCTCTGTGTCTAGAGCAAAGAACAGCTGCAGACTGTTTTCTCTGGTACCACTTCGTTTTTTATTGGTGGGTTTTAATCTGGAGCATTTTGAGGGTCACCGTATTCATATTTGCTTTAGAATGCTCAATTATATCATCCCACAAAGGAGAAAAGAGCTTGACCTGTCATTCTGGGCTGAAATTTATTGAAGGTAATTTTATGAAGAAGGGTGATCTTGAGGAATGCAAGCTTTTAACATCCAAGAACAGCCAAAATAAATTAATCAGGAATCCGTCCCTAATTCACACAGGAATCACTTAAAAGGTGGGGTAAAACGGTTCAGTAAATTATGAATTTACAAATAAACTTGGTTTCGGGGCCTTGGAAAAATACCTTCATTGGAATATAGAGCCATTTTTCCTAAAAACAATTTTTGCTTCAACTTCAGAGAGAGGGGACATAACACCGACACCCCAGCCCATATAAAAGCCCCACTCCTGGGTGCCGCTGGGGGTCTGAGGAGCGGCTTACGGACTCGCCTGCTGGCCACACACTCAGGGCTGCGCTTGGCTGTGTTTCTCTAACTCGTTCCCGCGAGTTCTACGCTCCCAGCACCTGAGGCTGATGATCCCTGTCTTCTCTCCGTCATCCACAGTCAGGGCGGTTTAGCAAGATCCTAAATCACCCTCACGCTGGGCCTTGCTATTGTTCTCTCAAACAAAGGACAAAGCTCATTTCTACGTAGATTTTAAACATTGTCTGTTGGAAGAAAATAGGCCGCTTTTCTTTTGGGCTCAGGCGAAGTGAGTCTGCAACCTATTTCTTCATTTAAAACACCATTTGTTTTTTAACGTAGTGGAGTAATAATGGAGAATTTCTCTGCAGGATGGGTCACTCTAATCTCAAAATATGCACTGACTTTTAGGGACTGAATATTAGAAAATGTCAATTATTCTTTTTTGATTAGATCCAGCTCCTGGATCTGAAATGTCCTGCCCGGGGTTGAGGAGGATACCTTTTTTCTCCTAAAGAAACACAGTGATACGGCAAGGAGGCAATAAGGCCATTACAAGTTCATCTTGCAATACCTATATCCAAACAAAACTGCCTTCTCCAGAAATTTGTTTTATTAAAGAAAATACAAATTACTTTTTTCCCCACCCATCCAAATCCCAGTTTGGTTCTTCCTGAATATATTCCTTATGAGATTCAAGAAGCACGTGCCTCAGTTTAGAATGCAGGGCCATTAATGCTACAAGCTAAAGTTGGAGATATTTCATAATCTGTGCCTTTCACACACATGAGGTACACATTAACTGGAGCGTCAGTGTAACCCTGAAACATATTAGGTACTTCGTTAGGGCCTTTGAAAATGAAATAAGGCCAAGAGTCTAGCAACAAAATAACAAAGTGCTTAGAGATGATTTCACAGTTTTAATACAGAATGTCTGGGGCCTAGGAACAATTGCGGGAGTTGGGGGCCAGCCATCAGGCAGGCATAATACAAATATGTGGCGATGGGAAATACATTGCATCCTAAGAAAATTACCAAAAATAGCAAAGGAAAATTACCTGTGATTCAATAAATGGCTCTAACCTTCCCAGACCTCCTCTGGGCTCCCCCAGCCGCCCCCCACCCACATAGCATGCCTCACAGGGTAACCAGCTCCATGAACGGATGGGTGCAGCCCCCCGCCCCAGGCCCTAGCCCCGACCACGTAGACTCAGCCAGGCACACAGCCCAAATCCAGCCTTTTCACCCCTTTGATTTAAACGTCTCTATTCTTGCCCGACAGAGCGGCGGAAGGGCGTTTGCGGCCAAACCCGCCGTCTCTCTGGGTGCTGCCCACACCTGCACCCCTGGCCCCACGTGTCGTGGGCGTCTCCCTGCAGGGCAGCAAGCCGCGTGCCCAGCCCGCTCCCTCGGGGGCCGGAATGCTGCCCGCCCCGTGCCTCCTCCCCAGCGGTCCTTCTATCCTCCAGGAGGTGACGCGGCGGGGAGAGTAGTAGTTATGAAATTTTATGCATTTTTTCCCGTGGGCACAAAATCCATGCCCAGCGCTCCGTCCTGGGGCTGCTTCCGGCCGAAGGGGGCGAGCCGGCTTGCAAACGCTCCTGGAGCAGCTGAGCCTCCTGGGTTCTGCTCTCCCTGCGCTTCCTCTCTCAGACTCTGGTTTCCTCGAGTAAAAAGCAAACAGGAGACTATTGCATTACACCCTGCAAGCACGCGCTCACTCGTTCGGCCAGCATGGATGGACTGCGGCCCCCGCAGCGCGAGGAAGCCCGCCGCTGAGAAGGGACGAGGGGGCAGGGAGCCGCCAGCCCCGGTCACCGGCTCGGCCAGAGATGAAAACCGGCCACTCATCAGCTGCCGGTGGGGTCCCCTCACCCTGACTGGGGGTCCCGGAGGCTTCTGAAGGGGGTGCCACCCTCACAGATCCAAGGGGGATCGGCCACAGAATATCACGGTTAGTAATAGGGGTCGTCTCTCATGTTCACCGCTTCATTTTATTCTTGTAATTCTCCAGAGAGGCAAGCAAGGCACGCACTGATTTCTCTTTAAAATAAAACAAAAAGCAGCATGAACAGAACAGGCCGGCCCCTGGGGGGGTCGTGAGCCTCTAGAGTGTGCCTCCCACGGGAGCCGAGTCAGGGAGGCCTGCCGCTCCACGGGGCCCCCCAGGAACCCCGGCCAAGCCTCCCCGGGTAGGTGGTGCCCCGGCTGCGGCACAGGAGCCGTGACCTGTGACCCAGACAATCCCCCCGGGAAGGCCTTCCGCTCCCCAGGGGGCCCAGGGGGCCCAGGGGGCCCAGGGCCTCCGCATCCGCAGGACGCCCCCGGACCCGAGGGCCACCTCTGTAGCCTCCACCGCCCGCCTCTCCCTGCCCCTCGGCCTCCCCCCCCGCGTGTGTGCAGGCAAGCCCTGCTCCTTCCCCACCCCCTCCGCGCGTACGCACACACACACTGGTGCGCACACACATGCACGCACACACATGCACACACTGCCGCCATTCCCCCTTCTCCCTGCCTCTGGAGGTGACTCTCGGCCCCTTGCGGTCACCCCCGCCCCAGCGTCCCCAGCAGTGGACCCTGAGAGGCTGCAATGTTGCCCAGAATCCCAGCCACCAGGCCTCCAGGGAACTCCCCTAGGGAGACATTTCTATCTTGTGTTTTTTTCTTTAGAGTTTCTCAACTGCTCTGACGTTTTTGTTTCCATGTATGTCTTGGTGAAATACTCTTCATCAACAAATCTTTCTATATTATGACCTACTTCTCTCTCCGCTTCTTTATGGTTCTCTGCCTTTCCCAAAGCTTCTGTGATGAAGATGTCTGACTTTCATTACCATGAGCAAAAGTTTAAAAATTCCAAAGTTTTCTGACTCAGGAAGATTAAAAAACCCTGACTCTTCTCTGAGTAGTAGACTATGGGTGACTTTTTCTTTAATCCATCTATTTCCAAATTTTCTAGAGTTATATATAAATATCACTGAAAATATACGAAGGTATAATAAAGATATAAAAATGGGAAACAAAGGCTGTATTACATCAAAACGTGTGTCTGCACGACCACCGGTTTACTTCACACCCTGTAGACCTGCCACGAGGCATGTTCCAGAGTTGAAAGGGAAGAGACACACAGACAGACAGAAGTTATGGTCGAATCGTGGCCCCACACCATTAACCAACAGAGATTGGAGCTGCTCGCGTGCAATTAGAACTTCCCAGACGCTCCTCACTTTTCATCTTCTTGTAAAAGCCTGGGAATTTACTGCTAAGCCTGTGTCCTGCAGAGAAAATTACTGCTCCGGGAGGACCTGCTTGCACAAGCGTAAAATCCCCGGCGCTCTGTGGACAGCAAGGCGGCCAGCGCAGCCTCGGAGCTGCTGATCTGGCTCTTTTGAGACACCTGCTCCAGCCAACTTCGGGCACAGACCTCCCAGCACGCCACCGGCTTGATATCTGTGTCCCTTGCCAGCCCCCAGTGTGTTACCAAGGACCCTGTCCACGAAGCAGGCCTCCCTGGGCCCGCAGGCACGCAGTGATGCCTGGCCTGGGGTCCCGGGGTGGGGGGCATGTCGTCTCTTGGGGGGACACTCAGAGAGGCCCCCACCGATCGTCTGGGGGAAGGCCGGTCCAGCAGAGGGAACAGCAGGTCCAGAGCGCAGAGGCAGAGGGGGGCCCGGGGCTCAGGGCTGGGGGGAGGAGCAGGGTGAGGATGGGCAGGGCTTCCGGGTGAGCCGTGGAGGGCTGGAGGGGCTAGAGTTTAATTCTGAGTCTGATGAGAAGCCGTTTGGAAGCTGTGAGACAGGGAATGATGGCATATAATTTTTTTTTAATTAAAAAACTTTTTTCATTTCTTATCTTTTTTTTTTCTAGTGATCCCTCTCACTAAGAGGCCTGGGTCAGTGTGGTCCCAGGTAGGTCACTGAGGCTCGGGGAGACCGAGGTGCAGAACTCAGCACCAGGCCCCGGTTCTCACGAGGCACCTCAAAGGGTGCATGCTAAGTCGCTTCAGTCGTGTCCGACTGTGTGACCCCACGGACTGTAACCCTTCAAGATCCCCTGTCCATGGGATTCTCCAGGCAGGAATGCTGGAGCGGGTTGCCGTTTCCTCCTCCAGGGGGCTCTTCCCCACCCAGGGATCGAACCCACATCTCTTATGTCTCCCGAATTGGCAGGCAGATTCTTTACCACAAACACCACCTGGGGAGTCCGCACAAAGTCCCCCGGGGAGCCTTTAAAATACACTTGCACCCAGGCCCCAGCCCAGACGGGGGATCCTGGCATGAGGCACTGGCATCGGATTTGAAAGCTTGCCAGCGACTCCCGTGTGAGTCCAGGCGGAGAGGGCGGCCAGAAGTGAGCGGAGTCACGCTGCTCCCTGCTCCCCACGCCCCCCGCGAACGTGAGTCATCCCGCGAGCAGGAGACAGCTCGGCCCGGGATGTGCAGTCTTCCATGCGGAGCCCAGACACACGCCCCTCTTAGTCAAGCACTCGAGAGAATCACTCGGAGACCTCGCCATACAAACACACCGATCAGTGTCTGGCTCCGGGAGCGGGCAGTGTCCAGAAGGCAGCCCCGGCCTCTCTGCCCTGCCTCAGTGCCCAGGCCTCTCTGCCCTGCCTCAGTGCCCCGGCCTCTCTGCCCCTGCCTCAGTGCCCCGGCCTCTCTGCCCTGCCTCAGTGCCTGGCCTCTTTCTCTCTTTCTCCTCCCGGACTTTCCTCCTTGCCCTGATCGCCGCCCCACGCCCGCCGTCCTCCACAGGCCTCCTGGACACTCACCCTGGGCACCTGGGGCTCCTGGCAGCCAGCCACCCCGGAGGCTTCAGGCCGCAGGGACCAGCTCCCAGGGGAAGGTCTGGATGAAAAGGCTGCAACACTGACCCCGCATCCTGCTGCCGCACACACACGCGCGGCGCCGCTCTGAAAAGCGGCCTAGCAGGTTTTCAACATGAAGCTTCCGCGCTGCGCTCAGTTGCTCAACCATGTCCCACTCTTTGCGACCCCATGGACTGTAGCCCGCCAGGCTCCTCTGTCCATGGGGACTCTCCAGGCAAGAATACTGGAGTGGGTTGCCATGCCCTCCTCCAGGGGCTCTTCCCAACCAAGCGATCAAAGCCAGGTCTCCCGCATCGCAGGCGGATTCCTTACCATCTGAGCCACCAGCAAAGCCCTGAAGCTATGGTCCAGGAACTCCCCTCCTAGACACACACCCAAGAGAAAGAAAAACAGATGTTCACACAGAAACTTGGACACCAATAGCAGCATTATTCATAATCCTGATGCCCATCAACTGATGCGTGGATAAACAGAGTGGGGTGCAATAGGCTTCATCCCTAAGAGTGGGATTCTGATCCCGCAGCACCTTGGATGAGCCTTGCAGACATCTGCAAAGTGCAGGAAGCTAGTCACAGAAGCCACACGCTGTAGGACCCCATTTACACGAAATGCACAGAAGAGGAAAATGTAGACGGGAAAGAGGGGAGAGATTGTCCTGGGGCTGGGGGCAGGGCGGAGCGGAGGGTGACTGCCCCTGGGTACAGTTCTTCTGGGGGGAAAGTGTGTTCTAAAACTGACCGATCGTTCTAAAATGTAACATTAAAACATAAAAGTATGTTCTAAAATTGACCGTAGTGACAGTCACCCAGCTCAGCAGATACACTCAAAACTACAGAATTGCATGGTTTAAACTGGTGAATCGTATGGTGAGTGAATTTTATCTCAATAAAGCTATTAGAAATAAAGTGTGTGCTTCAACAAAAGACACCTACAAAGACTGAACAGAGCATGTATTTTAAAGGTCGTGAGGGCCCTAAGAAAGTGTTAGCTGAAAGACTGCAGTCAGGGCAGCCACAAGTTACAGAGACAGGACCCGCCCCCTCCAAGCACGTCTTCCTTGCTTGCAGGAAGGTCGGGACGGCAGTGTGCCCTTGGGTGGGCACCTTATGAATTCCTCCCCTTTCCCCGTTTAGTCTGACGGCGCCTCTTCCTTCTCAGCGTGAGAACGTTTCTGTCCTCGGCTGGCTCATTTCCATGCCCCCACACGCAGGCCCTGGAGGGAGTTCTAGTCCTTTCCGTGGAGAAGATCAGGGCTTTGGATCTTAAAGGCCCTCCTCCAGGGTTCAGAGTCAGCTCCAGGCCAGCGACAGCCCAGCTACCACCTGCCGCACCCAAGAGGCACCCAGGGCTCTGTGAGTCCCCTCTGTCCAAGATGAAGCCCCGCAGCTTTGCAGGGTCTCTCCCTCTAAGTGTCACTCACCCCTCCACCCCTGCAGACGCTTTTCAAGTCCACGCTCCACAGGCAAGTTTTCCCAAAGTGCTCCAGCAGCCTCCTGGTCTCCATCAGCCCCTCCTCTGCAAGCCCTCCTGGAGCCGAAGGTTTCTGGACCACCCGCAGGGTCTTCACAGGTTCCTGACCACCAGGCCACTCCTCAGTCAGTTCAGTCCAGTCGCTCAGTCGTGTCCAACTCTTTACAAACCCGTGGACCGCAGCACACCAGGCCTCCCTGTCCATCACCAACTCTTGGAGTTTACTCAAAGTCATGTCCATCCTGTCGGTGATGCCGTCCAAACATCTCATCCTCTGTCGTCCCCTTCTCCTCCTGCCTTCAATCTTTCCCAGCATCAAGGTCTTTGTCAATGACTCAGCTCTTCGCATCAGGTGGCCGAAGTGCTGGAGTTTCAGCTTCAGCATCAGTCCTTCCAGTGAACACCCAGGCCCCCTATGGCCCTTCTGAGAGTTTTGAGAGAACCAGCGCCCCATCTCAGGGCCTCACATCGTGCCCCTGAAGAGGGGGCTGCTCGGATGGTCACCCCCTCCCTCAAGGTCATCACTGGTCTCAGCCCAGGGACGACTGGTCCGACCTTCCACTCCAGGGCCCATCACGGCCCCCGGCCAGGCCGGCCGCCTTGCTCGCGTGTATTCGTGGCCCCCCTCGGTCCCCGACAGAAGCGGCAGCGCCAGCGAGGCCCTCTGACAAGCCTGACCTCCTCGTGCTCAGTCTGGGGGTCTGAAAATGCTCATTTACGCCAAAGGTGTCTGTAGACAGTGTTCACTCCGGGCCCCAGAACGTACCTGAGGGGCGGCGGGACAGACCCCACCCGCTGGGTGAGCTGACCCGGGACCCAGCACCCAGGGTCCCACGCGCCGCCTGGAAGCAAGGGGTCCTGCGGGGGCGGCTGGGGCAGCGGCTTCCGGGGGCACAGGGAGACGCCCTCGACAAAGGCTGCAGGGGCACCAGGCGGGCGAAGGCCCAGAGCGGGCGGGCGGGCCCAGCGGCGGGGAGGGGCGGGAGCCCGGCCTGGGGAGCCGGAGTCTGCAGGGGGCAGGCCGAGGAGTGGGGGGGTCCCCGGGGTCTGCGCGCAGCCTCTGGGGCGAGGGGCCCCCAGAGGCCTTGACCTCCCCCTCCCCACTCGCAGGTCTGTCCTTCTCTGTCCCTGACCACCCCCTGGTGGAGGTGATCGGCTCCTCACCCAGAGTGTCTGCCCGCGGGGACCAGCTCCACGCTTCCCCCCTCTTTCCTTCCTGGACCGTCTCTGGGCACCTTGCGCATCCCGCTGAGCAGGTGCAGGGGCACCGTCAGCCTCCAGCCTGTTCAGGTCCAGGGTGTGGTCACGGCACGTTCTCTACTTTGGCCGCAGAGAGTTCTGACCTGCGGAGGTCCGATCAAATCCAGAAAGTTACAGCGCAGGGTCGGCTTCCAATACATAGAACAGCAGAGTTCATGTCTCCCTAGTGACCACTGGCTGTTAAAATGAACGTGAATGTATTTTTTTTATTGCAGAAATTCAGGGAGCATTGTTCTTTAATTAAAAAAGATCCGCTCACTGGAGGGTGTGAACTCGCGGTTGATTAAACCTTCTTTGTTGACACAGTTCTCTGGAGCCATCATGCACTTTGTTTCTATTTAAAGTTAGCAAATGCAAACCAGGGTGGGATGACATATTCGGAAAATTGCAGAAACGCGTTTCTAGCACGGCGTCTCTATACCTCTCTCACACACACTCCTCTCCAAACACACATGGGCCCCTAGGAAATAGAAATGCGTTTTTCTTGCAAATTCCTGGTTTGTTTAAAGTTCAAAGTTGATTGACACATGCTTTCAGTTAATGAAGGTAATTACAAAGAATAACAATTCCAAACAGATCTGTTCAGTGTTAACAATCTCGTCCTGCCACGAAGATTACATCGAGGCCCGTCAGACACACAAGTTTTTTTTGCCACCAATCTTGCGGACACATGTGTGTGAGACAAGAAACAGATTAATAAGCATCAACACTTTCTTCTACACACTTGCTGAAAAGAATAAAAGCTGCCGGCTCTGATGGAAATGATACCACGGTAGATGTTTCTCCATCTGGCCTCCAAAAACCAGCCCCGCAGGCCTCTCAGGAAGGACAGAAGTGCTGGTCAACCTCCGCTGCTTGCCCTCTGCGCAGTGGAGAAGCCACGCAGGCCCACCGTCGCTAGCACCGTCCTGCCTGAGACTTTGGACTTGCTGCCCTGCTTTTACTACAAATCTCTACTGGATCGTTTGGAGAAGAAACAGCCCAAATGGAAGGTTTGTGTCTGCTCCAAATGATTAGTACTTGTTGAGTATCTATTATCTGGTAAAGACCCATCCGGATAAAACTCAGGGACCCTGGGGAAGACTGACCAGGTATTTAGAGATAAATCATGACTCCAGCCTTTGGGAAATGTGGATACATATGGAAAAGGTCTGTGATTACAATTACACTGCCAGGCGGGTGTAGCTCTAACTTCAAACACCAGGATTATAAAAGAAGGTTCCACCACATTTAGTTTTATCCTGCAAACATGCTGGGTAAATGAATATTACCCCTAACACACCAAAGAGTGGATTTTCCACTTGACTTTTTACTGCCTCATATAAATAGCAGGTAAAATGAAAAGGGATGGACAAAGTATTGAAACAATCACATTGTATACTGCATGAGCTTTGTTACTATATCATAATTGTGGGGCCTTTTATTCTAAAGCTGGTTAGGATTTAGGGTCATGTTTTTTATAGCAAAGGGGGCATAGAATTGTAACCAGTCAGCGGTCTGATCTCAGCCCGTTCATGAGTATGCCGTGACTGTGTTTGCTTTTCTGTGACATGGGGTGTTAGGAGGCCTGGCTGACGCGCCGGATGATGGCAAAATAAATAAATAGCGCACACGTGAGACAAAAGGTCCCAGTCACGCTGCTCTCAGGAACCTGCATTTTTACGTTTAAAAACAAAGACAAGCCTCTTGGTCTATATTTAGAAGTCAGAAGTGGTCTATTTAAATGAATTTTTTCCCATTTCTGTGATCCCGTGTTAATGAGAGAGTGGGTTTGTGGGTCTCCCAATGTCTCTTAGAATAAAAGCACCCTCTGATCTGTGCAGAAGAGCCTCAGGGCCACGTGGAGGCTGGGGGTGCCTTCAGAAATGTCCTATTTCAACAGCATGAAACTCAATTAGCAAGTATTTCTTCCAAAGGGTTTTGATTTCTTGGTTTTGCCAATATTCTGCAACTGCTCTAGAAGGACTGAAGCTCTAGATGTCTCTAAATGATCTGAGTATTGTTCCATCACTCACTTGGAGATTTCTTACTAAGACATATTTAGATGCAATCATGGACCTAATATTCCAGGTTCCTATGCAATATAGTTTTTCCAGTAGTCATGTATGGATGTGAGAGTTGGACTATAAAGAAGGCTGGGACTGAAAAATTGATGCTTTTGAACTGTGGTATTGGAGAAGACTCTTGAGAGTTCCTGGGACTGCAAGGAGATCCAACCAGTCCATCCTGAAGGAGATCAGTCCTGAATATTCATTGGAAGGACTGATGTTGAAGCTGAAACTCCAACACTTTGGCCAACTGATGCAAAGAGCTGACGCATCGGAAAAGATCCTGATGCTGAGAAAGATTGGGGGCAGGAGGAGAAGGAGGCAGGAGAGGGTAAGATGGTTGGATGGCATCACCGACTCAATGGGCATGAGTTTGAGCAAGCTCTGGGAGACAGTGCAGGACAGGGGAGCCTGGCGTGCGGTGGTCCACAGAGTCCCAAAGAGTCGGACACGACTTAGCGACTGAACAACAATAAGATGTGATCAGAACAAACGACGTGAAATCATCTCATTCATTTCTGACTTCAAAGGTTCAACTCACTTTCTCAGCATGAACCTGTCTACGCAGTAGGCTGTAACCCTGAAACCGCGCTGACCAGAGAGCTGCATTTTGTATTTCAGAATCATGATGACCTACTTAAATTTGGTATATAATGTCATTTCTGCTGGTAGCAGGTGAAAAGTTAAGTGATCACACAAACCTGTGTTGTATCCATCAGTTATAAGAAGAAAGAAAAAACCTGGGAGAGTGTTGTTTTGTCTCCTCCACATATTAGCGGGGCAATGGGAACTAGCCGTCTTCAGAAAAGGAGTAAATAAAGCAGCTCAGTGTCTCAGAAACACTTGTAATGTCATCTTTCACCTTCAGGCCAACTTTTAGTGCTGTGCTGAGGGTCCTGAGCAGAGAGATTAGTAGCTATGAATTTGTCATTAAAACCTTACAAGCACTGTATCTCAACACGTCCAAGATGCCACGGTAAGATGCCTCACAATTCTGTGATCCTCCGAGAAAGAACAAAATCTGGTGGTGAAATCGCGCCATGCTTTCGACTGTCTGAGACATCTGCCCCCCTAGATGTGAAAATGGTAAGTCACATGCATCTTAGAACCTGGGAAGTGGGACACCTCTAAACTCATCATGAAACACAGTCAGTCCTCTGTCTCAGTCTGAAGTGAAATCATTGCCCGTGTGCTCACCTGACTTGGCATCCTTGCCTTGTGAACCCGTCTGTCCTCTGACTTTCTCGCCTTTCCATTCAGACCCTCGGGACTTCTCACCTGCCGCTTCAAAGTGCTTGCTCTTTCCAGATCAGTGCAGACCAGGAGAAACGGGACACGCCCTGACGGGGCCCCAGGGCAGGGTGAACAGCACTGCTAGGAGGGGAGAGGTCAGGAGAGTCTCTGGGGCCTAGGGCTGGGCGGAGGGTGGGAGGGGGCAGGGAGCCAGCAGACCCTGGGGTGCGGTTGCAGGAAGCAGGTGGTGGGCAGAGTCGAGGACAAGGCTGTCAGTCTCACGGTGGCACCAGGGGCTGGGACGTTGGTTGGAGCCAGGCCGTGGCGTTGAACACCCACAGAGCTTTGGCTCGGATTCCATGGGTGAGAGACAGGGCGACCGAATAGAAGAGAAACTGGAAGGTCTGGAAAGAGAACATGCAGGGGCATAAGACCTGCTCCCTGGGAGGGCTGGCACACGCCATCCGGGAGTCCTGGCTTTGCTGTCTGACCAGAGGGGCCCCTAGGCGGACAGGTGCCAGTTATCTGAAAGTTACCTGGAGGAAGTGTGGGTTTCTTGGGTGACTGACCAGGTCCTACCACTTGATTCTACAAATATTTCCTCGTAATCTGTGTTTTATTTCGTTGTATTTAACTTAATTCTTTTCATTTTTTTGGCCGAGCCACGATGTAGGCGGCATCTTCCCTGACCAGGAATTGAGCCTGTGCCCTGTGTCGAGAGCACAGAGTCTATCCCTAACCCTAACCACAGGACCGCCGGGGAGTCCTTGCCCAGAATCTTAGACTCGGGATAATGGGGAAGATAAGTGAAAGTGAAAGTCACTCAGTCGTGGCTGACTCTCTGCGACCCCATGGATTATGGAGTCCATGGGATTCTCCAGGTCACGACACTGGAGTGAGTAGCCATTCCCTTCTCCAGGGGATCTTCCCAACCCAGGGATTGAACCAGAGGCTCCCACATTGCAGGTGGATTCTTTACCAGGCGGGCCACCAGGGAAGCCCAGTTTTCTAGAAAACAGAACTCAGGGTCAGTTTTCTGGAAAACAGTGTCAGAGCAAATGAGCACTGGCTGTCACAGGCTGCCTGGTCCCTGTGGCCTCGTGGCTGGAATGAGATTCCGTGAGGTCCGAACTTTGACCTTGCAGTGATTCAAATCGATTCAACATTTTCCAGAGTGATATCTTAATTTCTAGCTGCACTTGGACTGACCCGAGGCAAAATGCGGGAAAGAGAAGCTTGTCGCGTGCGCCAGCCCCCAGCACGGCTTGCGGGCGGGCTCCTCGGGGCTCGGACCTGGTCCACGGCCCCGCGCAGAGACAAGCAGGCTTGCCTTTGAAACCAGACGAGTCTTACGACACGCAGCAAAGCTGCTCAGCTTCTAGAAGCTTCCATGTCCCCTTCAGGCAAGGTTAAATGACACAGCCTGGCATTGCCTGGGTGCCTTTCAGCTCCCACAACACAATAGTCAAGAAACAAGAGCTAGATGGGCACTTCCCTGGTGGCCCAGCGGTCAAGACTGCATTTCCATTGCAGGGGGGACTCGGGTTCTATCCCTGGGAGGGCAACTAAGTTTCCATGAGGCCTGCGGTGCGGCCAAAAACTAAAACTAAAAAAAAGAAATGAATCCTGGTTAGCTAATGAAGAATACGATGCTTTGTCCACTTTAAAGTGCTTATGTTTCTAAAAGGCTTTTACAAATATTGAATTATTTTAAAGACTTACCTAAGTGGTCTGCGAAATTTGGAAGCATTTCTGCCCATCTTGAAATGTATAAGATGGAAGGTGAAAACCTTCCCCCACCACCCCCACAGTCCCCGACTCTGCAGCGTAGGAAGAAAATCCATTATTTTTTATGCGTCATTTCTCACTCGATGTCCCGTAGTGTGGTCAGCACAGTAGAGTCCCGCAGTCCGGCGGGCAGGCTTCCAGGCCTCTTCAGCACAGAGCAGGTGGCCTTGTCTCTCCATATTCACAGGCCCCCAGCGCCCTTCTGACTCACCGAGAGCCACCTCTCCCATTTGTGCACATGAGCAACGCCTTACCGTATTCTGCTCATCCACACGCTCACTTACTCATTCAACAAGTGTGTGTCAAGTACCTCTGATGTACATTTAGGTTGTCTGCCGTGGTTTACTATCATGATGAATGCTTACCTTGATACATGTAGTCTTGTATACTTCTGTGTGCTTATTTCTACAGACTAGATTCTCCAAAATGGAACTTCCAGCTTTAAATGTGCATGCCTTCTGAAGTTTGAGAGGTACTGAAAAATTGCCCCCACAAAAAGGAAACATCAGTTCCTACTCCCACCAGCAGTTTCCTGATCTGATAGGTAAAAAAAAAAATTACCTAATCTGTCTTTCCGTGGTCACTAGTGGAAATGAATTTTTTTTCCTTTCATGCTTATGATTCACTTCTATGAATTTTCAAGTCCTTGACCCATTTTCTAGATGCTTTTTAAAAGTTTTACTTCTATTTATTTTAAAATTAATGTTTATTTATTTTAAATTTTACATTTATCTATTTTTAAATTTTATTTCCTTTTTAAAATTTTGGCTGCACTGGGTCTTCCTTGTGATATGAAGGCTTAGTTGCCCCACGGCGTGTGGGAGCTTAACTCCCTAACCAGGGATTGAACCCGTGTCCCCGGTATTGAAAGGCAGATTCTTTAAAAAACAAACAACAAAAAAAACCCCACTTTTTATTTTGTATTGGAATATAGCTGATTAACAATGTTATGATCGTTTTAGGTGAACAGTGAAGGGATTCAGTCATACATATACATGGATCCATTCACCCCCAAACTCCCCTCCCATCCAGGCTGCCACATAACACGGACCAGAGTTCCCTGTTGGAAGGCGAACTCTTAACCACTGGACCAGCAGGCAGGTCCTTCTAGGAGTTTCAAGGGGCTGCTAGTCTTCTCGACGGCAAGCTGGCCCAGAGGGCGCGGACCTCTCTGTGTCTCCCTGAAGGCGCTGCCCGTGTTTAAGGCAACCCAGGAACACCACTCAGCTTTGGAAAAGTGGGGGTCATCTTGCCCACCTCGGGCTCTCTCATGACGACCTGAGTCACCTTGCAGATTCTCTGAAGCCCCAACCTGTCCATGTTGGTGCCAGCGGCCTTGGAGTCGAGGATGGAAACGGACAAGACATCTGGGTACGGGAGCCAGTGTCTTCTCCTGGACCTGCCCAGCGGTCACACCCGGTGGTCATGGCTCCTTATCAGTGCCATCATGACAACTCACAGTTACTGGGTCTCTGAGCGCCCCATCTGAAACATCTTTGCCCCCTCTCAAGCACCACCCCCGCCTACCCAGTTTTTCTCCACAGTATTTCCCACCCCAGGCGTCTGCTCCCGTTTCCTTGTTTATTTCTGTCTGTCTCACGGCCGCGTGAGCCCCACTGAAGATGCTTGGATCAGAATAGAACCCCATGACTGTAAATTATCTCATCTGATCTCTCCAACAACCCTGTGATGGAGGTATTACTATCACCTCCAGTTCACACAAGAGGAAAACGAGTCCAGAATCAATTTAGGAACACGATCAAGTTTGTGTAGCTGGTACAGGGCGGGCCTGAGAGTTCGACATTCCAATGCTGCTTCTAAAGAGAAAGGAAACTGAAGCTCCCCCAACACCCCCCACCCCCCACAGCCCAAATGCTAATTAGTAGAAATGCAGCCATTTGCAAAAGGGCCATGAGATGACTGTAGAGCTAGGATTTATTTGTTAATAAGTTTCTGATGTCCGTGTATCTACATACCCAACCCTGCGTATTTAACCAGTTCCCAGAAGTGATGATTTAGACTCTGTCTATTTGGGAAAAGGAGCCACTCAGTCCAGTGTTGAGAGCATCTCTGGTGGCTCAGACAGTAAAGAGTCTGCCTGCGATGTGGGAGACCTGGGTTCAATCCCTGGGTCGGGAAGATTCCCTGGAGGCGGAAATGACAATCCACTCCAGTATTCTTGTCTGGAGACTCCCGTGGACAGAGGAGCCTGGCGGGCTTCAGTCCAGGGGGTTGCTAAAGAGCCGGACACGCTAGAGCGGCTCACACACACACACACTCCAGTGTTGATGGTCTTATTCCCCGTCTTATTCCTCCACCACCTTCTTTCGCTCTCCTCAAGGCATCCTTTTGCTTTTCTAGACCAGGGATCTGCAGACATTTTAGGGCCCAAGAGGGACTGTTTTCAGCTTTGCAGCAATGACCCCCTGCCCCAGGACAGCCCCAAATCTGCCTGGACCGCGTGGATGGGGAAGTGCAGCATGTCCCAGTAGAACTCTCTCCATGGACATTAAAACGTGAATTCCACGCAACTCTCACATCACAGAATACTATCTTGATTTTTTTCAACCATTTAAAAGGGCAACCCATCCTCAGCAAGGAGGCCAGACGAGAACACGAAGGGAGGCCTCATCTGGCCGCCCTTCGGAATCCTCTGCTGCAGAAGAACATAGTCAGAAATGAACACGGGAAATATGCGAGCTGTAGATGAGTGGATCATCCTACTCAAGACACAACAGGGGGAACTGATTGCACCCATCCCCTCCTCCATTCCCACCCTCCCGGGACGCCCCAACTAGACTCCTTCTCAAACTGTAGGCAACCTTGAGACGCTGGGGTATCTTGGGTGGGCTTGCTTTTAGTCCCGTTCTTACTGGGGAAATTTCAGGCTGCAGAAGAGGCGGGCCCTCAGGACGGGGTGGCTCGAACCGGAGCTTTAATAACTCAATCCCAGAGCCCACAGCTGCCCTCTCTGGAGGCGGGTTTTACTGTCCTTGGGTCATAAAAATACCAGCTCCAGGTCCCCACGGGAACGGTTTACAGTTGATTTACACAAAAACAGGCCTATTAAATACGAGCCCCAAAGATTCAGGGAGCTAGGAGACAGGAAAACTGGAGGGAGATGAAGCGAGTCCCACGCTGGGTGGCCCTCTCCCCAAGGGGACGCCGGAGGGGCGCCGGCCACGGAGGCCGGGAGGCGAGGCTGCCGGCAGAAAGTGCGTGCTCACCCGGCTTCGGAAGCGAATCTCTCTCGGTTATTCGTCAGCGCAAGGGGCCAGGCTTCATGCATCACACACAGCCCTGGGTAAGAGAAACACTGAAAAGCGAAATAATTCCCTTTGGAGAATTTTCAAAAAAAAAAAGATTGTGGAGAAAAGAGACGAGAAGAAAGAGGTGGAGAAGAGAGAGGTGTTTATCATGGATGAAACAGAACCACAGCCGCATGGCTGGACCCAGAGAGTATCCTACTAACTGGAGTGAGTCAGACAGAGGAAGGCAAACATCGTAACGTGTCACTTATGTGTGGAATCTAAAAATTACACAAATGAACTTATTTGCAAAACAGACACAAACACAGAAAACAAACTTATAGTTCCCAAAGGGGAAAGGGATGGGGAAGGCTAAGTTAGGAGCTAGGGATTGATGCACACACCTATATATAAAACAGATGAGCCACAGGACCTGCTGCGTAGCAGAGGGAGCTCTACTCAATATTCTTAATGACGTAAACGGGAGAAGAACTTGAACAAGCATAGATACAGGTATATGCATGACTAAATTGCTTTGCTCTACTCCTGAAACCCATACGACACTGTTAATCAGTTTTACTGCGCTATAAGATAAAATTTTAAGAAATAATGATGAGAAGTATTTTGCCTTCATCCATGTTGAAAAAGAGGAAGAGAGAACCCACTTGGAGATGGATTCTTCTTGTCTTTGGGGAAGAAAAGAAGATCAAGGAGACGGAGGAAGGCGGGGTAAGGAGACGTGGAGGAGAAAAACCCAGGAGGCGGCGTTTGCACGGTCGGAGGGTGGGGGGGGGTCCCTCAGGGGCCTGCAGGGCCGGCCCCTGGGGCATAGCCCAGCGCGCTTCTGCTCCCTGAAACCCCAGCCCCCAGCAGGCTCTGCCGAGGCAGCCGTCGTAAACATGTTTTATGAGCCATACTGCTGGCTGCAGCCTCACCTTCCCCAGAACAAAGACCAGTGTCCAAAGGCAGTGACGGCGAGATGACCGGCCTGACCCTCACCTCGCTGATGGGCTTTGCACGCGAAAGCTCGGCAGGTCGGAGAGGCAGGGCCCAGAGTCCATTTTTGTAGCAACACTGATGCTTTTCCCAGGCTCATGGGGGAGTCTTCCAACTACCCACACAAAAATGAAACCCACAGACAGCATTGAAGAGAGGCCTCAGTACGATTGCTGGAACACCAAAGCTGCTTCTCATTAAAGCAGAGAATTAGTGGGAACGTTTAAATGGAGAACTTAGGGGAGAAGGTAGATGCTGAAAGCTTCATAGAAATAATTCTATGTGAGAAAAAGCGGAGCCATCCGCCGAAGCCCTCTCTGAGGACCTGGTCCAAGCCCCAGCTTCCCCGCTGTCCTGATCACAGTGATTCAAATGTCCTCAATTTCGTTGATTTCTTAAGAGTAGTCAAAAAGGTGACCGAATATTTTTAGCATTTCATGAAAGAAAGTGAAAGTGTCAGTCACCCAGCCTCGTCTGAGTCTTTGCCACCCGATGGACTGTAGCCCGCCGGGCTCCCCTGTCCATGGGGATTCTCCAGGTGAGAGTTCTTGGGGGAGGGTGGGTTGCCATGCCCTCTTCCAAGGAATCTTCCCAATCCAGGGGTCGAACCCAGGTCTCCTAATTGTATGTGGATTCTTTATCATCTGAGCCACCAGGGTGAGTCTAATCCCAGGTCAGGGTCTCCACTCCATGGTTCTGTGGAAAGATGTCCCCAATTTCACTGTTTTTCTTCCTTCAGTCTGTGAATCAAGTTTTATTAGTAGTAGTAACAGCATTATTATTATTATTATTTTGGCCCTACCCTGAAGCTTGTGGGATCTTAGTTCCCCAACCAGGGATTGAACCCAGGCCCTTAGCAGTGAAAGCACCAAGTCCTAACCACTGGACCACCAGGGAATTCTCTGGATCAAAATTTTTCAAACATTAGCTAGATTCTTGGGCAAATACAGGAATCAAGATTTGTTTGGGAGAGGGGGCAGAAGGTTAATAGTGAGTTATGAGGATGGTTGAGGGGAGTGCAAACGTCCACACAAAGCCCAGAGTTTAACTGGGGGATCGGATATGACGTGTAAGAAAAACAAGAGCTCAAGTTGTCTTTAATTGACTTTGAAGTCAGGTAGATCCACGTTCAAATCCTGCGTCTACCACTTAGCTGCGCAGCCTGGAGCAAGTTCCTCCCACTGCCTTGCCTGTCTCCTCACCTGTAAGTTTACAGCGACAGAATCTTCTGTGTGTGAGGGTTAAATGAGACCGTACACTCAAGCCCCGCGGACAGCGCCTCACTACTGCACAGTTGGTGGGGCTCATTCGCTCAGTCGTGTCAGACTCTTTGCGGCCCCGTGGACATGTACAGCAGGCCTCCCTGTCCTTCACTATTTCCCAGCATGTCCATTGAGTCAGTGGTGCCATCCAACCCTCTCATCCTCTGCTGCCCTCTCCTCCTTCTGCCTTTGATCTTTCCCAGCATCAGGGTCTTTTCCAATGAGCCGGCTCTTCACATCAGGTGGCCACAGTATTGGAGCTTCAGCTTCAGCATCAGTCCTTCCAATGGATATTCCGGGTTGATCTCCTTTAGGATGGGCTGGTTGGATCTCCTTGCAGTCCAAGCAAGTGATGTACAGTGACATGGTATGGTGATGTCTCAATAAACGAGAGCTCCTGGGATTGCACCATCATCAGAGACATTTTCTTCTCGGACTGTCACCATCGGCGTCTCTGCATTCCCACTTATTTACTCAGTTCTCTGGAAAACCCATGCAGATGCTAAATAACAGGAAAACATTGCCTGGCTTCCATTCCAGCTGAACAGACTCAAGGATGAAAACTGCCAGGAATTTCCCCACTGGTTTTAACATCTCTGGATGTCTCCTTCTGTTTTCCTTCACCAGGAAAAGATGAAGCTGTCCATCAGCGCCCTCGGTGGAGGCCAGCTCCCACCTGTGCATGGCGGTCAGGCTCAAAGGGCCCTGGGAAAGTGAGCCAGAACCCCCACGGGGTGCACGTGTACGCATACAGCGTCCCTAAAATACAGCACCTGCGTTATTTCCGCTGGCCTCGAGGTATAAAGAATGGATATAAAATGCCACAGGAGAACTTTTTGAGAGTGTTTGGAGATATTTCTTTTCACAATATTAAGAACAAAGAGATGTTGACATTTTTTACTGCCCCTTTCGTCTTTATAGTTATTTTGAAGTCAGGGCTTCAAGACCAAGGAGCCAGGCGGGCGGGTCCACCTAGGCCTGTGAGATGCTGCCATCTCGTGGCCAGTGTGAGCACTACAGACGGAGGCTGACTGCCCTTTGTCCACTGGTTCAGTTCAGTTCAGTCGCTCAGTCGTGTCCGACTCTTTGCAACCCCATGGATCGCAGCACGCCAGGCTTTCCTGCCCATCACCAACTCCAGTTTACTCAAACTCATGTCCATCGAGTCGGTGATGCCATCCAGCCATCTCATCCCCTGTCGCCCCCTTCTCCTCCTGCCCCCAATCTTTCCCAGCATCAGGGTCTTCTCCAAGAGTCAGTTCCTTTCATCAGGTGGCCAAAGTATTGGAGTTTCAGCTTCAGCATCAGTCCTTCCAGTGACTACTCAGGGTTGATTTCCTTTAGGATGACCTGGTTTGGTCTCCTTGCTATCCAAAGGACTCTCAAGAGTCTTCCCCAACACCACAATTCATAAGCATCAATTCTTCAGAGCTCAGCTTTCTTTATAGTCCAACTCTCACACCCATCAAGTTCGAAGTTATTTGGCAAACCTGTGACGTGCGCTTCACCAGTATTGCCACTAATTGTATAGATTCCTTGGGCCTCAAGTGAATCTTCACTTTCCTCAGTAAGGATAGGACAAATGAGCCATAATAAAACTCTTAGAATGTTTAGGTTGAAGGGTGAAGGGCTTTTTTAGTGTGTTTGTTTTGGATGCATGTTTGAGCAGAAAGAAAATTTAAAAAATAAAAGAAAATCCAGCCTTTTCTTTTTCACAGCATATGGCCATCCCAGGGGCAAACAGTGGGAAAGAGTTCCCCAGCAACGCAGGAGACTCAGGAAACAAGGGTTCGATCCCTGGACTGGGAAGATCCCCTGAAGGAGACCGTGGCAACCCACTCCAGTATTCTTGCCGGGGAAATCTCATGGACAGAGGAGTCTGGTGGGCCACAATCCACGGGTCACAAAGAGTCTGACACGACTGAGGTAACCGAGCACCCAGGCACGGCACGTGGGGAACTTGTTCCCAGAGCAGGTATTGAACCCAGGCCCCCGGCGCTGGAAGCTCGGAGTCTTAACCACTGGACCACCAGGGAAGTCCCAGAAAGCCCAGGCTTTTACTCTATAAACACTGACAGTAGAAGCACAGACCCACTCTCGCGATTTGACAGGCAGGCGCGCTCAGTGTGAATTCCGCGACTTCGCAGGAAAAGCAACGCAAACGCTGAAGACGCATCAGTGTGTGTGGGCAGCAGGGCACAGATGATTGGCTCTAGGCCTGGACAGCCCGCCGGCAGCGCTTCACCCGCCGTCCCCCGCGGTCCCCACCGCGGCCCCGCCAGCTCTGTTCTGCCTTCCCAGCGGCTCGGGGGGGCTGCGGCCCCCGGGCCACGAGGTGGGGACTCGGAACCGGGGCTCCATCCTCCCAGAGGCGGACAGCGCTGCATCCCGTGGGCTGCCGGGTCTTCCCGGCCGCAGACGGGGCTGTCAGGGCACAGCTACTGAACACGGCCAGGGGCGGGCGAGCGGGAGAGCGCGCGAGGCCTCCGGCAGAAGACGCCCGGGCTCGCCAGTGTCCGAGTGGCCCTGCCTCCCGGGTCACGCAACGAGACGGCATTTTTCGTCTCCTTTGCAGTGAATGCGACCAGCAACCAAAGTCTGGCCCGTGGAAGCTCTACATCCAGGCCTGGCCGACGGAAACCTCCCCTCCTTCTCTCTCCCCTCAGCAGGCTGAAAGGAGGCAGTTCTGAGAACCTAAAGGAGAGTGGGCTGCCCAGCGGGCCGGGGCTGGGACCCCTGAGTGGCTGCGCAAAGCGGAGTCCTGCTCCCCGCAACTAGACTGTAAGAGCGTGAGAATTCAAGGGCATGTTGCGCAGGCCACACATCTGAGGGTTGTCTGTTAGCAGTGAGCCCACCCAGGCCGACGAGACGCCACGGCAGTCCTTGTGAAGTCATAAACTCGGCCTTTTCTGTACAAGAAAGACGTCCTGCGTTGCTGTCATTTTAAGTTAAAGCTCCCATGACTGAATAAAGAACTCAAGCTTTATGCTTATAATTAATTCACACCCTCATGGGAGAGTCTTGATTAAATCAGAGAAACTTAAAGGAAGCTCATTCCCTCTTCCTCCTTCTGAGGTTTTCACTGAACGAACCCAAAGGAGAAAGCGTGTTCCCCGAGGTGGCGTAGACGGCTGAAGCGTCTGTCTGCGTTTACGGCTGCCCACAAGCTCAGGTGTGTTGCATGAACTCACCATCCGCCGTCCACCTGGAGACCCAGGCCTCCGACGCTGACTCGGCTGCGAGCCACGCTCGACTTCTCCGACGACACGTCGACCCACAGGACGGGGTGAGGGGCAGAGCAGGAGGGTGGGTGGCTGTGTTCACACCGGCGGTGGGGACCCTCCCGGTCACCTTGGAAACGCAGGCATACGCGGGACAGGTTTACATCAGAGCCGCTCCGTAACACACCGCACGGTGGAGCGGGCGCGTGCCCACCTGCCTCCCTGGAGGGCTTCACGGCTTCTACCGACACGTCTTTCCCTTTCTCACTGTTCTGATAAGGTAGGAGCTCCTGCTCAATGCGGCTACCCGCCTCTGATCTCAGGTCATCTGCCTACAGGGGCCCTCGTCTTGGATTAGAATCAAAATGCAGCTGAGAGGAGAAACCTCATGGAGAAAAACTCTGTCCATTAACGCACAGGCTCCTGAAACTCAAATACAATACTGCCGTTTGACATTTGACAAAACGATCCGAAGAACTATCTGAGAAAATACACAGCTGAGGATGGTTCAGAAATTTTGTCAGAAAAGCAAAGTGAAGAAGGATTTGCCTGATTAAAACCAATAGGACGCTCCACTTTTGTTTTTTTGCCACTAAAGACAGAGGACTGATAAGACTCTGGACTCCAAGTCTGTGATGTCTGATGCCTTTTCTCGGTTCTTTAAAAACAGGAGAAGGAATTTCCTGGTGGTCCAGGATTCGGTGCTTTCACTGCTGGGGACTGGGTTCCATCCCTGGTGGGGAACTAAGAGCCGACAGGCCAGGAGGAACGGCTGAAGAAATACCGAATAAGTAAAACAGGTGTACAAGAAGATGAGCTGGCGAAGGGAGCGTGAAAGAGGCAGGCTTGGAGATGCGGCCCCGACAGCCGGCTGCTCCTGACCTGCCGAAGGCTCAGCTCTTACATTCAGCCTCCCCACTGCCGACCTGCCAGACCCCCTCCCGGGCAGCGCCCTGCGTGTGCCCGAGGAAGAAGGTCTAACCTGCTGGCTTCCTGCCCACCTTATCGGGAAACTACATTGGCCTTCCCTCAGCTAATTCCTTTCCATTTCCAGCCCACTTTGTTGTTCAGTCGCCCAGTCATGTCTGACTCTTATCAACCCCACGGACTGCAGCACGCCAGGCCTCCCTGTCCTTCACCATCTCTCCAAGTTTGTCCAAGTTCATGTTCATTGCATCGGTGATGCCATCCAGCCATCTCATCATCTGACACCCGCTTCTTCTGCCCTCAATCTTTCCCAGCATCAGGGACTTTTCCAGTGAGTCAGCTATTCGAGTCAGATCACCAGTCCACTTAGTGAGATTCAGAAGCGTACATGATTCCATCAGACGTACAAAATAACTTGCCCCACCATTATCCTTTGATGCTTCGTTTGTGGTAGCAAAAGACGGAAACGACCCTAATGTCAATTTATGAGGAAAATGTTGCTAGCTAAATTTTGGCTCAAACAGAGGGCTTCCATGCAGCCATAAAATGGAATCAGGAAGTTCTTTGTGAATTTTGAGATGATTTCCAGGATCCTGCTACATAAACAAAGTTGAGTGTCTACAGAATGTACCAATTGATTCAAAAAAGAGAAAAATTAAAACATGCATGGATTTGCTTATAAATGCATAAAATATTTATAGGAGGACCCATAAGAAATTGAAAATCTGGGTGACTGGGGTACAGGGTGGGAAGAGGGCTTTTTAATCAGATGTTATTTGGTGACTTTTGGACTTCGAACCTGGTGAGTGAGTTGCTTCATCAGAAAATAAATTAGATTTAACACCTTCATTGGTGACAGGGTAAGGGGTTTTGTCCGGGGACTGAACACAGTGACCACACAGACACGGCCCCCACCCACCAGGAGCCTGAGACAGAATCAACTCTGAGTTACCGAGGGGTCCCAAGGCCCCCCAAAGGAGGCTCAGGGCAGGTGGGGGGGTTGCCCCGGGTCACACGGCCTCCCGCCCGCAACGCTGACCTCTGGCCTCTGGCCTGCGGCCCCTCTGGACTCGCGGGTGTCCACGTGCCATGAATTGGTCCAGGCCCGTTTTCTTTCCGAGCAGGAGCCGGCTTCGTCTCCGCAGGAGTGAGAGGAGACGCGGTGAAGGAGACGCCGTGTCTGCCGCCGCCAGAGCCGAAGGCCCCGCAGCCGCAGGCGTCCCGGGCGCCTCCCAGGGGCTCGACCCCGGCTGGTTTCCCGCAACGCCCCTGCCGCCCTCAGGCCTCGGGGAAGATCTAAACTAATTACGATTTTTATTCCAGCCCCGCCTGATCGGGGGAGGAGCTCCTCGGTGTGAGGCAGGGGTTGTTAGCTGTGTTCGCAGCGCGGCCCCTCGCCGGGCCCTCCGGACCGCAGCCCCTCGCCTCCCCGAGGAGACGGACCTTCCGGGCGGCGCCGCCACAGCCGGCAGGGCCCGGCGAAGACCTGCTCGAACGAAGACACTTCGGTGGTGTCTTTAAAAAGCACTTAACAGGAAAGGATCCGTGAAATATAAAACAGTAAATGAGAAAAGCCAGGTGCAGCGTGCTGCCAAAGCCTCGTGTGTGCGTAAAAAGGCCCGCGTCATTAGTCACCACGTTTCAGAGCAGTTACTATTTCTGTGCAGTAAGGACGGCAGGTGATTTATATATATATTTTTTACTGTCTCGATTTATCTTACATTTTTACAAAAGACTTTCTTATATTTTCATGATCAGACCACAAAAAACTCGATCCTTAGAAAAACGTATTCTCATTCAGCATACTCTGGAAAGCGAGATGTGCGGGCCATAAAGTTTAGCAAGAAGTTCAGCAGTTCCAGGAGGCTGAATCCAAGATATTCCATTTGCTAGAGCCTGCTCCCCTGTGGGTGAGGGTCCCTGAGCCCTCAACATTCTCGTGAGGACACAGTTCGTGGCGGGGAGTCCTGGGCAGCTGTGGTCAGTGGCTCCCCCACACCCTGTCGCCTGGACACCCTGTCCCCTGGAAGTGGGGACAGTGGCCGGCCTGCCCCCCAGAGAGGAGGCCTTGTGGCCGTTCTGGCCCTCTGGATGGACCGAGACCGCCGGGAGACTGGTAAGAGGACAGTGCTGATGGACACGTCGACACATGTCGACACTGCCTTTGCTGACTGTTGTCCCAACCTGCTCTCCCGTCCTCCTTCCCTCTCCCCTGCAGATCTGAGCACTGGGGCCAAGGGGCTTCCGCTGGTTCCCAGGAGCCTCAGCAGAGCTGGGCAGCCCCAAGCCCAGCGGCTCCTGGACGTCCCGCCCGCACTAGTCGCACCCTGGAGCAAGCACCGCAGACCACGGTGCCGGAGCAGCTTGCAAGCTGGCGGCTGGGGGAGGCCCTGTCTAGGCGCCGTGGAGGGTGGAGTGCGAGGAGGCCTCCAGAAAGAAGCAGAAAGTGTGGGGAGGGAAGAGGTGGAATAGGACAAAAGTTTAAAAAGCTTAGCCTTTTCTCTGGATGTCGGCCTCTGCTTATTTACCCTTCAGTTCAGTTCAGTTCAGCTGCTCAGTCGTATCCGACCCTTTGCGACCCCATGGACTGCGGCACACCAGGCTTCCCTGTCCATCACCAACTCCCAGAGTTTACCAAACTCACGTCCATTGAGTCGGTGATGCCATCCAACTATCTCATCCTCTGTTGTCCCCTTCTCCTCCTGCCCTCAATCTTTCCCAGCATCGGGGTCTTTTCCAATGACTCAGTTCTTTGCATCAGGTGGCCAAAGGATTGGAGTTTCAGCTTCAGCATCAGTCCTTCCAATGAATATTCAGGACAGATTTCCTTTAGGATGGACCGGTTGGATCTCTTTGTAATCCAAAGGACTCTTAAGAGTCTTCTCCAACACCACAGTTCAAAAGCATCAATTCTTCGGCTATAAAGCATTAATTCTTGGACTATGAAGAAAGCTGAGCGCCGAAGAATTTACCCTTCGCTTCTGTACAAAACTTGACAATTTAATAATTATTGTTGTTCTGTTGTTGGTATATGTTCATGAACTTACAAGTTGAAAACAAAATTTTTGAGACTTGAAGGACTAATCCATAGAAAAGTATGTATAGTAAAAATTAAAGTATTTAAAAAAATTTTTTTTAATTGACAATTTAGAAACACTTGGATTCTATCAAATAAGACAGAATAAAATGAAGTCCCGTCCTGGTTGTCTTTTCACTCTAGTGCTTCGCCCAGTTTCTGATTTGGGGGGTGTGCCTCCCTGTGATCACACTGCTTAGGGACACAGAAGCCAGCAATGGGGACTCCCCTGATTCGTAGTGGCCAAGACCCCACTCTCCCGGGTTCAATCCCTGATCAGGGAACTGGATCCCACAGGCCCCAATCAAGACCGGAGATCTTCGTGCCACAACTAAGGCCCTGAGTGGCCAAATTAATCAATATTAAAAAAAAAAAAAAGCAGTGGCAGCCAGTACCAGTTGAGAGGCCGTCATTTCTGACCCTGGGAAGCTGGAGGGGGCACGTCTTGAAGAGCAGCGTCAGAGCCGGGAAGGGTCTGGCAGGCACGCCAGGCCCCACCAGGACCAGCACTGGTTCCCCGAAAGCTGCCTCATGTCTGGGGCCCTGCCTTTTCTCTACACAAATCTGTTCTGAAGTCAGCTCTATAGACCAAGAGGCGAAGGCAAACCCCGGAATTCTCAGGTTCCCCGGCTGCGCGCTTTCACGGAAGGGCGTCCCTGCAAAGGCCTCTTCCCCACATGCTTCTGTGATGCTGCGTGCTCACGGCTCAGGGGACCATCCAGGAGCCAAGTCTCTGCATAAACCAGTGCAGCTCTAAAGGAGACCATTCCTGCTGGAGGATTTAGAAAATACCCCGGGAGTCAAGCATCCATTACGTCACAGTGCTAGCATGTTCCAACAGCTATTACTGGGATTATGCTTGGGGGCCGGCAGATTAAAGGATGTCAGCCCCAATACTTCACATTCTACTCAAGAGAAAGGCAAGGAAACCAACTGCTGAGACGGCAGCCTCCTACCTGCTGAGTCAACTGCAGGAGCATTACTGTGCTTATTCTCAACTTTCTGTGATGAGACACAAAGCGAAACAAAACAAAAAGAACGGAAACACTAGCTGTTTCTGTTACAGAAACCAGTGAACTTTCTGATAATTGCCTGTGTACTTTGGAGGCAAAGAGACTAACCTAGAAAATGCTAAGCATATGTAAAATAGAGCGTGAACCTTCGGAAGGGCTCGTGTGTTTCTGGCTGATCATGCAACCGACAAGGTCCGAATGTATCCAGGTGTCTCCAGACACACAGTAACTTCGCTCCCTGACAGTGCTTCTTGGAAATGTCATGTGAACTTTAACTAGACTTGACATTTTGTATGTATTTTCCCGCAGTATTTTGAGTGTTGGTATATAAATATGTGAATCCTTGACCACTCTTCAATGCCAAAGGAGCAGTGTGTTTGCAAGGACCATGTGACCAAGCTTTTATACGCAGATGGGAGTAATTGCTATAAACCTGAAAACGTCCTTACAATGGTCTAAAGCAAATGCACGGGCTAGCACTGCTGCTAGCGCTGGGTCACAGGACAGGACAAAGGGCCGGGGACATGTTCGCGTCTCAACAGACCGTGGGGTGGGAGCTCAGGGCGACTCCTGCAACACACAGGGTGATGGAGGCTCCCCCTGTCCGCCCAGAGCCGGGAGCTCAGCTCGTCCCCACCAGCCGAGTGCCCGCCCCTCGGTCACCTACCAGGAGCTGGTGGAAGCCGTGCTGGTGTGAATCAGCCTGGGGGGGCCGCTCGGGAGGCCTGCAACCCCACAACGCTGGCCCCCAGCACCTCCGCTCTGACCTGGAGTTCTGGAAGCCAGGCCTGAAGCGGTCAAGGCCTGGTGCATGGCCCTGGGTCACCTGGGCTGAGGAGCCACCCACGGCCCCCAGGTCTGGTCTGAAACTGGATTCAAAACCGTCCACGGCCCCACAGGCTGGGTCTAGAGACTCACAGGGCAGGCCTTCCACAGCCTATGTTTACAGATGTGAATACCACTCCTCCAGGCACCCATGAAGCAGGCTGCTCTAGGAGCCACGGGGGTGGGGGGCCTGGGGTGAGGCTGGGCAGCCCTGATTCCCCAGCTGCCCACAGCCCTCGGTGGGGACCCACCTGGAAGGTAGCGACGCGGTGGGGGCTGAACCTGGTACCTGCAGTGGAATCTGCGTGTGTCTGTGAGTGCACATGTGTGTGCCTGTCTGTGTGCACATGTGTGTGCCTGTGTGTGTGCATGCGCGTGTGTGTGTAAGACACCTCTCCCAGTGTGACAGCCTGGGCCCCGGGACTCCCCTCATCCTTGCGCCTCCTGAAAGCAGACCCAAGGGCCTCTGCACCCCCTGGGGCTGCATGGTGGGGGGCTCTCCCCAACCCCACGCCCCTCCTTCCTCCACAGACTGCCCTTCCTCTTACTGACCACACTTTCCTCTCCCGCCCCGCCTGGGCTCGCTCCCACCCCAATCCCCAGGCCCCTCACTGCCCCAGGCCTTGCTCAGCCTCAGCATGTCCTGGGGTCTCTGCTCACAGCTCCCCACAAGCGAGGCCTCCCTTGTGCCTCACGTGTGGCATGGGACACAACCCCACCCTCACCACGCCAGCACCTTCCACCCCCCCTCAATCAATTTGATCTTCTTCACAGCATTGTCATTATCTGACACAACACTTACAGGTCTGTGACGTTAAATGTATAACCCTTTATACAAAACAGCTGCCTATGACGAAGTTAAGATCTCACATACATTTTGCAAGTATTCAATCATATTTTAAAAAGCTTATCAGTTTCAGCTTCTGAAATTACACATATGTATTTTATAATCCCATTCAGTGTTTAAATGTTAATAGGGTCAAAAGCTTTGGGCTAAAATCAAGCGTTATTTTGAATGATCTACGATCTATATTAGCACTGAGAATGGAATGGTCACTTTCAGATGATTTCTGGTGCTTCAACTACATTAGAAACATTAATACACTCAAAAGGATGTGCACTGCTGGTGTGTTGATTTATACTCTTGTTCTGCACTAGTTAAATAGAAAACCCACAGAGGAATGGCTGCTTCCTGATTCTCTCTGCGTATGCCGAGTGGACGTGTGAAGGAGCTGGTCGGGTGCCATCCTGAATTTGGTCTGCATGTGGATTTGCGCCCTCAGCCAGGGAGAGCCAGGCTGGGGCGGCATCGAGAGTCTCTGGGTGAGAACCACAGTGGGGGCCCGGCCAACTCACTGGAAAAGACCCTGATGCTGGGAAAGACTGAAGGCGGGAGAAGGGAACAACAGAGGATGAGATAGTTGGATGGCATCACTGACTCAATGGACATGAGTTTGAGTAAACTCCAGGAGTTGGTGATGGACAGGGAGGCCTGGTGTGCTGCTGTCCATGGGGTCACAAAGAGTCAGACACAACTGAGTGACTGAGAAACAATGGACATTCCCACTCCATACCAACTAAATAAAACATCTCTGGCATCAGGGCTTAGGGGTTAATAGTTTTCAAAATCTCCCCGGGTGGTGCTGATGGGCAGCCATGTTTCAGCCCCCCTCAGTGGTCCAGAGCAGAATGTCTGGATCCAGACCACTCGCATTCATCATTTACCAGCTCTGTGACCTTGGGCAAGTCACTCAACCATTTTATACTTCACTTTTCTCAACTTTGAGAGAGAGAGAATAGTAGCTAATTGGCAAGGCTGTTGTGAGGATTCAGTGAGATAACGGAAGAGTAGTAAGCACTGAGCCTCGCTTTTATGTTTAATGAGGTCGGGCACAACTCTCAAGTCACCAGAACATTCCGTCCACGTCTAGCGGGAGCTGCACAGAAGCCTCTTCTCTCCTGAACAACAAAGGCAGCTACACCTCCCCCAACTTGGGTCCCGATTTATTCCAGCCAACTCTTGGCTCCTGGTCATCAGACATCCCTGTTCCCCCTCTGCCTAAGCACAATGGGTTTCCTGAGGTCCAAAGTCTCGTGGGAGCTGTTAACACTTTATGCATCGTGACTGCCACTCTGTTATCTAAACATGAGGTCAAGAGCAAGGCCATCCAAGGACGCAGCTTCAGCCACCGAAACAGAGGGGGCAGAGCCAGCACTCAGTCTGCACTGATTCCCCTGGCGGCTGCAAAACTCTGCTTACAGGCCAATTTTGTGGTGCCCCCGATTGGCATACTGCAAAATGAAACGAAAGTATCAAGAACAGTAATATATCTTCCAAGAGTTACGGATGTCTACCCCGTCCACCTCTCTTAGCCTGAACCTGAGTTGTTGCCCACAAGAAATTCCTTTCTAAATCAGAGGTAAACTTTGTATCATGAAACACCACTCACAGCCACATCAGTCCAACCTGAGCCCACCTTCCTCTCCTGACCTGCGCTCCTGGACCCCACGGCTCACACAGTGTGGCCCTCCCGCGTTATCGCCTCAGTGGAGCCTCACACGAAGAGGTGACGCGGCCGCAGCTCGCTCGGCAGGGTGACGGGGAGCTGGGCGCCGCTGGGGGTGCACTGGTGGCAGGCGGTCCCCACGAGTGCACCCACCGGGAGCACCAGGCAGGTGCAGCCTGTAGGGGCAGAGAGAAGCCCCACGTGGACCCCGGGACCCCGCTCCCACCAGCCCCTCCTGTCTGCGGGCAAGCGGGCAGCCTCATGCCGAGTGCTTAACCACTGACTTTCGCCCTTAGGGCTGTCTGTCTGCAATTAACGTGCGTCTTTCTAGAGGTCTGGATGAAACCAAAGGCCTAACTTTTACTTTGGAGAATACAGTATATTCTTATAATAAAATTGTCAAAGGAAATTGTATTCTATCTCTTTCTTCTATTCAATTTTAAAACGTTGAGCCATTTGGGGAACTGTAGGTGTGTGCACCAGCAGACAGGTTCAAGGAAGTCCGTGTCATTATTACTATAATAACCAAAGCCGGGGAATAAGCAGGGAATAAGCCACCTGCCAAGGGGACAGGCTGTGGGGCTCGGTGGAACACGGGGCCAGCTGTGCACAGGCTCTGCAGGGCGGCGGCACTTGTTTTAGCTCATGAATCAGTGATATTCCGCCAGGTGGTCCGGATTGGCGGGGATGGAGCCTCTGTGTCAAGCCCCTCTCATCCTCCTCCTGCAACCAGCCTGCATGTGCAGGTCCCGGGGCGACGGTGGTTGTACAAGAGCTAACCAGCCCACCTTCACAGCACTTCTCCAAGGCCGTACATCACTTCTGCTATTGTCCTCTTGGCCAAAGGCAGTCAGACGACCACAGCCGTGGCAGGGAATTCACCCAGCCTCACGGGGAAGGCATCGAAGCTTTACGGGCCGAAGGGTACGGGACCCAGGGTGGGAGCGGGGTGGTCAGTTCACCCACATGCATGTAAGTTGTGATGTGGTCACACGGTGGACTACAGCAGTGAAAAGGAGTGAGCAGCTGCTAGCCACAAACGTAACAGTGGGCAGAAGCCAGGCTCCAAAGAGCTCACGGGTGCAGCTCCATCTGTACGGGGTCCAACCGTCACAGCTAAGGACAGCGTCACAAGTCGGGTGGTGTCACCTTTTGAGGGCAATGAGAGGAGTGGGCATGTGGAGGGTCTCTGGGTGTCTGTGGTATTCTGTTTCTTTATCAAGGTCGTGGCTACAGTGATGTCTTCCCATGGTGAAAATCCTTGCAGGACACATGATCTGTGTATTTTATGTATTTGTCACGTTTCAATTAAAAAGTCAGTTTGAAGAAAACTGAGCTTGCCAGGGAGTATGTCTCACCAAGTGTGGATAAAAAATGAGAAGACATTTAAACCGTGAATTTCTTACAGTTGATGCTCTCGTGACAATATCCAGAACAGCAGTGAGACTGTGAGACACTAAATTCCCTTTGTTTCAGCCGCCAGGTGTGGGGTACCTGTCATGGCAGCTGTGACGAGCAAGCCCGCCTCCCCACAGCCTCGCCTCTGTTTTCTATCCCAAGAAACGGTGCCCACCCACCTGCCGCCTGGGCCCAACACCTGGACTCCAGTCTTCTCCCTCTGTTCCCTACGTCCTCGCTTCACTAGGTCACCACATCTGGTCCATTTGCCCCCTTGAACGTTTCCAGGACCCACTCACTGTCCAGCTGACAGTGGGTGACCCTGGCCCAGGCGTCCTGGAGAACACCCCCCAGCCATCCCACCCCACGCCCTGTCCCCCACACGGAGGGATGCTCCTAGAGTCCAAATTTGAGATCATTTCCCGGCTTAACCGCGCAAGGTCCAGGCCTCTCCTGATGGCCCGAGATGCCCCGCCCCAGGCCCCGCCTTCCCGCTTGACCACGCCCCGAGTCCCCGCCTCAGGCCACGCCCAGTCCCGGCTGACCTTGCGCCCGCCGGCGCGCACGCGCAGTTCCCCCAGCGGCGTTCACTCTGCCCAGAGCGGGTCAACTGCCCGCGGTGTCCCAGGTCAGACCTCGCGTGTCTCAGCCTGCGGCCCGGCCAAGCCGCCTCACCGCTGCAGTGACCCATCGTCCGTCCTGAGGGCCCAAGGCCGCTGTCTCCCGGCGTCTCGGGGCCCTGCCCGCCCGTCACTAGCGCTCAGGGAACAAGATGGAGGGACTTCCAGATCTGAGGGACGGGCAGGCCCGGACGAGCTGGGGAGAAGGAGGGAGGCTCCCGTGTCACCAGCCCGAGGACGGGCGCAAGGGCCCCGCGCGGGCTGCGCGGACTGAGCTCCGTGAGGCTGGCGGCGGGGGTGAGCCGCGTGTGACAGGGCGTCATCCTGGAGGCCGTTCTTCAGGGGAGTCCGGGAGATAAGCTCAGAGACTAGGAGTCTCCTGGAGGGTGGCGCGGGGCAGAGCAGGCAGGGGCCCGGGAGTGAGGCAGGCTGGGAGTGATGGGGGCCCGGGAGTGAGGCAGGCTGGGGAGTGATGGGGGCCCGGGAGTGAGGCAGGCTGGGGAGTGACGGGGCCCTGGAGTGACGGGGAGTGATGGGGGCCCGGGAGTGAGGCAGACTGGGGAGTGAGGGGCCTGGGAGTGACAGGGAGTGATGGGGTCCTGGAGTGACGGGAACTGATGGGGGCCGGGGAGTGACAGGGAGTGATGGGGGCCCTGGAGTGACGCAGGCTGGGAGTGACGGGGGCCCTGGGCAGAGCTCCCTGCCCCGAGGGAGCGCAGATCAGGGGCAGGTGGGGTCTTCGTGGAGGACGGGCAGCGGGGCTGGTGTCCAGCTCATGGGCCAGGATGAGGAGGGCAGGGGAGTGGGGCTGGCTCTGACACTGGCAGTGACCGTCCACACCAGGCAGGGCTCCCCGAGGGCGACCTGGTGGGCACGGGACAGGGTCTCATGACTGGCAATGGGAAAGTCAGACACTGACTTTATGGACAGGAGGGAGACCACAGACCAAGAGGCAACTTTCCATAGCCATCCATTTATTATAACACATCTCATCAGCGCACATGATTCCAACAGGAAATATACTTACCAAAGTTGGTTTAAATATTGTGTAACAATCCAGGATATAAATATATGTATATACAAAATTTTACAAAGACATTAAAAGGTTTCTGACCAATGAAGTCCTGAGTTTAGAAAGCAGAAAGTAAGGATTAAATAGTGAGCATCAAGATAAAAACTACCAAAGTAATACTGTAGGAAGTTCCTCCAAGAGGAACAACCTTCAGGAGAGGTCCTTGTCTGTACACCTGCTCTTCCTAAAACCTGACAGTAAAGAGCCACTTGGCAGAGCATTGACTATGACAAATGCATATGGACCCTCAGATCGAATACAAGTTCAAATGCCAAAAATAAAAGAAAAAAGAAAACAAAAGCACATTTTTTAAACTGCACCGTTTTAAAGCACCTGAAAACACATGGTTCATTAGCATCATAAGAACCAGTCACTGTGAGAATAACTCTACCTAACGAGAAAGCCATCCAAGGCGCCCCCGGCACCAATTCCCACAGCTGTTCTGGGCTCACAGCGTGTCTTGCACATTCGGAGAACAAGGGGGAGATCCGGTTACTCAAAATAATTCTTGCCCAAGACCTGCTCGACCTCACCCACGCCAGGTCACTGGGTATCTCTTCAGTTTACACACATTTCTGCAGCCAAAAATGTCAATCTGCTTGAGGGATGAGCCCCAAAGTGCAATATGACCTCTATTACCTGATTGTAGATAAAGGTTTTTTTTAAGTTCAGCGATATAAGGGTCTTAAATCTTCATCGGATCATGTACAAACTCCCTATGTCTTCATCAGACAAGAGTTATCAAGAGAAGACCTGGCCTCTGATTCGCCAACCCTATCCAATAGTTGAATTAATATTCAATCGGTTTGAAGTTACATTCACACAGCCCCTAACATGAAGCCCCTGGCAGATAAAGAAGTGAGCTGGCATGCCAGCAAACCAGGTTATTAATATAAATTATACTCTTTTAGGAAGCTACTCATAATTTGCAAAGAAAAAGGAAACTGTGTTCTGAACACACCATTCAGAATGGCAACCAGTTAATCTTCCAAGAAAAGGGTTGTCGATTCAACAAGGCTGCCCTGGTTAGACTTGCTTTGGCAGCTTCACCATAAAACTCATCGTAGCTACTGTATTTACAAGGGAGTGAAGATACAGGCATGAAGGTGTCCACTCACAGGAAATAACTTATCCTCAATTGAAAGTCCCCATAAGAACCATTGTACACAGGCTAGTGAGCCAGCCCGAGACTGCACACCTTGTTGAAGACGAACATCGACGTTCCCAGGCAATGGACAAGGACCACCCACTGGGTTTTGAATCCCAATTCTACCCGATTCCCACGAGGCTGACATGGTAAGCGCCTGTCTTACGTCGTCTTCAGGGAAGCCTGCGGCTGCACATTCAGGCATCAACACCCAGGAGGAGGCTGCCCACAGACTGGCCGGCTCTGGAGTGGGCTCACTGCTCTCTGGCAGGAGGAGACCCCTCCCTGGCGCCCTCCCGGGTGGGCAGCACACCCTGCTCCGAGCCACCCAGGGCCGGGCCTGGGAGCTCGTACACCCGCTTGGGCACTCCTCGGGTCCTCTGGGGGCTGGGCCTGTCTGACCCAGGCTGCTCTCGTCCTGCTGCTCTGGGACCCTGATTGCAAGCTTCCCAGGGCCCCCACAAACCAGGTCCTTCTTCAAATTCAAAACCCAAGAGCAGTGAGGTGGCGCGAGACTCCAGCTCCCAGTGGCCGGCTCGGGCCCTGCTGTCCTCAGGGCACCCACTCCGGTTGCCATGGAGACCCCGGGCTGAGCTGCATAGACGCTGCACACAGTCCTGGAGGAGGGCCAGGTCCCCTCGGCGCCCTGTGCAAGGAGAGGGGAGAGGTGGTCACCTCGCCATCCCTCCCCAGGGAGCCGGCTCCGAGATGTGACCCGAGACGTCTAGCCGAGTGACCCATGGGACAACTCCAGGCAACTGCAGGGCATTCAGTGCATCTGTTAAATAAGCAACCTGTTCTTCAGGATCTAGCTGAGGCAGAGGAACTTAGAGATGTTAAGTGGGAATTCAGTCATACAGGTTCCTACAAGTCAGCAGAGCCAACAAGGGGCCCTGATGAGGCCTCGGTGAGTAATCAAACTAGAAATGAGAAGATGTTTGAGATTCCTCAAACTGTCAACTCCTGATTAACCACAAATTCCATTTGCACTACATACCTCTCAGAGCAGAAATAATAATTTGAATAGCTTGCTCTAAGCCACATTTTAACTTCAAGAATTCTTGAGCAAGATTAATCATCATCTTCAAATCTTCACATTCAGAATTTTCTTCTTGTACTTGAGTTCTGAAGCTTTTCTGCATAAAAAAGTTCATAGTTTAAAAAATACATAATAGTTTACATGGAGGGAAAGCTCAGTCAACATAATTTTAACTGCCAGAATTTTACTTTCAAAATGACAGTGAGTTTAATTTCAAGACCAAAATGATATGATTGATATGAACAATTGATATGAACAATTCATATCAAAGTGATATGAACGATTACTATATTCAAAAGAAACAAAAAGTTTTAAATAATTTAAAAATCAAAGTCCAATTTCCTATTTTATGAAAATGAAATAAAACAACAGTACCTACTGTTTACTACCCAATTATCATAAAAGGTAAATTTGTTTAGTTTTTAAGAGTTCAACTTTATTGAACTGCTTATTTTAACATTTTCAAGCTATAGAAATTTTGATTCCATATTTAGTTTATATTTTTCTATTTACTTGTAACATGAGTAAAATAATTTGTCTAATTTGCCTGTATTTTAAAATCTTTGAGCATACTGGTTATTAAACATAATTTTTTAGCCTATGGTGATTATTCAAGCAAAAGCTGACAGCAGCAGAAAGAAACAGGCATGACACATTAATACGCTCAGTGTCTGCACACTATTTCATCCATCACTGAACCAACCAAGTCAGACACCAAGAGGAAGATGCCTGAGAGCTCCTGCACCTGCCTGCTTCCAGTAAACAGGCAAAGAGGAGTCACCAGCGAGCGACAGAAACTAAAACAAAAGCACATCCACGCTGGAGCCCAGTGAGATGAAAACACTGAGATGAAACACACACACACACACTCAACAAAACCAAACACGAAGACAATTAAGAGCTTCTCTTACTGTTTTCCATTCAGAGAAGAGGTTTCCAAGGGATTCAATCAGCCCCAGGGCATTAGCTTTCATCTGTTTGGTAACCTACAGAGAATGTTAAAATATTATATAAATAACTTTCAGTTTAGTCAGTCAGTTCAGTCACTCAGTCGTGTCTTGACTCTTTGTGACCCCATGAATCGCAGCACGCCAGGCCTCCCTGTCCATCACCAACTCCCAGAGTTTACTCAAACTCATGTCCATCAAGTCAGTGATGCCATCCATCTCATCCCCTGTCGTCCTCTTCTCCTCCTGTCCCCAATCCTTCCCAGCATCGGGGTCTTTTCCAATGAGTCAACTCTTTGCATGAGATGGCCAAAGTGAGTTTCAGCTTCAACATCAGTCCTTCCAATGAACACGCAGGACTGATCTCCTTTAGGATGGACTGGCTGTAATTCCCTGATAGCTTAGCTGGTAAATAACTGTTTGCTGCTGCTGCTAAGTCGCTTCAGTCATGTCCGACTCTGTGCGGCCCCATAGACGGCAACCCACCAGGCTCCCCCGTCCCTGGGATTCTCCAGGCAAGAACTCTGGAGTGGGTTGCCATTTCCTTCTCCAATGCATGAAAGTGAAAAGTGAAAGTGAAGTTGCTCAGTCGTGTCTGACTCTCTGCGACCCCATGAATTGCAGCCCACCAGGCTCCTCTGTCCATGGGATTTTCCAGGCAAGAGTACTGGAGTGGGTTGCCATTGCCTTCTCCAAAACTGTTTAGAAGTATAAAAATCCTGGCATTCTATGGGATCTGCCAGGGAGAAGAGTTTTCATCCAGTAGTCATGAGGTTGGGGCTCAGTTACTGAGACTACAAGCAAGCAGCCAGAGTGTCCAAGTCACAGAAGTGGATTTTCTTTCTAAATAAGTTGCACACTGGCCCCACATCAAATGTGGATACCCGAGTCTTCCTGCTGGTCCAGTGGCTAAGCGTCCATCTTGCAATGCAGGGGACACCGATTCAATTCCTGAGCCGGGAGGATCCCACATGCTGCGGAGCGACTAGGCTCGTGTGCTGCAACTGCTGGGCCCCGGCTCTAGCATCTGGGAGCCGCAGCTGCTGAAGCCCACTCACCTAGACCCTGTGCTCTGCAACCAGAGGCCCACACACTGCAACGAAGAGCAGCCCCCATTCCTCGCAACTAGAGAACGCCCACGCAGCAACAAAGACCCAAAAATAAAAAAACAAATAAAACTATATAAAAAAAGAAATTATAAAAACAAAACTAAATAAATAAACAGTAGTTCCCATTCTCAAGTGGAAAAGCAGAGCCCCAATCAAAGGAGGAAAAAGAAAAGCAGAACGTGGACACTAGGGGTCACTGACACACGCCATCCTCTCGGTTTCATCTGCGGCTGAATCTCTGGCAACCACGGCCATGGCAGGACCCACAGAGAGTTAACCTTGAGAGAGGCTGCCATGACTCAGGTGTAAAATTGGGATAATCACCAGGAGTGATGATGCCAACAGCCTTTTCAATAAAAAATAACCCAACTAAAATATATAAATTTATAAAAATCTCATTCACTGAGTTAAACTATCTTTAGAAGCCAATTTAATCTACTCTCTGGTACCATACAGGACATTCCTTTGTTTGTCTTACCTCATCCTGGGGACTCTGCCTTAGGAGTTCATGCTCAAGCTCTTCTGCTTTTTCTAGTCCAGAATCAAGGAGACTGTTTATTCCCAAGTCTATACCATCACAAACGGCACCCACAAAATCATCCTAGAAAAAGTTTTTAAGCGTTGACTGGCAAATTCAATTTCTATATATATTTTAAATTATCAAATAATTAAGTTAAATATTCTGCTTATTTTAGGACTGTAATACATTCCTAGTTTATTAATTCAACTAAAGCTAGAATAAGAACAGTATGTAAGGAAAAAAAAACAGCAAGTCTGTACTTCTGTATTCTACATATATTGTAAAGCGTGTTCGTCATCTTAGATAGGACACCATGTGGCTAGAACAAACATTTTAATATAACACTGTGTTTTCAGTAGCATGAATAATTAAAGCAAACACACATTTTCTAGAATCACACGCCAATGTAATTGGCTCTCTCCCTGTTGGCTGGCTGAGCACCCACCCTCCAGAGCAGACGGGAACCATCAAACCAAAGACCCAGAAGGTACGGGCAGGATCCCAAATCATCGGGTACATTTATCCACTCAGACTGCAACAGCTTTCATCTGCTAAACTAGTAAGGTATGAGCAGCTCTGAAAAGTAAATGCTTCTCCTGCTTCGTGGCCCCTTGACAGGAAATGCTGCTGCTCCCCGCGACGAAGGCTGTCACCACAAATGAGCACGGCCCGTTACCTGCAGGCCGGCGGCCCCGTGAGCACCGCTCTCCAGGAAGTGCAGCCGGTCCCCGGTAAGAGCCGCTGACCGCCCCACGCATGCAGCGGCTCGGTGTATGGTTTGGATCACTTGCTTTTGAGCCTCTCTGACCATCGGTGAAATATCCGAAGAGCATCCCTGTAAGACAAAAATGGCCCAAGGTGTCAGATACCTGAGATGATGAGGGGAGGGAAGGACAAGACGACCAAAGAAAACAGACCCTGCGTCCACTCCCACAACGGCTGCGCTTCACAAGAGTCCGATCAGAACCAGAGAGCGTGCAGCCCAGCAGCCTCTGACGGTGAGGACAAGAGGACGACACGGGACCCTGGAACTTCTGCACCAACAGACAAGCAGGCCACAGGGGGGTGTGCGGAATTCAGATCAGTCAGCGAAGGAGAGTTACACGGCTCAAAATAGCCTGGAATTAAAACTCCCCTCCAGGTCAAAAATTAAGGTTGATTATGCCCAGCTCCTAGCTGGTCCAGCCTCTGGCCGATCTCCAAAATTCCTTGCCCCAGCCATTTAAGAGATAACTACTCCGAACAACCGTGGAGAGGAATAGACTCCCTTAAGACAGTAGCTTTCCACATATATGCCCATATATACCTCCTCTTGAAGGAGTCTTTTGGGCCTAGAAAAGAGAACAGTCTCAAAGGCCCCTTGCTGAATCATCTAACTTCGGGGAAAACAAAGCATAACTTTAGCTCCACCCTGATGCTCCAGGCCACTTGCATCTATCTGGGACTTATCACCCCCTGTCCGGAAACCTACCATCCCCTACACCCACCCAGAAGACTTATCACCCCCTGCCCAACTGCAAGTGTCATCTCAACAAAAGAATACTCAAAATATCCCGCCTGATTGCCATTTCCCTCATCGCTTCCACAAACCTCCCTATAAGTATGAAGCCTCCCTGATCCCTTTCGGCGCTCAGCCTGGTCGTTAGGCCGACTGTTGCCCTCCTTGCCTGAATAAAGGTAACCTACTTCTTTTGAGGTCGTCTTTCCTTTTCTGCCTCGCCGGAACTGTGCCTTACACCTCTTTTCTTGGGTTAAAGCAGCAGCTCACTAATCTGACTGCTGCCCCTTTTCGCCTCATTAAAGGTGGGCTATTCCTGTAGAGTGCCGGTCTCGTTCTTTTTCTGAACCTTGCCTTCTCTAACTCCGTACCCTACAGTCAGCGCAGCAGAGTCCCTCCCAGAAGGTGCCTGACAGACAAACTGCCCACTAGATGAGAGGCCTGGGAAGGCCTGGGAGGCCTGGGAAGGCACCAGAGGGTCTGGCCAACATCTAGAAGCTTCGCTGTCTCTCGGGGTTTCCACTTTGGCCCCCTGGATGTGTGGGCGTCTCTCGGCTGAGCTCTGGGCATTGGCAGACTCAGGGCCTCTGCTCCCACCTCCCCCTCCTCCATCCTCACCGGGCATAAGGCTGCTTGAATAAAAATGCAGGTCCCAGGGACCCCGGCTCCATACGTGATGACGCTCTGGCCAAAGATGTGTGAATAGAAACGCCACATGACCATTTCTAGAAACCTCCCTGAATGAAGACCCCCCCAGGCCCCAACATTCTTTGTCCCCTCTCCCATCCCACGCACCGACCTCCCCTGGGGCCCTGCCATGGAGTGGACATGGAGCTCGGGCCAGACACAGGCTGCACGGGAGGAAGTGGGGCCCTAAGGGAGCCAAGCCCACCTCCAGATGTTACGAGGAAAGGAAGCTTCTATTTTACATCTTCCTACAGCCAAACCTCATCTAAGGGAAGAGACAACAGAAATACTCTTTGCCCTGGGTCAGCAGGCTTGTGACTGACTCACCACCTTTGACCAGAAGGATGCCCTGCCCCTCCCCAGCCCCAGAGCGAGGCCCCGCCCCCTTTCCCAGCCCCAGAGTGAGGCCCCGCCCCCCTTCCCAGCCCCAGAGTGAGGCCCCGCCCCTTTCCCAGCCCCAGAGCGAGGCCCCGCCCCCTTTCCTAGCCCCAGAGCGAGGCCCCACCGGGGCCCTGGGGGTCAGGAGCACCCTGGACTCAAGGCTACGGCCTAGCAGTGGTGAACAGTGGACACCTCCTCCCTGGCCCTCCCTTCCTTTCTTAAAAAGGGAACAAACCAGTGCACACGTCTAGGGCTGCAGTGAAAACTAGAGGAGTGAACATTCATAAACCACACAGCACTGCCACAGCCTGGCCCACAGAAAGCCCTGGAAGTCCTGGTTCATTAAGTCAATTATTAAACATCCAGTCTACTGATTTCACACAGAAAGCGCTTCTGAAAACCCTAGAGGTCTGGTCCTGAGCAAGGCGCAAATGGGAGGACGTCAACAAACACTTGCTGAGCAGAGGAGTCCTAAGGGGGACCTGCAGCCCCGTTACCTGCAGAAACAGCTGCAAGTGGCCCCCCAGCGTCCTCACTTCCCGCCGCAGCTCAGCTGGCAGGGCCTCCCAGCCAGCCTCTGGGAGGACGCCGCTCAGCCAGGGTCTTGTCAGCACCACGACCTGCTCGAACGCGCTTGTCACCTGGACTGCAAGCAACTGGTTTGCTCGGTCAGCGAACACTTGGAAAGAAGAAAAGTGATGAGCAGAAATGACCTCCCAGTAAAAGAGCCCACAGACGCTCGCCACACAACCACGAGCGTCAGACAATGCACGGCAGAGGTGACCATGCACAGCAGAGGTGACCACTCCACCGAGGACGTGCAGGACGCGGCAGTCCCCGCGGGCAGCTCAGCGCAGACACTTACGGTTACACTGACTGTCCTCGTCCTGCTCTTCATGGGCTCTGGACACGGCCAGTACCCCTTCGTGGATTCTGAGGAAATTACTCATCAGACTGTCTGCCACGGTGCCTTCTTCATCGTCACTCTGTCCGAGAAGCTCTAATGACGAGCCGATCAACTCTTTGCAAATGCCAGGAAGGAAGGGTTCTGCTGAATCTGGGTAAACAGGGCTGGATTTCCCCACTAAGCCTGTGTGGGCAGAAAACAGCCACCGTAAGGCTTGTTTCCAGGGACAACGCTTGCAAACAAACACATCAGTACAATACTGGGCACACATGCCAAGCAGGCTGCTTCCATTTCAAGACATCCTCCTTTCTCTACAGCAAGGGGAAGACAGCCCCACAGAGGACTCAACCAGCTTCTCAACAGCATCCATCCATCCACAGCCCAGCAGCTACAGAAGCAGATAACAGGGAAAACACAAATCCCATGTAGCCACTGACTTCATCTCCTTCTTAATTTACTTACTGGCAACACCTAAGGAAGTGTGAATTGGTGAAAACAATGGTAGTTGCATAAAGCAAAATAATACAAACACAATAAACATGAGGAATAAACTACATGCTGGAAAAGCAGGCAGTAGCAGAGCAGAGAATGGGAGGAAGGTCGTGGCAGCTCTTCGTGTAACACCTCCTGCTCCAGGTATCCTACAACCGGAAGAGGAGGAAGCCAAACGACTATCCAGTCAGCCTGTCACATCCTAGGGAGACAGACTTCCGAACAACTTTCTAAGCACCGTCCAAGCCAGAAGCAGAAAGTGTGAAAGCGCTCATCGGCACCTCTGGAAGTAACTGCACCCAGAACGCTAGTCCGAGTAGGGCTCTCACTGAACATACATGGGTAGTCTTCCGGTCGGGTCCACAGGCGACTAGAAACAGCGAACTACAAAGGAAAGTAAAATAAAACACAAGCGCGGGGCGGGGACTGCTGAGTGCAGAGCCAAAACAAGACCTTGACCTGGGAGGAGAAAACAGAACGCTGCCACGCCTAAAGCTCTGTCACTGCAGGGTGACCTCCCTCCGCCTGCTTCACGAGACGCCTGTCTGAATGCATCAAGTCCAGCTGCGGCCTGTCACAAACATCTGTTGCAAGTCTAGTTTCAGAACACAGCCCCTCAGGTGAGACGTTCAGCCACGTGCTGACTCTCTACAGTCGGGAGGTGCCGCCCCCACTAACCCCCGGCAGGCCTGGTCCTGCTCCCACCACGCGACCACCCAGGTGGGTTCACACTAAAGGCACAGGTGGGCTTCCATCTCCCTCTCAGAAAACTGCATACAGGCAAAGATCTCTTAATGCTGACTTCCCCTTATATCTTAATTTTTTTAAAGGGCACTTAAAAATGACCCTTGAGTGCCTGAAACCAACACCACATTGTAAATCAACTATTCTTCAATTTAAAAAAAAAAAGACCCTAGAAGAGATAGGTTTAGTTATCTGGAAAAGGTACGTTTATAAAAAATCTTACTCTAAAGTAGTACTGAATGAGTAAGTTGCTACCACAGATACACAGGCTTTTATTTTGCTGGTAAACAAAATGTCTATGGCATATTTTGCTTTGACTTACATTAAACAAGCAGCAGGATAATTATCATCTTCCTAAAAGATAAGTTTATGATTAAAAAAGAAACTCTAATGTCTTTAAAGTCAAGATGAAATATAATTTCTTTCATGGCTACTCACATCCCAGTGATATCATTATAGACTATTATGTTACGTATTAATTTTTAAACTCAGTTTACTAAGGTACAGGTGACACTCTGTAAAGTGTTCGCATCTTGAGTGTACAGCTTTTTTACGCACGTGTACACCACTTAACTTCCAGCGAGGAGGACACACCCCAGCCCATCACCCGACAGGCTCCCTTGTGACTGCTCCTCTATCTGCTGTCACTGCGGCTCAGCTTTCCCTATTCTTGAACTTTCCATAAACAGAATCATATGGAATGCACTCTTTATTATATAGTTTCTTATACTTCACGTGGAGCTTCCCTTGTGGCTCAGCTGGTAAAGACTCAGCCTAAAATGCAGGAGACCCTGGTTTGATCCCTGGGTTGGGAAGATCCCCTGGAGAAGGGAATGGCTCCCCACTCCAGTGTTCTAGCCTGGAGAACTCCATGGACTGTACAGTCCACGGGGCTGCAGAGTCAGACACGACTGAGCGACCTTTGCTCTCACGCTTCACACACTGCTTTTGGGATTCACACGGTGGTGGTGCGGATCAGTGGTTCTTTTCTGTCACTATGTAGTAATAACTTTAATTATTATAGGTACTTACACAAATAAAGTGTATCCCCCCTCTTCTTATGAAAACTAATGTTATAGTCAATATTAGCATAAAATAATTATTCAGTGGAACAAGTCCTATAACTTTTTCTTTTAAACCATTAAAACTGGAAGTAATTTTGTGACAGATGACATGTGTGTGTTACACGAAATCCAGAAGGAAACGGGGGTGCGTTCTACCGAGGACGCCCCCTCCCTGTCCTGCATCACCCCACGCGCCCTGGACAAGCAGTGCTTTCAGGCCGAGGGCAGCTCTCCTGGAGACTTGTTCACGAGCAAGCACGTTCCCCTCCTCACACAAGTGACATCCTGTAACACACCATCTTCCACACTTGCCCTCCTTCCACTGGGAAGGAAACCGTATCCTTGTGCATTCATGAACACACACGTCTCCCCCATCTGAACCAGTCACCTGATTAACACTCGGAAATGCACCACAGAGCACAGAGCTTCAGAAGCGGGAGGGCCTCCAGCCCACCCTCCTGTTTACAGACGAGATGGAAGCTCCCAGGAGACGAGAGGATTTGCACAAGGACCAGAAACAAGATGGTGGCAGAGACTAGACTTGGTAGCTGCTCTCAGGAAACAACAGAATCCAACGGGAAAAGAACCTGCGGAGCGTGAAGAATGCAGGTCCTGGCCCGTGTGGGCCTCGATGTCATGCAGACAGCTGGAAACCCTCCTGTTGTTCATCAGGCTCCTGCTCCTGAAACAACAGACCCCAGCAGGTTAGCAGTTATATTAATACGTCACATGCAATAACGCTAGAATGCTTGCTGTTAAATACCCTAGAGAAAACGGACATCCATGAGTGTGCTTCCCACGGAGACGTTTTCATCAAGAGCTAAGTGAATTTGCCCACTGAGTAAGAATCTCACTGTCTCTAGGTAGGATTCTAACCCTCCAGTTCACGGAGCAGAATCAATATGTACAGAATGCAGGTGGCCCTTGGACGACACAGGGGTCACACGCCCTGGGCACAGCCGACAGCCCATGTGTACTTTACGGTCAGCCCTGGTGCGTGAGGTTCCGCCACATCCGTGGGCCCAACCCACCCCAGGCCTGTAGGGGTTCCTGTTGGAAACCCCTGTTGCTCAAAGTCAACCATCCCATTAGTCATAGGCTCTGGATACTGTGGTTAAAGCACTTCAGTGAGCTTCTGGGCTCACTGAGCTAAAGGTCCACAGGAAGAGAGAGAAACTAGGAGCAACTACACTCGACTGCCGCGCTGTGAAAGTACTGGGGCTGGGGGGCGGCCTGCAGAGACTCTGGGGAAGGACGTGGCCCCAGAGCCCGGAGGCCCCCACCCCCAGGGCAGGGGTCAGCTGCACGGGGAGAGGGAGGCTCGGCCCAGATGGATTCTGAGCTGCAGCTGAAGGTGATGAAGTTAAAAAGCCTGTAACCAGAGAGACACTGTTCTCTGCGACAGAGGCTGTAACACAGTCACGGTCACAGGCTCGGGAGTCGCACAGACCTGGGCTTGAGCACCAGCCCTTCCCTTAGCAGCTGTAGGCCTTTGGACAAGGTTCTCTTCTCTTTAAATTCTCAGGGACTTCATCCATGAACTGGGGGTAAGGAGGGCCTTTGCTGCTCAGCAGACATTCAACACGCTCCGCTGGTGACCATGATTCCAGCGGATGAACCGCTGTGACCTCCACATGCTGAAAACCCCCAATCTCCTCAAAGCTTTAGACCGCAGGAGATCCCCACCTGGGAACTGCCTCACTGCATCCACACCAGCCCCACCGCAGGGCACCCTGCTCCCCCGCCTGTCCCCTGGACCCGCCCGCATCCCTGCACCCAGGCCCAGGGTCCGGGCTCCAGGATGCATGTGAAGCCTGCCCTCCCTCGGGGCTCAGGCCAGGCCCTCATCACTGGCCCTGACCTGCTCTCCTCCCACCGGTCCTGGAGGACAGGGCGCGCTGGGCCTTTCTCCGGCATCCCCAGACACGGCAGCCGGCAGGCCTGGTTCTAAACCACACCCGGGGCCAGGCCTGGGACGAAGGCCTCTCCAGGGCGCACTGGCCTCTCTGTAGCCCGAAGGCAGCCATGCCTGTCCTCTGCCTCAGTTAATAAGCGGCCCTTGTCACGCACAGTCACCCTCGGTCCCCACGGCTGAGTGCCGAGATGCTTGTACTGACCTGACTGTGTCTCACACTCCACAAATCACTATAACATATCAGAATATGCCAGGCTTCTGAGAAAGGGTTGTTTAAAGTGATAAACACTGCTCGTTTTTATACGCAATTGGATTTATGCTAGTCTAAGTTGCTCTTAAAGCTTATATGGTAAAATACTGAGGACTTTTCCTTCATATACTAACTGAATATAAGCAATTTAATGCCCTAACGGCTGTAATCTGATCACTGACATACGTGCTTCCCACCACAGATACCCACCGTGACAGCAGACAGTTCTTACAGACAGGAAGTGACACATGTCTACACCCAGAACAAGAGAGCCAGAAGCACCAGCACCCTCACCTCCTTCTGGAAAAGGAAGAAACAGGAACATCGGTGATGTCGGGTTCCCACTCATCTTCAGGGTCACAAAGGACGTCTTCACCCTGGCTACTCCCGTGGCTCTAAGGAAATAAATACAGAGTTTCCAGTAACAAAGGGGGAAAAGATTTAACTACTTTGCTGCATTTATCAAAGTAAAAATGCACAGAAGTGGATGCTGTTTCAGTAAGATCTGCAAATTAATAGGTTCAAATGAGCCAAATTAAAAATGCCTGCACAACAAAATGAAACCCTGGAGGTGTCGACATAGCCAGGGGGAAACGAATACGATAAATATAAAATAAAGGTTATTTTTTTAAATTAAGGTTTATTATCAAAATATGTTAAGCAAGCTTACAGATGTTAGCTCACTACTCACACTTCACTTGCCAAAAACTTCAAAGGACGTGAACACACACTTTACCAATAAGCAAACAAATCCTCAGTCACTACTTATGAAAATGTAAGTTAAACCAGGTAAATGGCAATAAACACTGTAAATGGTGGTAAACACTGGTAAATGGCAATATTCCTGGCAGGCAAATTGTCAGTGAGAAAAATAGAATAAAAAGTTTATTCTATTTATACAGTATTTATAAACTTTACTTATACAGTGTCAGAAAACGGAAGACAAGAAAATAGGACATTAGAGACTAACGTGCGGGGCTGTGACTTCTCAAGCGGGAAACCGCCGAACCCCCGCAAGCACAGCAACGGCCTGGGGACACCGCGCACGCAGGCTGCCGGCACTGCGGAGCACCGAGCCCGCAGCGGCTCTCTGGGTCCCTCACAGCCTGCCCCCTCCACTCGCGTGCAAGACTTAAAGAACACGCTATTATGACCGAGGAGATTTAGCACTAAACTTCTCCACACAGCAGTGAAACTGAGAGTGTTAGTCACTAAGTCGTGTCTGACTCTTTTTGAGACCCCGTGGACTGTAGCCCACCAGGCTCCTCTGTCCACGCAATTTTTCAGGCAAGAATTCTGGAGAGGGTTGCCGTTTCCTTCTCCAGGGGATCTTCCCAACCCTGGGGTCAAATCCAGGTCTCCTGCAACTGCAGGCAGATTCTTTACCTCTTCACCACCAGGGAAGCACGCCTTAACACAGCTATAACTATATTAAAACTCCAAAAAATCCCTTCTACAGGCAAAAGTAAATATACACAATTGTTAGTACTGGTTGGTTTGGCTAATGTGAACGGCCTTTTATTAATATCTGTCAAATTTTCCTCAGTGAGAACATGTCACTTCTGCATTTTTCATTGCAAAAGTTTATAGAGATTTTGATGATATCACAAACCTCATAAAGTTCCTTCATTGCTGCAAGCTTAGACTCAAACTTTTCAAGACTCCAGACGGTTGAGACCCCGAGCTGCAGGTTACGGACCCGAATACAAGTGTCAGAACTGCTTCCTTTATCTGACACCATATGTCTGAAAGAGAAACCAAAGAGAAAATGCTTTGTCTAAAATACACATAAGAAATACACATAACCGAGAGATTCTGGAAATAACAGCTCCCAGAAAACAGTCCACCGATTAAGTCTCTCCAGAGTTAAGTATTTCTGTTATGGTTATATTCAGGTCTAGGATATACTACATACTAAAATAACTTTTTACATAATAACTTTTTAAATTAAATATTCAATACTACACACTTCTTTTAAAATGTGGAATACTAATAAATTCTCAACTCAAAAGAAAATTAGTAAATTCCTAAACCAGCTAAAATTACTCTGTTTATAAAATATTTTAAAAAGCCTTATTCACTCCAGAGTGACCTCTGAAAGGGGAGTCTGGAAGTGCCCCTGGGGACTGACACCTGCTCGCTCCTAGACGGGCATGTAAGGGTACTAAAGAAACTCAGCAACAACAAAAAATCATATAAACGGCAACTAGTTTAAAACAAAGAATTAGTTTACTAATAAGATAACTACTCACCTGCCAAAAACATAATTCTTGTTTAACCTGCTGTTGATGGCGTTGGCTTCCTGAATCATGACGGACAGCTTCATGGAGCTCCAGCTGGGCTGCGCTGGCAGAAGGCAACAGAGAAGGCTGAGGACATGGGTGTGAGCACGGACCCCCGGGCACACCTCCTAAAAAAATCAGCTTCACACCAACGGTTCTAATTGTGTATCACAGAGGGAAGGGTCGTAATGCAGGGACTTTCTACAACCCTCATGGTGAAATGAAATATTCTTCACCCAAAATGAGGTCTTTCACCAGAGGAGGCAGGGAAAAAAAGTAAAGTTCACAGAGACAGGAAATGCCAAAAATGCTGCTCTTCCTCCTAATATTTTTAAAGATCTTCTATTTTTCCTAATTTCTTTTTTTCCTAATGTCTAAGTTAAAGAATTAGATAAACTATGCATGCGTGCATGCTAAGTCGCTCAGTCGTGTTTGACTCTGTGCGACGCTATGGACAGCAGCCCGCCAGGCTCCCCCGTCCACAGGCTTCTCCAGGCAAGAACACTGGAGCGGGTTGCCATTCCCTTCTCCAAGATAAAGTGTACTACAGCCTTAACTTACATAGAACCACAATCCTTTATATTTTGCCTGAAATTTTAAAGTATATAGATAGATAAATATAGACAGAGATAAAAATACATCAGGAAACAAAAACAATTTTAGTCCAAAATTCCATGTTCCTAATTCAGATTTAAGATTTTATTATAGACACTTTCTATGTTGTTCAGTAAAACTTATAACCAATATTCCATTAAAAGCATTTTTTTGAAAGAATAAAATTCATTATTCAAGTGAATTATTCAAATTCAACTAAAAAATAAATCAACTATTCATGGCAAGGCACTATTTTAGGACCCAAGAGCAACAAAAAGATGAATTAAGAAAATGTTCTTATCTCTTGCAAGAGACAGAAGGAGTACTACTGCAAAGTCATTTGAAACAAAAGCTATGGAGAGTATCTGGCACAACGACCAGGTGTCCTTGCTGAAGCACAGAGCCTGGATGATGCCCTGTGGGAACCAGCTGCGTGACAGCCTGGGGCCCTTCAGCAAGCCCAGAATCGGAGACCCACCAGCAAAACCACCTGGCTGCTCCGTCCACAAGTCACAAGGGGACAGAGCGAGAAGGGAAGAGACTGCCAACAGGCTAAAACAGACATAAAGGCACGTTTACCACACGCAAGGTACGGACCATGTTTGTACACTGATCCAAACCGACCAAACAAATGTATCTTAAAAATTATCAAATAACCCAGGAAATTTGAATATGGACTAGATATCTGATGAGTATAAGAAACTATTACTAATATTTTAGTTGTTATAACAATATCAGAGTTAAGCTTCAAAGAATGACAGAGAAAAGACGCCTTATCTCGCTTGGAGACACATAGGAACATTATTTACAGACCAAGCAATAGGTTGCTTGGGTTTTGTTTTAGAACACTCCAGAAGGCAGGGGACTGAGCAGGGGCTGGAACAAGACTGAGCTTGGTGGGGAGCTGTTGGAGATGGCGAGAAGCATGTAAGGGTTTACGGAACCAACCTCTGGGCTTTCACAGTTTATTTGACATTTTCTATAATTAAAAATAAAAGTTTACACTGAAAACGTGCTGTGTTCTACACAGGAATGTAGAAATGTACAAAAAAATAACTTCCAAGTAAGAAAGAAAGTGATGTGTGCAATGATTACACACAACTTAGATAATTCTTATAAAATAAGAATTCAGAATTACATTATGACATTTTAAAATACATGATACATATGAAAATAATACTTGGAATTCTGTTTACTATTTGCTTATGTAACTAAATATTCTAAAAATAATAGCTCATACAAATTTATCTACATCCAGAGAAGTCACTTAACACATAGAATAGAACATTCTGAGTATGTAAGGATAACCGGCATCTTAGTAGGTGCATGAAACAGCCAGCCGCTCAGAGCGCCTGCTGCGGCCACCTGCGCTCACCTCTGAGGGCCCCCTGCGCTGAGGCCGCCTGTGCTCACCTGTGAAGGCTTCACCCCTGTGGCTCTGACTCTGTTGTAGAATCTGCACTTCCTTGGCGATCCTCTGCTTCTCGGTTTCTAGAGCCTCCAGAATTTTTGCATGGCGAATCCTGTGGTCTTCCAAAGCCTGGGTGAGATCAATTCATGTGGAGCCGCACACGAGGGCATGCAAAGAGAGGAACCATGAACCAGACATAAAGGCAGTCTGGATGGATAATCCTCATTCCACAGGACGCGTTTTATTAAGCATGAAAGCCTTTTAAAAAACGACTTATACAGTATCTTTAGAAAACGATTTTTTTCCCTCCACAAAATCAGGAGGAATTTCTGATGATATAATCTTTTTCTTACCATTGATAGGAATAAAAATCTTCAGGGAAAAAACTACTCAAAAAACCCCACACTCAAGAACATCTGTTGACTAAATTAAACAGTTAAATGAAAACAACACCTATAAACCTCGTTTGACACTAATAAGCTATCTAACAGTCCCCTAGTAATTGTTTTCAAGATGTAAACTGCTCTTAAAATTCTCTGAGATGGTTCCCTGGCCACTCCAGTTCTGGAACTGCTAATACACGTGTTCTCCCCAAACTCTAGTAGGGGCGTTTTTAGGTTACTGACGGAATCTTCTCTACCCCCACCTCCACTATTAACTCAGAAAGAAAAGAAAAAAAACTGCCGCTTGAGACTCAAACTTTAAGGCACAAGAAGGCAAAGTGGAGATGAGAGCAGCAGCTCTACCTCCAAGATCAGCGGTGCCCGCTCCAGGGCAGCTCATGAGGGGTTCAGGGCCCCCCTCGGAGCTCTGACCCAGCAGTGCTGGAGGCACCAGGATCTCACGTCCCCCAGGTGATGCTGGGCCTCTGGTCCAGCACCTGGAGAGCACTGCCCTGAAGGTGCCTCGGTCCTCAGAGAGACGAGAGACATTGGTGCCCCAGCTCCCACAGTGGCCCGGGGCCTGCCCGCTGCTCCTCCCATCCTGGCACGGGGACGCAACCGGTACAGGAGTGAGCCACCCCCTCTGCCCTGTGCCGCAGCGTCCCTCGG
>CM035280.1:68192312-68208557 GCA_020226075.1 Hydropotes inermis
CCCCGCCCCGGGGCCGCGCAGCACAGGCCCGGCCCTCCTGGCGCCCCGCGCACCTCTGCATGTCCGCCATCTCTCTCTCCTGCTGATGCAGCTTCATTCTCAAGGACGCGATTTCCTGGCAGCAGAGCCTGTATCGTTCAGGGTCAATGTTCTGACTGCTTCTTTGGGCAGCTTTTAACTTTTCAATTTCTGCTTTCAATTCTAAACATTTGTAAAAAGAGACCTGATTAATAACATTTGATATACAGTCCACTAGACATGAATGGCTGATCTTCTATTTGAAGTCTTAAGAACCACTAAGTGAAATTTTACTTTAATTACTTTCAAACCCCTACCTAGCCTTAACCTGAAAAACCGCTCCCCTGTTAATGAATCCCTCCCTCTTAGCAGGATGGCCACGAAATGTCCAACGCAGGGCCCCTCTGAGGGCCCAGGCACTCGTCTGGGACGACACAAACAGTCCTGCCCTGGCACACCGTACCCATAAAGACTCGAGATAGAGATCAAAGGTTTTCCAAGCTGGAATTCAGAAGACTAATGGAAATGCTCCCACTGGTAGAGAGAGGGGATGCAAAGGGGGAAAGACTGAGTGGGAGCCAGCCGGCCCCGTGGGCTCCATGCACCATCGAGCTGCTGCGGGAGGCGGGAGGCGAAGCGCGGCCTGCTGGCGCTGGGCGGCCGAGCAGAGCTGAGCCAGGGCGGCCGCTGATCCCCCCGAGGCCCGCGGCCCCGACCCACCTGCAGCCCCCCCTCCCCACTCCCCATGGTGGTCTCCTCTGCCGTCAGTGTGGGAAGGTGATGAGGAGCTGCTGCAGCCAGCCTGAGAGGAAAACCCTCAACTCTCTTAAACCGCTTATTTTCACGACTAAAGTGAGTATTTGAGACGAAACTCTCGCCCAGCGACCTTCAGGTCTGAGGCGCGCTCACCTCGGATGAGCCTGGCGCTCAGGTCCTCGTTGACCCGGGCGGCGGTGACGATGCTGCGGGCCTGCGCGGCGTACCTCAGCGTGCTCAGCGTCTCCTCCACGCTGCTCCCCGCCGGGCTGACCGTGGCGATCATGGCGGTTTTCGAGTTTCCACTCAGACTCTCCTTCAGCAGCCTGGGCGGAAAACAGCCACCGTCAGACTTCGATTCTGCAATGACGGAATGAACGACGGGCACCGGGAAAGTACGAAGCGTGCTAACAGGATAGTGTCACACACTGCTCCACACCTCACTCAGACATGTAGAATGTTTTTGGTGCTTGCAACTCTTTTTACAGAGAAGCAACGGCACCCACTCCAGTCCTCTTGCCTGGAAACTCCCATGGACGGAGGAGCCTGGCGGGCTGCAGTCCATGGGGTCGAAAAGAGTTGGACACGACTGAGCAACTTCACTTTCACTTTTCACTTTCATGCATTGGAGAACGAAATGGCAACCCACTCCAGTGTTCTTGCCTGGAGAATCCCAGGGATGGGGGAGCCTGGTGGGCTGCCGTCTATGAGGTCGCACAGAGTTGGACACGACTGAGCGACTTAGCAGTAGCAGCAGCTCTTTTTAGGTCTCTGAGCACTTTATTTCCTCTCACGCTTTGTATACTGTTGTGTGAAACAATAGTCTGTACAGAGATTTTAAAATGTGGGTAACTATCCAATCTTTAGTCAAATTCCTCTCCCCGCACTAGACTGGGAACTACTTCAGGGAGGGACCGGTGTCTGGTCTTTGGGTTTCTGGAGCCACCGTAATGATTCAAAGCACCTGCTTGGAAGTGCAGAAAATGATGGATGAACCTTATAAACACAAATTTTGTTCTCTGTTACTAATATATGCAAAAGCCTCACTTGAGAGGGAAAAAAAGTATGCGACTAAAAAGCTTATCTTTACGAATGCAGAATGAATCAGTCTCAATTTTCAAAAGTTATTCTTAATTTTCAAGAGGCATTAAAGAAAATCAGACTGTTCTCTGACAGATTTTGAGGTGGTGATTACAATATAATAATGTATAAAGATACACTACTGTCAAGGAGAGATACGTCCTTCTCAGAACTGAATATTAAATCTATCCAGATGTAATCTGAATGTAACATATCTGAAGTTACATACGCACTCATTAATGAAAAAATACTTTTTGAACCAGCCAGTGTGTGCTCAAGCCTCACTTTACACACACAGCAGTGTGTCTGGGGACAGCACACAAGCTCAAACATCAGTCACTAATAATAGTAAATACAGTAACAGAGGCTGACACTGACACAGCACACACCATGTACTAAGAGCTTACTCAGCTATGTCTGACTCTTTGCAATCCCATGAATGGACTGTAGCCCACCAGGTTCCTCAGTCCATGTGATTTTCCAGCAAGAACACTAGAATGGGTTGCCATTTCCTTATCCAGGGATCTTCTCAATCCAGGGATCAAACCTGCATGTCTCCTGTATCTCCTGACCAGCAGGTGGGCTCTTTACCACGGCACTACCTGGGAAGCCTCCAAGAGTTTTTACATCCATCATCCACCCTCACTATCCCAGGTGACTCAGTGGTAAAGAATCTGCTGGCCAACGCAGGAGACTAGGGTTCAGTCCCCGGGCCGGGAAGATCCCCTGCAGGAGGAAGTGGCAACCCACTCCAGTATTCTTGCCTGAGAATCCCATGGACAGAGGAGCCTGGCGGGCTACAGTCCATGGGACTGCAAAGAGTCAGAGATGACTGAGCAACTGAGCACACACACACACACAACCCTAAAGACAGGTCTTGACACAGACCCGTTGTTCCAGACAGGAAACAGGCTGGAGCACTATCAAGGTCACGTCCAGGCAGCCCGGCTCTCAAGTCCGGAGGAGAGTCACATGCAGTCGGTCTATGCCCCTTCCCCACACTACTCACTGTATCTTGTTCAGTTCTTTACTCTTCAAGAGCTACTTGCCATGTGAGGACAGACTCGCGGTAAGGAATGAACACGATCCGCCCGCCAGCCTGCTCGGACAGTGCAGAGATGACCTTGCCCAGGGTCAGCAGTGACTTGTTAATGCTCACGCCTTCCTGGGGACAAGATCAAACATTTTAATCAAACCTGCTCCAGAACAAATTTATCTCACAAAATATATTTCTTCCTAATTGCTCCTTGGAAGAAAAGCTATGACCAACCTAAACAGCATATTAAAAAGAAGAGACATTACTTTGCCAACAAAGGTCCATCTAGTCAAACCTATGGCTTTTCCAGTAGTCATGTATGGATGTGAGAGTTGGACCATAAAGCAAGCTGTGGTGTTGGAGAAGACTCTTGAGAGTCCCTTGGACTGCAAGGAGATCCAACCAGTCCATCCTAAAGGAAATCAATCCTGAATAGTCATTGAAAGGACTGATGTTGAAGCTGAAGCTCCAACACTCTGGCCACCTGATGTGAAGAACTGACTCACTGGAAGACCCTGATGCTGGGAAAGATTGAAGGCAGGAGAAGGGGACGACAGAGGATGAGATGGTTGGATGGCGTCACCGACTCAATGGACATGAGTTTCAGTAAACTCTGGGAGTTGCTGATGCACAGGGAAGCCTGGAGTGCTACAGTCAATGGTGTCACAAAGAGTCAGACACGACTGAGCTACCAAACTGAACTGAAAATTACTGAGTAAATACTTCCTTTCAGAATCTACTCACTCCCTTTGGACTCAAAGTCTACTGTCTCTGAAAAGCAATTATAACCAAGAACTGTGGGTCCCTTTTTGAGCCTCAGAACATAGTCTATGAAGTGCAGGTTCAGAGAGGGGTGTTTTTGGTTAAGTATGCTGAGCTTGTAATCTCCTAAAAACACAGCCCAGGCCTGAGCTCCCCAACACGAGGGGGTGCGTTACCTTCAGCCGCTCCCCGATGGTCCCAGTTGCAGAACACCGCTCACTGCCAGCCAGGTCCACGAGGTTTATGCGGCTCCGAATTCTGTGGTCCAGCTCCTCCCCCTCCACAAATTCTGTCTGGAGAAAAGGGCCATTAAAATAATATATCGTAAGTTCTTTCATGGCTTGCCATCACCATAATAAGTCTGCAAAACAGAGAGTCAGGCAAGATCACAAACACAAGGGATAAAGAAACTGTCTCCGTGAATCCATGACAACCCATCAGAACACACTGAGCAGCGCTGAACTATGCCAAAATAAAAGCAGTGACTCCAAAGGGCCAGAGACCTTTAACTACTCAATTACATTAAGGAAACAACAATAAATAGAGAAGTTTAATTTATAAAAGTGTTGCTTACCCCAGCACTGAAGTAGCAAAATGTTTAAAAGCAACATAACTGTCCAACATCTGAGAAAAACCTGAGGATTTTTAATAGTTAAAGGAATACTATGTAGCTATGGAAAACAGTATTTTGCAAATAATTTTAAAGCCATGAAATTGCTACAGATTTTGTATATTTATGATGTGTGGTTGTAAAACAATTGAAAGATTATATCCCAAACTGTTGAGGGGGTTTATCTGAGTGGTGGAACCTATGGCTAAATTTATTTTGGCTGTGCTGGGTCTTCACCGTGGCTCATGGGCTTCCCAAGTTGCAGCATACAGGTCCTAGAGCAAGAAGGCTCAGTAGTTTCCATGTGCTGGGTCTTAGCTGCAACATATGGAATCAAACCCAGTCCCCTGCACTGGGAACACAGTCTTATCCATTGGACCACCAAGGGAGTCCCTGCATTATTTAAAATCCTTTACTTTCTGACATGTTTTTTTCAGATACAAGTATTATGTATTATTGATAATATATTACCATATATTGATATGATGCGAGTCATTGCATGTATGTCCTAAAACCCAATTATGTTACATACTTATGTGACCACACTTTTACCTTTGATTTAAAGGAGGAAATAAGGGCAACATGCAACTTGAATACAGTGAGCATCTTTCCTAGGCAAGCCCTCAGCGACAGGGTACCTTGGCCTGGGTCATCACCAGGGTGACCACGGAGTGAGAGCGTGAGCTCTTGTCATTCATGCCGGTGGCGGCCGTGGCCTTCTGCTTGTTCCCCAGCTGCAGCCAGACCTGGTGAGGGAGGTGGGCCAGAGGTCAGATGTGCCAACAGGGGCAAAGTATGAAGCAAGCACATATACACACACCAATAATCACTTTGCAAAATAAAATTGTCAATACATATTTATTTACTCATTTGTATTATCATTTTCCAGTTGTTTGTTTTCTTTTTCTGTCTCAGAAACTTGAATCAGGAAATAATACCTTGAAAAGGTTACTTCTACAACTCTAAACTGACATGATAATCAATTTGTTTTTAGTTTAGAAGAGCAATTCTTTTTATTAAAGTTTACACAAACAAAATCAGTTGATTATAAATTGACAAGATTAACCTTTGATTTATGAGAACAGCAAGTAAGGGGAAATATTCTCATGAGTATTTATGACTCTAATATTTCTAATGGAGAGAAGACAAAATACAATCAACCTTACCTGGATATCAGAATAAGAACTGACAACATTCCTATTTTAAAAAAGCAAAAAGACAAAATCCATTTTACTGATGATTTATCACACCCCTGCTCTTATAAAACCACCACCTATCAATTACATAATTATTCCATGGATATCACAATGGAATAGATATTATTTTATTGATTGTGACAGAGCCTTTCATTTTCTCCATTCTAAAAGGTAGGAAATAAAACATAATGCTTTAATTTTATCTAATTTTTTAAAATATGATTTTTCTTAATATGATGAAGAACCTTAGCATTTGAACATTGGAATATCCAAGTCTAAGACACGAGACCAAAAGATAAACTTTAACCCTTATGTTGGCAGAGGTACCCATATACACACATAGGGTGTGGTTCAGCAAAGGTGTATGTACAAGTACAGGTATCCATGGGTGTGGGTTTGCGGGTATCGTGGGTCTCAGGAGAATTCCAGATTTACTAAATGGAGTTAAATCTTTTCTCATCACTCTTCTGTTCCCTTAAAAAAGCATTTGGAGTTGAAAGCCAAACAAATGACTGTCAGTATAGTTCTAACTCTAAGCATTCAACTCCGTGCCTTCTCCCCTCCTCCGGACAGATAAAGGGACAGATAAAACAAGCGGCTCAAGAAGGGAAGCTGAACCTAGTGGGTAAGCGGGGGAAAGAGAAGTCAGATAAAACTCAGGTAACTCCCACTCGGTGTGATTAGTCCTCTGTGAGAACGCTTCACAGGCGCCCTGAGAGAGAAACACAACGAGAAGCAGCTAACTCTCCATTTGGAAAAAGAAGGGACGTCTAACTGGAGCGCATTAAGGCCAGAAGACAGCAGTGACGCTGCTCCTCCAAGCTGGGGGCGGGGGGCGCTTAGGAATACAACACTCCTTGCCCGCCCTCCGCCCAGACTCACGTGGACAGGAGCCGCCCACCCGCCGCCCAGATTCACGTGGGCAGGCCCCGCCCCCTGCCCACACGCCACACTCACGTGGACAGGCCCCGCCCACCAGACCCACGTGGGCAGGCCCCGCCCCCTGCCCACACGCCACACTCACGTGGACAGGCCCCGCCCACCAGACCCACGTGGGCAGGCCCCGCCCCCTGCCCACACGCCACACTCACGTGGACAGGCCCCGCCCCCTGCCGACATGCCACACTCACGTGGACAGGCCCTCGACATACGGGCCCGAGGCCGGGTGCTCCCGCACTCGCAGCTGTGGGCAAACACGAGCTGTGTTAGCACAATACAGATATTCTACATAAAATCGGCTTCTAATCATCTTTTCTTCTATATTTTGAGTCTACAGTAAAAACTTGTCTCCACTTTGCCCAGAAATAAACATAAAGGTTCTCACAGAAACACGCTGCAAGGCACCAGGAAACTGCCTCGGGATCAGGAACCAGTCCCACTGGCAGTGTCTGACAGTGTGTTCACTGCGACCTCAAACAGCCTACAGGTCTGTTATTCTCAGTCCTGCCGTAGCTACTGCTCATGTGCTTTTAAGTGGCTTTCCACAATACATTCAACTAATTCCAGTTAACATCTTTTTCAGTTTCACATTATACATTTTACACTTTATGAGCAGAAATTTTAAAACACACAGAAGTCTTAGAAGGAAATGCTAAATGTTGCTTAAGTCTCTAGATGTTGCCAAAGTCAGACTGAGTGACTTTGAGCAAGTGACCTCTTCGGATTGTAGCTTCTCAAATCTCCACAGTTCTTTTCAAAACTAAAAATCTTTTCATTATAATAGCAGGTTTTTAAAAAGTTTATGCCTTGTGAAACTTTCTACTTCACAGAAAATCTTATCTCTATCAGCTTGCTAAATAACCCAGTGAAATACACATTCTTCAAAAACAAGCCTTTTTTTTTAAACTGCTACTCTTTTTTTGGCTTCACAGACTTTTAGGCATTTTATATTTGACATGTGTGGTCCAACTAAATCTTGGAATATCTCATCTTTAATATTGACATAATACTTACTTAAGTAAAATGAGGCTGCAGTTAATAACTCATTTAATGTCCACTAACAATAATGTTCAGCTTATTCAGTAAGTGGCAACGCAGTTAGACTGCACATTGAAGCATGTGCTATCATATAAGAGCACTGCAGTAATTAAGCCATGTATCATCTTGAGAACTAATCATTCTATGCATCAATAAAAACAAATTAAAAACAGTAAGTTTTTTAATCTTACCGTTTGCTTTCTCTGCCCATTTTCACCGTTACAAACGAGAAGGTCATGAATCCTTTCATTGTAGACTTCAAAGAAGCTCATCTCAAGGTGGTAGCTGACCTAGCAGAAACAGAAGCAAAGCAAACAGTTAATCTGAAAGTCCTTGGATTTCTTGCACATCAGATGTCTTAAGGCTCTATGATCCCCATAGAAGCACTTCCCAGTTGGCTCAGTGGTAAAGAACCTGCCTGCCAAGGCAGGAGACAAGAGACCTGGGTTTGATCCCTGGGTGGGGAAGAGCCCCTGGAGGAGGAACGGCAACCCCACTCCAGTACTCTTGCCTGGAGAATCCCATGGACCGAGGAGCCCAGTGGGCTAGAGTCCACGGGGTCACGAAGAGTCGGACACAACTGAGAGGCTTAGCAGGCAGCACACAGGCACACATCTCCATATAAAGAATTCTTACAATTCAACAACAGAAAGACAAACAGTCAATTAAAAAACAGGCAAAGGAGTGAACAGGCATTTCTCCAAAGCAGATGCACAGTCAACAGACACAAGAAAAGGTGCCCAACACCACAGGTCAGAAGGGAAAAGCAGGTCAGAGCCACTTCACACCCACGAGGATGGCTGCAATCAAGGAAACAGAAAACAGCGAAGCTGGTGAGAGTTGGAATCGGAACCTCCAGGGCTGCGGGTGGGAACGTAAAGTGGTCTCGGTGTCTCGGAAAATGGCTGACAGTTCCTCAAAAGGTTCAGCAGAGACTTATTACATAACCCAGCAATTTCACATTTACCCAAAAGACTTACAAATAAATTCAAATAAAAATTACTCAAATAAAAATTGTACACCAATATTCATAGCAGCACTAGATAGTGGGTTGGCCAAAAAGTTCCCCTGGGTTTTCCATCAGGTGGTATAAATAAACTTTTTGGCCAACCCAATAACTAAAAGATAAAAACAGCCTAAGCATGCACCAACAGATGAATGGATAAAGAACAGGCAGTGTATACATACAGTGGAATACTCCTGAGCCACAAGGAGGAACGAAGAGTTGATACCTGCTGTACCCTCATGAACCTCAGGCTGCAGGATACTCCATTTACAGGAAATGTCCAGAATTGTAGGAAAATTACAAAGTCTCAGACTGCCCGCCAAACCAAACGAAACAGACTCTCCAGCAGCTTTTCAGCAAGTACACACACATACATGCACACGACTGCCTCCTGACACATTCTGGGGGGCTCTTCGCATCAAGCAAACGTGGGAAGAACTGGTCTTGCAGGCTGCCTGGCAGACAGCTGACGGCACGCAGGACTGGGTGAGGGCATGGGCACCCGGTGCCAGGGCAGGGCGTGAGCGGCTGGGACCTCGACCCTGGGCTGAGTCTGCAGGCTGCTCCCCAGTCTCCTGTTGCTGCTGACATAACCCTGACCCCTGCTGTCCGTAGGGAGGGGCGCGCGCCCCCGACCGCAGACACGCACGATGGGTGGAGTCACCGCACACCTCCATCCGCACAGGTGATAGAGCCGAGGAAGCGGAGAAGACCGCGGAGAGCGCCCTCGTCTCTCCCCACCAGGAGGAACCGCCCCGCATCGGGAGCCCGCTCCCCACACCACCGTCCCAGAGCAGAGGGGCCAGAAAGCACACCGTCTGCTGAGTTCTTCCTTAGTGGCCACAACTCTGATTTTAACTTGGTTTGACTGTTTTCTACTCGAATGAGAAGGCTTACAGAGACCATGAGAACATACCTCTTGGGTTTGTTTTTTGGCTATTTCAGCAAAAAGATCTTCACAAAATCTTGGAATTATTCCTGGTTCTTCATTAAAGCCCATCATCCTAGAAAATGCATTATGAGTTGGGGGGAGTAAAACTAATTAGGTTTTAACATTCTTTGCAGGGAAAGTAAACCTAAATTTCCTCTTCTATAAAGTGGGGTAAGTAAAAAAAAAAAAAAAGAATAAATAAAGCGTGGTAATTAAGAACTATCTAATTCAGAGCCATCTAGCACAGGGCCTGGAATATAGTAACAAGTCGATAAATGTTAGCTACTATTAAAATTCAGGTATTTCCTCCCAGGGCAGGTAGTAGAGCCAGACCACTGATGAGATGACTTGCTTGTGATTCTCACAACACAACTTCCAAAAGAACCTCTCTGAGCTTCAGTTTACACAAGAGACAGAATTTACAGTAAAGCGGGGTCAATGATACTGACAAGGTAAACAGAGTATCACGCATAAACAGAAGCCCAGAGATTAAGCAACTTGCAGAACTGGAGTGTAAAATGGATGAGACTTAGCCCAGAGCAGTGCAGTTTCAAAAAGATATACTATCAAACTACGTTCTTCTCACAAAAGATACGAATGTTTCTGGAAGGTCGGATTCACAGCACAACTCACGTGTATGACTTTCCAGAGCCAGTCTGACCGTAGGCGAACAGACAGGCGTTGAAGCCTCGGAAGGCCTGTCCCAGCAGCGGGGCCGCCAGCGCCTGGTACACGGCCGCCTGGCTCGCGAAGCGTGGGTGGCGCTCGTCCACGGACCAAAAGGAAAGGTCGTACGCAAAGCTGTACACCTGTCGCGTGCCGGGGTGCTCCACTGCGATTTCCTCCCCGTCCAGGAGGACCGCCTGAGGCGCTCCTTCTCTCTTCTCCCTTCCAAAAGAAGCGCAGAGAAAACTATCGTTATTGCAATTAGTCTGAGTATTATTTCCACAGAATATAATAAGGAGTTCAGACTAAAGTATGACGTTCCTCCAGGGCAAGACAGTGCTTTAGATTCTGTGGAACGTGAAGAGCTGCACAGATCATAATAACGCTTCCCAAAATCTATTTCCACAGCTCCAGTGCCACTGCTCAAAGGAAAAATGGAACTGCAGGTTTCTTATCCAGAAAATTCCCCTACTTGTACAGCATTTTCCATCTTCTTCCTTTTCCTCTTAAGTTCTCCCTTTCTCATCCTGTCCCCTGAATCTGCCTGTACCTGTAGTTCTAACCTGGAAATGTATTCAAAAACATCATAAAGAATTTCTGGAGGTACGAATCTATACAAAGCTGGCAAAAAACAAAAGCACAATTTCAACAAACTCAGATACAAGTTTAAATTGAAGTGTCTTTGGGATGCTAAGTACGTTTCTGTGACTCCAAAGGTCCTTCCTCCTTAAAATCATCTCCCTTAAAACTCTGACTCTTCACATCCACCCCACTTCTATCTCAGACTCAGGAGGAAATCTTTTTGCCCTACAGCTGCAGAAAAACAGAATGAGCCCTTGTCTGGCCACACAATTCTCTTTTTGCCCCCAACTCTGCTTAGATGAGAATTCACTGTGGAAACCACCCTTCTCGTCCTCCCCGTGGCCCTGCTGCAAGCTGCTCTGGGGTCCACGCTCTGTCCCTCTAGGACCAACCCCCATGTGGGCTGTCCCACTGCTTCTCTGCCCTGGGCAGTCCTGAGGCCCTCCCCAAGTTCTCTTCCCTTATCACTAACCCCACATTTTCACCAAAAGGCTCACAGCCCTGCAGAATCTGCCTTAACTTCTGGCCATTCAGGTTCAAGCCAGGGGTCTATCCACACTGCAGTCACTACACATGCATGCTATGTTGTTTCAGTCATGCTGGACTCTTCGCTGTAGCCCACCAGGTTCCTCCATCCGTGGGATTCTCCAGGCACGAATGTGGAGTGGGTTGCCATGCCCACTCCAGGCGATCTTTCAGATCTCAGGATGGAAACTGTGTCTCCTGCGTGTCCTGCGTTGGCAGGTGGATTCTTGACTGCCGAGCCACCTGGGAGGCTGCAGGGGCACCAAACCCTCCTCCACCTCACTCAGATCCACAACAGACTTAAAAACCTACTGCCTCTGTGAAGTCTTCTCAGTTGTCCTCAAAGCATTTAAAAATAATCAGATGCTACAGTCACACCTGGCGGGTCCATCTTTTTCTCACCCACAGGCACTCGTGGGGAGAGATTTTTTGCCATCAAAGTCAAACCTCACAGAACAGTGTGTGCACAACCACGACATGTCAGACGATAAGCTGATGACCACCACCCTGGAAAGGGTTTTGGAAGAACCTATTTGGGGAATGAGTGACTGGCTGTTGCTCTTTTTAAGGGAAAGGTAGAAGACACCACCATATATTACAGATTTGAAAGCAGACTGCCTTAGAGACTAAAGTCATTCAGACTTTTAAAACATATATCTGGAGAAACTTACATTTGCAAAATATGGTAGTTTCTATTTTTTTATTTTATAGCCAATCATTGAAAATATCCACATACTACCACTGAACCGAGAAGTTCTGTCTGTAAAAAGGCAGTGCCGGCCGGCATGAAGACGCACCAACACGCTGAGCAGTTGGCCTTGGATTAAAAGCAGGTCACGTACCGGTTGCTGAAAGGCCTGACTCTGACGGCCACCGTCACTTGGCTGGTCTCCACCTTCAGGGGGTCTGTTTCCGCAGAGGTTTTCTGAAGTGCCCTTTCTTCCTTAAGAAGGAATGTATTTTCACGCTCCCTTTCCTTTTGACTTGTGAGCAGAGAGCTCTGGGGCGTCTGTTTAACCTGAAGGGTGGGCCTACTGTTTCTCAGAACCAAGGCAGCGGGGCTCCGAGGCTGCAGGACGCCACGCCTGGGCGTCGACCTGGGCTCTGAAATACACTTCGAGGGCGTCCTTTTCTCTAAGCTCTCAAATCTACGTGGAAGTTTCAAGGCTTCCTTCTCAGCACCCCTGTGATGCGAGGTCCCTGCTCCTGGCACTTTGGTCTCTAACCTGCTCTCGGTAGGCCTAGTCACCAAGCTCGCTGCGCGAACAGCTTCAGTCTGACCCTGGGAACCGGTGGGCGCTCGCTCACGCAGGGACTTAAGGGCGACGTTCTCACCCGCCCCGCGGAGGGCAGAGCGCGTCGCTGCGCATTTTCCATCAGCCTTCATTTCAAGGTCCTTGGGGTCTGGAGTCAAAGGTACAGAAAGTGCAACAGGCAAGTTTTTGTCACCGTTTACAGTCTTTACATTTATACCAGTTTCTGGTGAAGGCCGACTGTTTTCTGTCCTGCTGCCCACATTCTGCGTTCCTTTCCACTTTTCCACACCCTCTGTCTTAGTCCGACGCTGTAATGCAAGGCGTGCCTCTGCCGTTGTCGCACCTGCGTCTCCCGACTCACGAGCAAGCAAAGAGGCTTCCTTGCTCCTGGTCGCTCTCCTCTGAAGTGTCAGCCTCCCCACAGGGTTAGGAGAGAGGGGCGTGTCTTCTGTTGTCTTACAGGCAGAAATAACGTAAGTGCTGTTGATGTCTCTGGTTTTACTTGCAGATCTCAGTAACGGATCGTCATTTTCACACACTGACAAGTCCGACTTCGAATGCAGCTTCAGCTTGCTGCCCTGGGGGAGGACACTCAGGGATGACGTCTTTGCGGAGGAAGAAATGCCAAGGAGATCGCTGTCATTTCTGCTGTGTGCAGTGGAAGCTGACATGGTGGCAGAAAGTTATTTTTAAAAAGAATGTTGCTGAAGAAATGTTAAGCTCTTCTTTAGACATTCATCTGACTTCCGGCCATTTCTTATGCAACAGTTTCCAAAATTATCTGCTAAAATAAAATAAATAAAATTTAGACTACACAGATTACAAACAGGCTTCAAAAACATGAGGACCTTCCATAGGAAAGTGACTTCTCAGGGGCATACATTAGGTCATGATCTCCACTGAGATATCCTTCCCAAGCAGCTTCGGACAAATCTCTGACCTCAAACAAATCTCTGACCTCAAAGACCACACAGTCATTGCTCAACAAATATGTGCTAAGATCCCATGAGGTGCCAGGCCCTCTAGTGGATACTATGAATTTCAAAGACAAAACTCTATTTTCATTTCCTTAGTCTAGAAGGAACGTACAGATAAAGACTGTATCAGTTCAGATGTGCCAGCTGACTTAAAAAGATGTAAAAAGCACATTAAAGGAGATATAAGAATAGTCAATAAGCACATAAAATGATGCTCAACATCATGGGTCATTAGGGAAAAGCAAGTCAAAACTATAATGAGATACTTCATCATACCCATTAGGATGGAAACTAGCCAAAAAAAAAAAAAAGCAGAAAACAAGTATTGACAAGGACATGAAGAAATTGGTATGCTTGTAAACTGTTGCTGGGAATGTAAAATGGTACAACCACTATGAAAAACAGTATGGATGGCCTCAAAAAATTAAAATTAGCATATACTAAGTCACTTCAGTTGTGTCTGACTCTTTGCGACCCCAGGGACTGTTGTACACCAGACTCCACTGTCTGTGGGGTTGTCCAGGCAAGAATACTGGAGTGGGTCACCATGCCATCCTCCAGGGGATCTTCCCGACCCAGGGATCAAGCCCACCTCTCTTATGTCTCCTGCGTTGGCAGGCAGGTTCTTTACTAGTGCCACCAAATTAGCATAGGATCTAGCAATTCCACTTCTGGGTATACACCAAAAAGGATTGAGAGTAGGGTCTCAAATGAAGAGATATCTGTATACCCATGTTCACAGCAGCATTATTCACAATAGATAAAATAGGGACACAACTTGAATGTCCACTGACCAATGAATGGCTTACCAAAATGTGATATATTCATACAATGGAAAATTATTCAGCCTTAAAAAGGAAAGAAATTCTGCAATATGCTACAATATTGGTGAACCTTGAGAACATTATATTAAGTGAAATAAGCCAGTCCCAAAAAGACAAATAATATATGATACCACTTATATCAAGTACTTATAGTAGTTAAAATCATCAGCAGAAAGTATAATGGTGGTGGCCAGGGAAGGGAGAACAGAGAGTTATTATTTAATAGATGTAGAATTTCAGATTGACCCGATAACAAGAGTTATGGGGTGGATGGCAGTGATGACCATATATTTAAGGATGTACATTTTAAAATGGTTAAAATGATAAATGCTAGAAAAGAGAACATGTCAGCAGAGATTTTTTTTTTAAGTGCCCCCCAGCCTGGGGAGCAGCAAGGGGGGACTGAGAGACAATCCAGCACCAAAGGTAAAGACTGGAGGGAAGCATTTCTGCACCTGCGGAATGCACATGGCATGCAAGAATGCCTCAAGGAGATGGGTTTGAGAGGTGTCTCAAGGCAGACCATACCCAAATAAATACCAGAGACAATAAATACAAGCACTGTAAAGTAATTGCTTGTGTTGAGAAAACTTACGCAAGGTCAGTTAAGTATTCAGCCTGCCCTCTAGCAGTTAGACAACAAAGTTGACAGGGATGTAAGTAAATATGTCTCAAGAATATCTATCCAGTAGTCATATTTAGAAGAAAAGAGAACAGCAGAGACAGCCAAGAGGTCTGGCTTCCTGTCAACGCTGTATCCAACTGGTTATATTGATGTAAACAAGCCTCTAAATTTGCATATCTGATTCTAACTTGCAAAATGACATCTGATCAAACTATTTCATTGTGAAGGCAAATAAAGGAACCCTCATTTAAAACGGAGCTAGGGACGGGGGTGGGGGGCTTCTGAACAGGAGCTCTCAGGTTTTATCCCTTGCTGTTTTTCACAGACTCCACAGGAAGAACCTACTTCACATCCCAGGGCAAAGAGGAAGAAAGTTTTCATCCTCACCTAGCAACGGCCCAGCCTGAGAAAACCAGCAGCTGGGCCCCAGGAGGCCATCACCAGCCAGCTGTCCCTCTGCTCCAATGGACTGCCATTGAATTCCCTCCTTTTCTCCACACAGGCAGGCCTCATCTGGCTTAGGGGCTTCACTTCGTCACCCCTTCTGCATTTTTTTTACAAACAACGTTTGTAGCGACCATGTGTCAGCAAGTCAGCGCCATTTTCCCAAGCAAGCATCTGCTCACTTCAGGTCACTGTCACGCTCTGGAAATTCTCACAACACTTGAAACGTTTCCATTAGATGCCACTGGTCAAGGTGATCTATGGCCAGTGGTCTTTGATGTTAGCAGGAGGACTCCCTGAAGGTTCTGATGATGGTTCCCATTTTTACATGCCAAGTATTCTAAACGAAAGTATACATTGTTCTTTAGGCATAATACTATGGCACACGTAACGGGCTACAATATAGCACATATATAACTCTTCAACGAAACAAAACATTCAGGAGACTGGCTGCGTGGTCTCACTGAGCCCACACAATCTGGGACAAGTTGCCCCTCTCCTAGGGGCTGGTCCTCACTTGAAGCTCGCACTGAGCTGCAGCTCTCTGCTGCTCCCACCTAGACTCTTCCTGCTAATACAGCAACTAGCCCTCGTATTTTTAAAATCAACCCCAGAGATCGTGACTCTGGAAGAACAAAACAACAAAGGTTCATTTTTAAGTAACCTGTGCAAGTTCTAAATCATTAACAATCATGCCAGGATCGAAGCATCTCCCATCACCTTCTAACTAAAAGCAGGCAATCTTTTAGTTAAAGATTTCCTGATGCGGAAGTAAATACAGAAGCAAGAAGAGACTGAGGACTTGACGCGCAGCTGAAAACCGGCTGCTATTAACAAGGAGCAAGACAGCCCTGGGTCCGGGGAGCGGAGGGGGTGCGCCCCGGGACACTGGAGGGAAGGGGTGCCTAGACCCCGGGGTGGGTTCTCAGCGGCCATCCAGCCGCCCTGCGGCCACGCGCCCCGAAGACGCCCTC
>CM035280.1:68208957-68228829 GCA_020226075.1 Hydropotes inermis
TGTAGTATTTATCAGGTCTGTGGGAAAATGATCAAGTCTATAGAGAGCGAAAGAAGATATGGCAAAGGAGAAGACTGACAAATGCATAAAAATTCTAAACTCATAGATAGTTTAAAATAATGAAAAGAAAATGTAGTAAACTAGAAAAATACATTAAACATAACAAGATATAAAGATACCTTTCAATATTACAAGTAAAAGAAGTTTATAAGTAGAAACTTATAGTTCAGTTCAGTTCAGGCATGTCCGACTCTTTGTGACCCCATGAACCGCAACATGCCAGGCCTCCCTGTTCATTGCCAACTCCCCGAGTTTACCCATTTAGTCAGTGATGCCATCCAACCATCTCATCCTCTGTTGTCCCCTTCTCCTCCTGCCCCCAATCTTTCCCAGCATCAGGGTCTTTTCAAATGAGTCAGTTCTTCACATCAGGTGACCAAAGTATTGGAGTTTCTGCTTCAACATCAGTCCTTCCAGTGAACACCCAGGACTAATCTCCTTTAGGATGGACTGGTTGGATCTCCTTGCAGTCCAAGGGACTCTCAAGAGTCTTCTCCAACACCACAGTTCAAAGCATCAGCTTTATAGTCCAACTCTCACATCCTTACGTGACTACTGGAAAAACCATAGCCTTGACTAGATGAACCTTTGTTGACAATGTAATGTTTCTACTTTTTAATATGCTGTCTAGGTAGGTCACAACTTTCTTTCCGAGGAGTAAACGTCTTTTAATTTCATAGCTGCAATCACCATCTGCAGTGATTTTGGAGCCCAAAAAAATAAAGTTAGCCACTGCTTCCACTGTTTCCCCATCTATTTGCTATGAAGTGATGGGACTGGATGCCATGATCTTAGTTTTCTGAATGTTGAGCTTTAAGCCAACTTTTTCACTCTCCTCTTTCACTATTTACTCAACAAGTATTTGTTAAGCTTCTTTTACATGTCAGAGCTTACACTAAGCAGTAAGGATAGAAGTGAGTGGGTGTGGACCCTCCTCTCAAGCAACTTACCAATTTCTGTCACTGGAAATGTGCACTTTTAATTCTGATGCAAAAATCACTGGTACTGAAATTATAAAACAAATTTTTTTTTACTTATACCTAAGCTTTTTTTTTTTACAGTTGCATTTAATGGCTGGGTTTTACATTTTATTTTTATCTGAATTATTTTTGGGTGTACACCTACTCACTTCTATCCCTACTGCTTAGTGTAAGGTCTGACATGTAAAAGAAGCTCAATAAATACTTGCTGAGTAAATATCAGACCCCTCTAGAAAGCAATATGATCATTTATAGAAGGAAACATAAAAAGATTCATAGTCTTTGCCCTAGTTACTTACTGCACTACAAAAATTTATCCTTAGAAAATGTTTCAGTAGAAACCAAATAGTTTGTGGGCCCCAAACAGAAAAACTCTGCATGGCTTACCATAAGAGCATGCATTAAATGGTTAAAAATAAGGGGGAAAATAATAAATTATATTACAACAATTAAAGTCATTAAAGTTGCAATTACAAATTAACTGGCAGACAGTGCATGGCCTGAGGACCTGCTTCCGCCCCAGACTGAGCACAAGATGGAGCAGGGCTTTGTCTGTGTTCCCTGTGTCCCCCACGCCTGATACAGAATTCACAGGACACGCGTCCTGGACACATGTCCCTCTTCTTCTTGCTCTGCACGAAGCTCCTGATTTATTTCCAACTGTGGGAACAATCCTCAACAGAATCAAGAGCCCCCTGTGAGCCAGCTCCGGGTTACACAAGAGGGATTTCAGTCTGTTATTTGTCACACCGAGATGGCGCTCCTCCCTTCAGATCCTGCCCACAGCTCGCCAGCAGGGGAAGGCACTTCTGGGGCCCTCCACTTCTGCATCTGGGAATTGCGGACGCAAATGCCACCTACCTTAGTCATTGTGAGGATTAAGTTAGATTATGCGTGCAAAGTGCTTAGTGTGGAGCTGGGTACAGGATTATGCTCTGCAAATGTGAGCTCCTAAATTGCATCGCCTAAAAACACCCTCCAAAATGCTGCAGAGCCCTGGCCAGTGCTGACGCACCGCGACCATGCATGCACAGGCTGTCTGCTGCAGTGATGACACATTTTACTTTATGAAGGTTGAGGATTATGACTTAATCCCTAGAAATAACTGCAAGATGAAATAGCTTGTTCTTTTGTACGGGCCCCACTGGACTCTATTAAAAATCAGGAGAAAGTAATGAAAAACCATCTCCAAGGGGAAGCAGAACTAATCTCCATTTTGCTCTAATATGATTAGCATTTTTTAGAACTTCAGATCATCTATGCTTTTTGATGGAAGACAATAAAAAGGAATCTATACACCTGAAACTAACATGGTATTATAAATCAACTATACTTCATTAAAAAAAATAATATTGAACTAAAAATAAAAAGGGGTCTAGGGGTCTGCAGAATGCAGTCTAGAGAATGCACACAAGGTTCAAGGGTGAGCAGCCCGCAGGCAGCGCACTTCATCTCCAGCCCTGAGACCTCTAGTCTAGACTTTGGGAACACTTCATCTCCTCCAACATCCACACACATGGTGTCAGAGCACTGCCCCTTCCCCCCAGTTCAGGCAGATGAAATATTTCCTCACTATGACACAGCTGCTGGTTAAAACACCCTGTAGTTCAAACCTGTCTTCAGATTTGACTCCTTAAAATAATAGCTCCTCCAGGAATCTAAAGTCATACAATCTGCTTGCCACTTGGATCACTTTACCTCTCTATCCCTTGGCTTCTTGGCCTGTAAAAGGATGAGATGTCAATAATAACTAGAAAAACCAAACCAGACAGTGTAAGAGAAATTATTAGAAACAGACGACACATGACTGTAAATTTTAATTGATGCATTTTGCTTTATTGACTATGCCAAAGCCTTTGACAGTGTGGATCACAACAGACTGGAAAATTCTTAAAAATATGGCAGTACCAGATGACCTGACCTGCCTCCTGAGAAATCTGTATGCAGGTCAAGAAGCAACAGTTAGAACTGGACATGGAACAACAGACTGGTTCCAAATAGGAAAAGGAGTACGTCAAGGCTCTATATTGTCACCCTGCTTATTTAACTTATATGCAGAGTACATTATGAGAAATGCTGGGCTGGATGAAGCACAAGCTGGAATCAAGATTGCTGGGAGAAACATAAATAACCTCAGATATGCAGATGACCCCACCCTTTTGACAGAAAGCAAAGAACTAAGGAGTATCTTGATGAAAGTGAAAGAGGGGAGTGAAAAAGTTGGCTTAAAACTCAACATTCAGAAAACTAAAATCATGGCATCTGGTCCCATCACTTCATGGCAAATAGATGGGGAAACAGTGGAAACAGCGAGAGACTTTATTTTTTTGGGTGCCAAAATCATTGCAGATGGTGACTGCAGCCATGAAATTAAAAGACGCTTACTCCTTGGAAGAAAAGCTATGACCAACCTAGACAGCATATTAAAAAGCAGAGACATTACTTTGCCAACAAAGGTCGTAGTTAAAGCTATGATTTTTCCAGTAGTCATGTATGGATATGAGAGTTGAACTATAAAGAAAACTGAGGGCTGAAGAATTGATGCTTTTGAACTGTGGTGTTAGAGAAGACTCTTGAGAGTCCTTTGGACTGCAAGGAGATCCAACCAGTCAATCCTAAAGGAAATCAGTCCTGAATATTCATTGGAAGGACTGATGCTGAAGCTAAAACTCAAATACTTTGGCCAGATGTGAAGAACCAACTCATTGGAAAAGACCCTGATGCTGGGAAAGATTGAAGGCAGGAGGAGAAGGGGGACAACAGAGGATGAGATGGTTGGATGGCATCACTGACTCGATGGACATGAGTTTGAGTAGGCTCCGGGAGTTGGTGATGGACAGAGAAGCCTGGTGTGCTGCAGTCCATGGGGTCGGAGTCGGATGTGACTGAGCTACTGAACTGAACTTCTTTAATCCACCAGAGGGAGACAAACCAAAGGAAAACGTTTAGAAAGTGTTCAGAAGTAAAGCATTCAAAGACTTCTATTATGTTAAGATAAAGAAAACTGATTAACTCATGCTAATTGATGTTTGTAGCACGTAAATCTATCACAATTTATCCAAATTCATAATTTTTAAATTATTAAAATAAGGGTATGTTATCTGGCTGAACAAAAAAAAGAAAAAACAACACCTATAGGTGTTTGTATTTGGCTGCATTTTAGGGTCTGTGATAAAAAAAAAAAAGAAAAAAAGTGCAACAGGACTATGGGAATTAATTTTAAATCCCAGAACAGAAGTGGAGGAAAGTGATCAGAGCTGAGCTCCGTCTCCGCTCCGTGGAGGGACCAGAGGCGGGTCTCCCTGTATAGTTCCCTCACCTCTGAATCCAATTTCTGGATTAAATTGTCCAGTGAGAGAAGGTAGCTCAGTCGTGTCAGACTCTCTGGGACCCCACGGACCGTGGCCCTCCAGGCTCCTCTGTCCATGGGATTCTCCAGGCCAGAACACTGGAGTGGGTAGCCGTCCCCTTCTCCAGGGAACCTTCCCAAGCCAGGGATGGACCCCAGGTCTCCTTCGTTGCAGGCGGATTCTTTAGCGTCTGAGCCACCAGGGAAGTCCCTAAATTATCCAATAAGCCAGGATTCTGAAGTCCCTTCTTTAAGTGAGGTGTGTCGTTATCTCCTTTGATCTCCACAGCCCCATAAGCATGGTGCTACGGTCGTCATTACTGCCGTTTTGCACATGAGGAAACTGAGTTTCCAGGCAGCCAGATGGTCTGCCTGGTAGTCCTGGCCTATTTAAGTCACAAAGCCAAGCTCAGAACTCGGGGAATAGGCCCCCCCCCCCCACCCACCCCGTGCCCGGCAGGGCTCCCCTGAACTGCTCTTAGCAAAGATTCTTTCTGGCTATCACATTTCTGGGACGCTGTGATAAGCATACGAGTTAAACAAATGTAAGGGTGGTTTTAAATCTCTCATATTTTGTATTTTCTCTCTAAATTCTGATATATGTTAGACTGAGTCTTGGAAGCAGGCTTGTGTTTGGATGTGGCTGATGAAATCTTTACTGTCACTCAGCGACATCAGTGAAATATGTGTAGCAACACTGCCAGGAATTTTAAAAAGAAACAATTACATTAAGCAAGTAATCCTTTTTTTTAATAGAAAAAGAAAAGGACTCAGAGATTAGTCAATGTTCCAGACACTCTTTTCTCTTTGAATGGTTTGCTGTTTCATTCCAGAGAAGATTAGTAAGATTTGGAACAGTTGGCAACCCCAAAGCCTACCGGGTAACCTATTTCTACATAAAGGGAGCTCTGGGACTCACTTACGAAGAACATTTCTGTTTTTTTTTTTTTTAAAAAAGGCTGAGCTTGACCTTCAGTTAGGTGTCTTCTCCCGATGGTGGTTTGCCAACACGGCCCAAGGTCATTTCTGACATCTGGTTAAAAATGCTGCTGACGCTTCCAAGTAGAATTGGAGCTATTTTTCTAAAGTGGGGAATAAAAGAATTTGGTGTCACTTAACTTTCAACAAATCTAAAAACATGGTCTCAGTAAGAATGTTGAATTTGTATAAATCATTTAGCTCTCCATCTTAAGCCCCAAGTAGTTTATATTCACATAGTATTTACTGGTAAATTATAATTTACCAGCATTCACTGGTAAATTGAGGATATAGAATTGTCTAAACTGATACAAAGTTAGTTTGTGGGTTTACATGAATCAGTCTTCTCTTTAAAAAGCGGCGTAAAAAAGATTGTGCTGAGCGACTGCTTGCCTTCCTTGTGGCTTTCAGAGGGCAGCTGCCAAATGAGAGGCCACCTGGACGGCAAGAATTATCCATCACAGCCTTGCAGTGGGAGAAGGGCATGCTCACCAGCCTTGCAGCCTCATGAATAATTCCGCACCCGTCCACAGGCCTTTGCTCCTTTGCAGAAGGCTTAATTTTTTTTTTTTTTTTCCCCTTAGACCGCAGTCTGTTCTCTGACTCAGTCAGGGCAGGAAAAAAAGAAATCCACCATCAGAAAGAGTTCTGCATTTCTTTTTCAGATCCAACAGTTCGGATGCAACAGAGAGTGTAGTGTTCTGTTTGGATTAATGTTTCTCAGTTCTGGCAGCGCGGGGATGAATAAGGGTGGTATTTTCTGTTCTCTGTGTTGACAGTGTTTCCCCACGCTGGGATGGGGGTTTATGTGCACTTTATGGGTTTAATTCATGTGAACTGATATGAAACAATGCCCAAAGAACTAGTCTTCCCCACTGTCCTTTATTTCTCCCAGCTGCGTGTCTCCAATATTATTAATTAAATCACCACCATTCACTGGCCCCAAACGTCCACTCCAGATGACAGCAATATCAGGCCTGAGCAGTCTGACTTTATCTTCCTGAGAAAAAGAAAGCGAAACAAACTTCTGACTGATCAGCTGGTTCCAACTCCCGGATTTAACAAGGGGAATGAAGTCTGCGGGCCTGGAAATCTGTTCCACCCTGTTAATGTTGAGAGCAGGGCTCCCCAATATAATGAGAATTATGAATCTTAAAACAGAGACTTGCCTGCTGTCCAGAGGTTAAGACTCTGTGCTCCTAATACAAAGTTCTTACCTTTGACCCCTTATCAGGGAACTAAGACTCCGCATGCTGCAGGGCACGGCCAGAAAAAATTTAAATCTTATAGCAGCCATAGTAAGAAAAGGAAAAGAAAAGGGTGATTCTTTCTAATAATATATTTTATTTAACCCAACATATCAGAAATGCCATTTCAATACATAATTAACCTAAAATGTTTAATTGAGGTGTAGTTGATTTACAATATTATATAACTGTGTACAGCATAATTTGCGACATAGTGATCCATACTTTTTAAAGACCACACTCCATGTATAACTATTGTAAAATATTGGTTACATCCGTGTATAATCCATCCTTGTAGCTTATTTATTTTATACACAGTGGTTTGACCTCTTAATCTCCTACCCCTATTATGTCCCGCCCCCTTCCCTCTCTCTATGGTGACCATTGGTTTGTTCTCTGTATCTGTGGGTCTGTTTCTTTTTTGTTATATTCACTAGTTGGGTGTATTTTTAGATTCTGCATGTAAGTGACACCATATGGTATTTGTCTTTTTCTGTCTGACTTGGCACAAGGCCTTACATGTCCATCTATGCTGCAAATGGCAGAATTTCATTCTTTTTTATGGCTGAGTAATATTCCATTGTACATATACATATATATACATCTTGGGTTTCTTTACCCATTTATCCGTTGACAGACAATATCAAAATGATTAGTGAGAGATTCTATGTTCTCAGACACCCACGTCTGTATCCTGCACTTACAGGACCGGGCACATTCTCCGTGCCCAAGAGCCACCGTATTGGACAGTGCCGGGGCAGAGGCGGCCTCTCTCTCATGGCACATGGAGATACGAGAGCAGAACCTTATGATGCGGGTTCAGAATCAGTCATGTAATGACGGCATTTGAGCTGGACGAAGGGGGCACAGTCCTGCGCCTCCGATCTCTGGCCACACACTCTGTGGCCTCTCTTCTCGTGTGTCTGGGCTTTAATTGGTCCTGCTGAAGGCAGGTCTGTAGTTTGAGGCTGTTTCTGATTTCATGAAGTTGTAGCCTGCTCGCAGCTCGTATGTACCTGACTGTGCTCAATCAATGCTAATTTCAAAATTCATTCCATATGCTTTTTCTCGGTTCAAATCTCTGGCTCTCTCCCTACAATTAATTTAGGAACTCTGTTGCAAAATTACACAGCAGAAAGAAGAACCGACTCAGCAAAAGGAGGAGGAAAACAATGGAAGGAATTGCAGGGACCCATCTTCGAATCTCGCGACACGTGAGCCAAAGGGGAGACTCTCTCTGTGCCCAGTTGGGGAAGAGGGCGGAATGCCTTTGAGAAATCCTACACCAGGTTCAGAGCTGCAGGCCGACCGGCCCTCTCATTCTGCTTCTCTGTAACAAGACTCCATTTCTGAGAAGCTGCAAGCCCAGCGTCGCACCCCAGGCTCTAAATGAGACATGAGAGGCAACCAGACCTCAAGCACTCAGAACCCCTCTGGCCTGGAGGGAAGCCCCGTGGGCAGCTAAGCTCTGGATGATGTTATGATCTTGCCCCCAGGCTCTTTCCTCACCAAGGTCAGCGGTCTCCCTGTTAAAGCTCTATTTAAATGTATTAAGGATTCTGCTCCAACGCCTGACCTTCCAGCGTTGAGACTGAATTTCATTAGCCTGGTTTCTGCCTTTCCCTGAGCTAGAGGCTTCTTTAGTAATCTGGCCCTTTCCTGGAATGTGGCACCTGATACTTCTTCCTCACCTTCCTCCCCGAGGACCCGGCACGCTCTGGGCTCCCTCTGTGTGACAGGTGCCCGTGCGGGGTCATCAGGATGGCACGGGCCGCCCGCGGGGTGGTGGGCGCGGCTGAGGGCGGTGCTCCTGCCTGCCCTCCGACCCTGCACCCTGGAGGTGCGGGGATCGGAGCTGGACAGGCGAGCATTCTCTCAAAGCCAGGCTTGCATTCCGGCTGTCACCCTCACCCTCACCTGCTTCCCCTTCTAGGAGAGGAGAGGTTTTCCCTGAGAAATAAGATAGGCAGTGAGAGGGCTTCCCTTTCTCTGCGCCCCACCCCTGCTCCCTGCAGGGGCCTCCCTCACCCCCATCGCCGGGCCCCCCACCACCGGCTTTAACGATCCAATCCATCAGTGCAGCTTTGATCCCTGCGGGTCTGGGGCCCTGAGCTGATGCTTATGTCCTGGGCTCCGCCTTACTGGCTCCTGGCACCCCCAACCTTACAAACACACTAACCCCACACTCTCCACCCCCAAATCTAACAGAATTACAAGGAAATTTAGTCATCATTTATGCATAAATAAATATGAAGTCTGCATTGTTTTATTTTTTGAAGTTTTTTTTTTAATTCAAGTATAGTTAATCTACAGTATTATGTTAGCTTCAGGTGTACAACATAGTGATTCAGTATTTTACGGATTATGCTATGTAAAGTTATTATAAAATATTGGCTATATTCCATATGCTATAACATTACTTCCTTGTATTAATAAATTTTTTATTTTGTATCTAGTAGTTTGTATTTCTTTTTTAAAAATTTTTATTTTGTGCGTATATTTGATTTACAGTGTTGTGTTACTTTTTGCCATGCAGCAAAGTCAATCAGTTATACATGTACATGCGTTTGTCAGATTCTTTTCCCATGTTGTGCATTATTTTAAAAGGCCGTGTAGTGGAAATCTCGAAGCTCTCTGCTTATAGGCTGCATGTTTGCCTTATTACTATTCTTCCAAACATACTTTCTCTTTTTTCATGCGTATATGAATTATATGCATGCATTTACATGCATATATGTAAAATGTTATTTTCAGTTAGGAATTTTCTGCATCTTTTATATTTTTGCATTTGTAAAAGTCATAAACTACTCTGTGGGAAACATCTTAAAAACTCTGACAACTGTTTACAGACATCCTAATTTCCTTCCCAAAGCACCACATTTATTCAAATGCACTCAGTTGCCTAACTCACATGGCAGCAGCTTTGTCAGCTCTAAGATGCTGACTAGTTTCAGAATCACTTTGTCATTATTTCCCAATTCCAAGCACTTACAGTCCTCTGTGATTCCAAAGTAAATATCACCAAGCATGAAAACAGAAAAAAAAAAAAAACTGTGAAACTTTCCTTCCCTAATTAAACTGTCCTTCCCTTAGCGGATTCTTGGCTCTCCTCTAGGCGGTGGGCAACAGCAGCCTCCATGACCCGCGTGTTCCCGACGGCCAGCTGCCGGGCAGGAGCTTCCAGGCAGCACGTGAATGGACATTGTGAGTGAAGAAATGGAAGGACTTGGTGACTGAGCTGACTCAGAGACTAGAGAGAGAAAGGGGCTGATGACGACGCCCTGGTCTATTTTTAAAACTGAAGTATAGCTGATTTATAACGTGTTAATTAATGCTGTGCGGCAAAGTGGCTCAGTTATGCATATGTATACAATCTTTGCACATGTACACAGTACATATGTTTGCATTGTTTTCCATTATGCTTTATCACAGGACATTGGATACAGTTCTGCTCTCTCTATGTATAGGTCAGTTTGCAGCTGCTAATCCCAAACTCCCCTAGGCAGCCCCAAGTCTGTTCTCTCTGGATGACTCTCCCTGGACCGTTGGCACAAGAGGCGGCCGCACCGCAGGCCACGGGCAGCTGGAGAGAGGATTTCATAAGGAAGGCTGTCAGTTTGGCCCTGTGTGTGCTAAAGCGCTTCAGTCATGTCCGACTCTGTGCGACCCCCATGGACTGTAGCCCGCTAGGCTCCTCTGCCGGGATTCTCTAGGCAAGAGTGCTGGAGTGGGTTGCCATTTCCTCCTCCAGGGGATCTTCCCGACCCAGGGATCAAAGCCGAATCTTTGCATTGGCAGGTGGGTTCTTTACCACTAGCACCACCTGGGAAGCCCCAGTTTGGCTCTAGACAGGTCAAATTTGAGCCAAGACTCAGTGGAGAATTAAAGATCGGTAACTACAGCACAGATCTGTCCCAAAGAGTCAGACACAACTGGGCGCCTGAACAACAAAAGCACCTACAGCAGAAATCAAAGGACAGGATTGGAGATTTTATGTATACACAGTTTTATTAGAGAATACAGAATTTCAAACACATGAAACATAGACCAAACCACAGTGAACTTCCAAGCCCCTAGCACCAGGCTTCAATAATGATCAACTCCTGGCCAGTCGAGTTTCCTCGACTCCCCCGCCCTGTAGGACTCTGAACTATATCCTAGGCAGGGGGCGATATAAAAGCAGGAAGCATAGAACAGTAGATTTGGTAAGACCTCAGGGAAATTTAAAGCAAAACTTCTCATCTCATAGCTGAGTAAAGCTCAAGATCGAAGTTAGTAACTCATTTTCTCTAATGGAAAAAATATTTGCAAAAGGCTTTGCCAAGTTTTCATCTTTCTGAGATGACGTATGAAAAAGGATATGCAAATTTTTCAGAAAGCTAAATTCAGTTTAAAATCATTGTTTGCAAACATTTAATAAATGACTGTCAACACTCAAGAGGTAAAACATTCTCCTTATCCTGACTTTGTTTGTAATTCTGTCTAATAACAAGCAGCACACGTGCCGTTATGAAACAGGTCCCCACACCCGCAGCAGAACGGGAGAGCTGCTTCTGTAGCTGTCACTGGTGGGGCCCCCAGGGCCTCCGGGTCACTCTGCATGCACCTGGAGAGAAGGGAAGAGGCCAGCCTCTCCGGAGCCAGCTCACCTGCGGCCGCCAGCACAGTCACCTCCAATGTCCTGCCATCTCTGGTGTCTCGCCCGCCCAGTTTATGGAGCCACCTTTGTGCTGTTCGTGGGGAGCAGAAAATGCAACAAGGCAATAAGGACTGTTTGATATTAATTCCACAGAAGGGCACAGCCTGGATAATATTCAACCTGCCAACAGAAAACAGCATTGTTTGATCGGAAAATATGACGGTTCGCGGAGCCAAGCTAGATTTATTAAAATTCGTCAGTGTGAGTCATAGTTTAAGTATGTGGTGATGTTCTTCATAAAGATGTTATGAAAACCACACACACACACACACACACACACAAAGCTTGGGTTTTTGGGAAAAAATCTGATTTAAAAAATGTGTTTGGTCTATTATTAGAAAAAAATGTTGATTTAAAAATATACTTGGTATTAGAAATATGAATAGAATGGCATTGAAAGTATCTTATGAAATGGCACTGCATACTGCAGTGTCTAAAAGACATTTAGATTTTATTAAGGTGTCTAAACACAAGAGGTGTTTGCTTCCCATCTGGCAATAAAGCAGTTGAAAAGTGAATTTGGTATCCCCTTCACAGATCACAATTAGCAGAAGGGTAAAACCAACATCTGAGACCACATATGACCAGTTACCCCAGCTCATTAAAATTTCAAGCTATACAATAATTTGTCACAAATATCTATGACTTAAAGTTTGATCACATGGCTCCGCAGTATAAGGCTGCCATCTGCCCCTTCTTGGGGGGCGCTGGCTCTCAGTCAGAGAGTATGTCCTTCCTTCTTCTATAGTTCATGTTCTTTCTTCCACGAAATGAGAGGCAATAGCCTTTTAAGAAAAATAACATCTTTAATTAGGAAAAATTATGAGCAGCCCTGGGACCATTGAAAACAATGGTCTGCTCTATAAGCTACTTGACAGCTGGGAAGGACTGCTTGGCAGCCACCGGCCCCTAACAGGAGGGAAGAAGGTGTGAGGAGGGGGGAAGCCGAGATCTCAAGGAGAGGCTGAGATTCGGGGAAGCGGGACGAACCGAAGGAGGACCAGAGGTGGTGCCCTCCCTCCGCCCCGTCAGCCCCCGACCCCAGCTCCGCACAGCGCTGAGCTCCCGTCCCCATGGCGCGCCCGTGAGTCGGGGCTCCTCCTCTCCACCGTACCGTCCACCTGCCACCTTCAGAAATGCGCTTCAAAAAGGGGGTTCCACGTGCCCCACGCAATACGGAAGCTGAACCTGAGAGAGCGGGCAGGGCGCGTGGCTGCAGAAAGGTTAACAGAGACACTGTCAGAGACACTAGGTGGGCCGACCTAGCCCGGGCACGGGCGCGTGCTAAGCTGAGCAGCGAGGGACTGTTTTTGCTTCGGGACGGTCTCCTGGGTTTGCAAAGCTGTCTTGCTCTTCTGACCACACTGCTTCTGTCTGTCACCACGTCCGGGCCTCGTGAAAAGCGGCCCTTTCTTTGTGATCATCGGAGCGTGGACGTGGCCTTGCAGGTGTGCACACTTGTGCCCCTGCCCCTCTGCGCGGGGCCTGCACAGCGGCCGCTCCTGCTCCCTTAAGTGGAACGTGCTCGCCCTCAGCAGGCAGACGCAGAGGACCGGGGTGGGGGTGTCCTGAGGGCTGGCACGCTCTGGGGAGACTTGGGTGGAGACGACAGATACCAGGCTTTCTACCCGCCACTCCCACTCCCAGAAGCAAGCGGAGGATAGAAAGCTTAATGCCAGCCTTTCCGTAACACACTGTCTAATTGACCCGACTAGGCAGATACTAATGGTTCTCAAAGCAACGAAGTACTGATGGATCAGAGCAAAACGCATCCTTCCTCCTGGCTGAGGGATCTGAACGTCTGGCCCTGGACAGGCCAGCCCCGGAGGCCTCGTGTTCAAGAGGGTGCCGCCAAGAGGTGGGAGAGCAAGGCCCCGGAGGAGGGCCGCCAGTCCTGCCGTGAGAAACACGCCTCGGCTTCCTCCAATTACCCAGACTCGAAGGCTGGTTTGTGATGCAGCCTGCACACTGAGGGCGGGGACGCGCCACTTGCGTCCTGAGCACTGAACTCGCGTCCTGAACACAGTGAGCTCAGCCAACGTGTGTGGAGCACACTGACACATTTTTACATTTATTTTTTAAACAAGTCACCTGAACTAGCAAAATAGCATTAACATAAAACCATACACTGCAGAGCAGCGCTCACGTGACTCATTATTTCAGGAAGTGCGCGTGCCTGCCAAGTCCCCTCGGTCATGTCCTACTCTTTGCGACCCCACGGACTGTAGACCTCTGTCCATGGACTCTCCAGGCAGGAACACTGGAGTGGGTTGCCATTCCCTCCTCCAGGGGATCTTTCCAACCCAGGGACTGAACCTGAATCACTCACGTCTCCTGCACTGGCAGGCAGGTTCTTGATCTCTGAGATACCTGGGAAGCCCAGTTTGGTAAGCAGCCCATATCAAAGTTTTTTTTTTACCTAGCCAAAAGGAAAACTGAGAGAGAAAACAGATATTTTACATTTCTTTTAAGGAGTGCTGACCATTTTTCCATTTCTTTGGTCATTTACTTTTTCCTAACATTCATCAATTCAACGATAACCCAGGTGCCAACATGCATGCACACAACGGATACGAAACAGAAGAATCACCATCTGAGTCAGGCCATGCAGCTGTCTGCTTCTGACGATAGCTAGGAGCAATAATGACTGAAAATAAAAAGGACTTTTCTCCAGGGAAAAGAAGTTTTTATTTAGTAATTCACTTTCTGTTGTTTTTAATTTATGAAAATTAAAAAGGTAAATAAATACAACATGGCTGTATAAACTTATTAAAGCCTTTTACATCATGTTAATTTTTTGTTTCATGTACATGTCACCTTTATCAACCCACACAGTGACGCCGCACAGACGTCTCCCCGACAGCGCACAGTAAAGGCGGCTCAGGACGGTGTCACAGGTCACTTCTGAGCGCCGCTTCTACTGTGCTTCCTGATGATGTCCATGAGATTGGCCCCCGTGACCAGGTCATTCTGCGTCTGTCTGTCTTTCTGCTGCTCCTTTCTCTTCTGGTCGTGAAGGTAAGGGGAATTTAACAGCTGCGGGGGGAGCAGGGACCCTGTGGGTTTCACGCGTTTTGCGATGTCCCAGAAGAGTCTCTTCGAGTTGTTATTGATGAAAGTGATCGCTGTTCCATGCTGACCTAATCGCCCCACTCTTCCAATCTGAAATGAAATGCAAAGGACGTTTTCAAAATGCTCACGCAAAATCCTCACGTCTCTTGAAAGAAAATGAAGACTAGTATTTAAGGAGGCTTCACTAAGATGAACATTTGTCCAAATGGCATTTGCTGAGTTGGTCCTCTCAATATACCTGTGACATCAATTTAGGGCGCTGCCATTAGCACAGCCCAAATAGAATATAAGAAAATAAAAACAGTAAGAGTACTGTCTGTGAAACTTGTGTTTCAGTTGTGTGTGCGCGTATGTGTGTTTGTATATATATGCAGGAGGTAAGGACACAAAGATGTTTCTTATTTCGAGTGAGTTATGGCAAAAACTTTTCAAAAGCTACAACAATTAAGGTGAAAGGACTACCTTCCTCATAGTACTTAGATGCCCTGAAGTCTGAGATTGAAGCAAATCCATTTTTACATAAAGTTAGTTTTCATTTTGACAGAATTAAATACACTCAAATTTGTGGAGACCTATGATAAGGAACAAAACTGACATGTCTCCAAATACACTGAGAAACTCTTCAAAAGGGAGAGAAATATACAGTCTTGGTCAATTTCTGCTCCTTAATTGAAAATGCAAAACATAAAAGTATATTCAGATTATTTAAATGAATCCATTGTTCCTCCCATTAGGAATTTCTCTTACAGATATATTTGCAGGAGAGGCCTCAGCAGCTGTGTGCCTGGGTGTTTGACAACACACTTGAAACATCTGGTCATCCAGCAGTGAGGTGTTTGTTAAATAAATGACAGGACATCCATGTAATACATTCCCATGCAACCGCAAAAATAGAACGAGCCAGATTCAACACGAAAACCCCTTAAAGAGCTTAGAAAACAGTGCCTGGACTTAGGCTAAACACTAAATACGTATTAACACTTAGTAAAGGCACCTAGGATGAGTGCTGATAAGGCATGACTCTAAGATTTATTTAATGAAAAAGGCAGGCGCCGACAGATGACTGGATAAAGACGTGGTACAGGCACACGTTGTTTAGTCACTCAGGTCATGTCCGATTCTCTGCATCCCCGTGGACTCTGGCCCGCCAGGCTCCTCTGTCCATGGGACTCTCCAGGCAGGAACACTGGAGTGGGTTGCCAGGCCCTCCTCCAGGGGACCCTCCCGACCCAGGGATCGAACCCACACTCTTGCCTGGGCAGGCGGATTCTCTGCCACTGAGCCACCGGGGAAGCCCCACGGAACACTCAGCCACAAAAAAAGGAAACCGCGCCGTTTGTAACAACACGGATCCAACTAGAAATGACCACACTAAGCAAGACAGTCAGGAAGACAAATGCCTACGATATCACCGTGTGGAACCTAAAAAAGATACAAATGAAGTTAAGTCCGAAACAGAAAGAGACTAACAGAAAAGGAGCGGGCGGTTACTAAAGGGGAAGGGGAGTGGGACGAGGGATAAATTAGCAGACTGGGATTAACAGATACACAGTAATGTACATAAAACAGGAAAATAACAAGTACAGCACAGGGACCGCTACTCAATAACCTGTAACAACCTACAAGGGAAAAGCGTCTGAAAACGAACATACACACACAGAGTATCACAGCGGTGCCCATGGTAACTGCCAGCCGTGGGGCTGACCTGGGGAAGGGAGAGATGAGTACGCAGTTACAACCAGCACACTTCATTTAAGAAGCTCTTCAGTATTTTAATACTCCAGACAGACTTCCATCCAAAATTATCAAACTGAAAATCTGGAAGAAAATAAGCTCCAGTCACTTGAACAGTCAGCCCCGTGGAATAACTAAGTGCCCGAGACACAGGGAAATGAGGTGGTGTGGAGACGAGAGAGAGGGAGGGAGGCAGGGGGCCAGACAACTAAGGCTTTGGGGAAATAAAGCGACAGCGCGGTGAAGGCGCTATGAGCGTTTCAGTGGGTGAGCCCCGTAAGGTGACATTCAGAGCTGATTCTAAGAACAGCAGCAAAAGACTTCACCCCAAGAGGCTGTAAGTGATGCCGGGAAGGAAGGAGGCCGCGGCCAGCGAGATAACGGCGCTGAGAGAGGCTCTGTTCCTGCCGGAAAGAAGAGAGGCGCTTATCTCTGCAGCAAAGGGAGGGAACAGAACCTCGAGAGGGGATGTCTAGAGCAGCTAAGGACGTGGCGAGATGACGGAATTCGATTCCTGAAACACAAAGGCTTCCACGGATCGATTTTGTTTTGCCCAGATGTAGCAGCTTAAAACAACCTTTTAAATAAAGCCCTCTTTTTTCTTGTTATAAAGGCCATTTAATACACTCATTGAAGGAAACAAAAAACACAAAGAAAATAAAGCTAAACCAAAAGCTAACCACTTAAATTTTTCTAACAAACATTTCAGGTTGCTATTTCCAACTAGTTTCTTTTAAGCTTCTATGCACTGACTCCACTGCTGCACAGGCTTTTCTCCAGCGGCGGGAGCGGGGCTACGCCAGTGGCGATGATTTCTCCTGCTGTGGACCACGGGCTCCAGGGCTCAGGATCTGCAGCTCCCGGGCTCCGAGCACAGGCCCCACAGCTGAGGCGCGCGGGCTGTGTGGCTCCCAGGTGTGGGACCTCCCCGCAAAATGGATCAAACGCGTGTCTCCTGCGTTGGCAGGCAGATTCTTAACCACTGAGCCACCAGCAAGGCCCCCAACTAATTTTTAATGCGTTCCAGGCATCCACATACTTCTTCTGAAAAAAATGTATTTAGTTTATATACATTTATTTATCTATTTTTTTACCTTTTGGCCACACCGTAAAGCACGTGGGATCTTAGTTCCCCAAACCAGGCAGGGATCAAACCGGAGGCCCCTGCACTGGAAGCGTGGAGTCTTAATCACTAGACCACCAGGGAAGTCCTTATATACATATATTTTAAAAGCAAAAATATATGCAGGTTTATGTTCTGCTTTTAAAAAAGAAAAAACAAACTCACGACTATACTGACAATGCCCTGCATGAGAAAATTCACGAGTAGGGGCTTCCCTGGTGGTTTGGTGATAAAGAATCTGCTGCCAGTGCGGGAGACACGGGTTCAATCCCTGCTCCAAGAAGACTCCACGCGCCACGGGGCAGCTAAGCCCCTGCGCCCCAACAACTGAGTCTGTCTGTGCTCTGAGCCGGGGCTCCTCAACGAGAAGCCACTGCAACAAGGAGCCTGCACGCTGCAACTAGGGAGCAGTCCCCACCCACCACAGCTAGCAAGAAGCCCGCCCAGCAACGAAGACCCAGCACAGCCAAAAACAAACACCTTTTTTGTCCTGAGCAAAACGGTGGTGGGGAGTGAACCCTTTACCTGATGCACGTACTCGTCCATGCTGGAGGGCATGTCGAAATTGACAACCAGCTTGACGCTGACCAAGTCCAGGCCTCTTCCCAGGACCCCTGTGCTCACCACCACGTCACAATCTCCTTCGAGCAGCCCCTTTCCAAAACAGCAACAAAATCCATTACGCAGAGCTCACCTTGAGTGGTTTTCCGTCATTCAGATGGCCCCTTCTTTTCTCAACACCGTCTTCAATACTGTGGCTGCACCACCTCCGCAAAAGTAAAGGTCTTGGTATATCTAGGTAATGTAGGGAGCCTCCATTCCTTCCGACCCCCACCCCAATTTTTTTCTATTAATTGATTCAGGCAAACCTTTTCCAAAAGTGAACTACTCTCTGCCCCAGCCCAAAGTGACCTGATGTCACAAATGGAAGATTCTGAATGATTAATCTGTTTAGTAGACAATCCCAAAGGAACAGATTTATTGCTTCCAAAACACAGAAGCCTTGGCAAGAGGGACAATTAACGTTACACCACTGCTCGCCTGAAGTTCTCAGAGTCATTAAAAAAAAAAGATCAGCTTTAAAAACAGCTGAAAAAAAATTTTAGTAAGTAAATAAAAATAAAAAACAGCTGATAGTATGGTATCTCTTGAAAATGAGGCAACGCAAGAGTCATGGGCAAGAGAACAGAGCAGAAAGCTGGGGTCACCTTCAGCGTGTTCTTCCTTTCCATCTGTGACTTGTCCGAGTGCATGGAGGTGCTTTTCAGACCCGTGATTTTCTGAACGGCCTCGCTCAACAGATCTGCTCCTAGCTTGCAGTCCACGAAAACCAACACTGGAGGCTTAAAGAGTTTCTTATCCTAAAACAGCAACAACACATCCTGAAAATCACTCCTACAATTTACAGTGGGACGCTTTTCTGAAAGCACTAGGATGAGCTAGTTTTCCACGGGCTTATCAACACTGTCAGGGAGGGAAAAGGTACATCCTGTTCAAGTGAGTGCCTTCCTTAAGACATGCACAGACAGAAGCCAAACAGTATCTGTCCTTCAGACCTCCCATCACCGCGTCAATATTACAAAAGCAGTTTTACAACTTAAAGAGCAATTTACAATTTCCAATACTGTTCATAAATCAGTACAAACCATACTTAACCCTGTGTCTTTAGGTAACTAGGTAGTACATACCACTCTCTTAAGCTGCTGCTGCTGCTAAGTCGCTTCAGTTGTGTCCGACTCTGTGTGACCCCATAGACGGCAGCCCACCAGGCTCCGCCGTCCCTGGGATTCTCCAGGCAAGAACACTGGAGTGGGGTGCCATTGCCTTCTCCAACTCCCTTAAGCTAGTTACTGTCAAAAAATTCTATTTCTCAAGGATGGAACAGCCAAAAGAGAACTTGTCTTTAGGTTGTTTTTTTTTCAGCCACTCAGTGCGGCATATGGGATCCTGCTTCCCCAGGCAGGGCCCGAACTCAGGTCCCCCGCATTGGGAGTGACGAGTCCTGACCCCTGGGCGGCCAGGGAAGCCCTGCAACACCCTTGATTTTTACATACTGTTCTATAAGACAGAAAAGAAAACTAACCTTGTGTCTAGACGGCATGTTTTCACAAAAATGTACCTGAACCCCACAGAACTCTGAAGGAAGCCAAGCAGTTTATAATGAAACCCCCAGAGCAGGTTCCCCCAGAGCCACGTCTGAGCAGCACCGCCTCCAGAACTGTGAAGGGTGCCGACCACGCATACGATGCAGGGCGGACCGCTCTCCCACTCACGTTCAAGATTTCAAAGAGTTTTTTCTTTTTGGCTGGCTCTTCCACCCACAGGACGATCTGGCGCACGCTGGGGCAGGGCAGGTTCCTCTCCCCGGCGGTGACCGTCACGGGGTCACGCAGGAGCTGGCCGGCGAGCCGCTCTATGCTGGCCGGGACCGTGGCTGACACCAGCACTGTCTGACAGTCACGAGGCAGCTGCTCCAAGACGTCGAGCACTTGCTGCTGAAAGCCCATCTTTAACATGGTGTCAGCCTGGAATAAAACCACCGCAGGTCAGTCTCGCGTGGAAACCCAGAGCTCCCTGGAGGGAAACAGACGCAGCTAAGAGCGTAAAACGTTAAAACACTTTACGTGGAG